>OZ002736.1:1999945-2502900 GCA_963924305.1 Polygonum maritimum
GTAGCTCCCGGAAAGTGAGTCAGAAGCACGATTGGTAATCTTGTCGATTTCCGACCCGCGGTCGCGGGTGATGGACCCGCGGTCGCGGGTGGCGATCCGCGGTCGCGGGCGATATACACGCGGTCGCGGCTTGCCCCAGAACAAAGGCTACATTCTCTGGAGCGAAACCGCGCCCGCGGCGGGGCGACCGCGCCCGCGATTCTGCCCCAGACTGCGATTCTTCGCGAGCTCCTCCTTCCTCGTCGCCTTAGCGGTTGATCCCGGGCACCTCGTAGGGACTCCATGCGAACACATCGCGGTTTCTCTGCAGGAGGATCATAAGGTCTGAGAGCTCTTGGGCGGATAGTCCCTTTCCGACGTAAAAGACCTTTTCGGGATCCTCTCCTGCCGAAACTGCGGTAAGTTCATCGATCGACTCATCCCGAGGTCGCGATCCAACGTTGGTCACCTTCTGAAGGTAATCCGCAGACAAGCCCTCATAAGCCTTGGGATCGGCCTCGATCCCGGCACCCTTGTCATGACACGGGTCTGCGCTCGCAGGACCTCGAACCTCATACGCAGGTTCCCGTGTCAGATTACCTAGGGTTTCGTCGACGGACACCCACGGCGACCCATCCGCGATCGCGGATTGCCCTGGGGATGCCCCGCGCCCGCAGTTCCCGGAGCCGCGCCCGCGGCTCGCGTACGGGAATCGAGCGGGTGGTTCTGCATGGAATCCGCGCCCGCGGCTTGCTTACGGGAATCGAGCGGGGGATTCCGCGTGGGATACGCGGTCGCGGTTCCGCAACCCGTGCCCGCGGGTTGTCTTTTCTTCGCGGTGGAGCGCGCGGCGACCCGCGCGGCTGGTGAACGCGGACTGGCCTGATCGGGCAACGGCCCGACCGATCGGCTCCGCTTCTGCCCCTGCGTAGGCGCAACGGCGGCGGCTCGGCTCATCATGTGCCGCGACCCATGCCGGATCGACTGCCGTGGTGGCATGTCGCGCGGCTCGGTCGGTCGGCCCTCGGCCGCACATGGTTCCCGGGGCTGGCGGCCATTGCGCCGATTCGCCTGGGGGTGGTCTCGATCCAGGCTTGTGGACAAGCGATCCATAGCCTTGTCAGATCGGTTTCGTATGCTCATACGTATATCCCTGCGTTACGCACATGCGATTGCAATTAGAGTTGCCCCCAATCTAGGGTTTTCATTGGATCGACAATCAACAATGATTTTTGATTAAGGCAACCTCTTGGATCGACAATCCAAGGTCCGATCGCGATGCGGTCTGTCATCCCGAGCGAGTATCGCGGCTCGACGCGCATTGGGATCCGTTCTTCGAGCGAAATCTGGAGTCTGCGCGCTTTGGCCTCGACCTGCGGTCGCGGGCGGCGGACCCGCGGTCGCGGGTGGCGATCCGCGGTCGCGGGTTTTGGACCCGCGGTCACGGCTCTGGGGCTGCGCGAAGCGAATCGCGCGATTCGCATGGCGCGATTGCCCCAGGGTTGTCTCGCCGTTTCGTCCGGCGGCTGTCTCGATCCGGCCCTGTGGACAAGCGATCCATAGCCTCGTCAGATCGGTTCTCGTAGGGTTTACGAAGGTCGAAAACCTGTTCGTTCCCCACGGACGGCGCCAAATGTTAGTACACAAAATATGTCAGTGTACAGGTCTCAATTCCTTCTTCAATGATCTTCAATGTTCTTCCTCTCTACCCGCCTCTCTTCCTTCAATGACCTGCAAAACAATGGACCAAGGGGCGAGCGACCCCCAATCCACCTCCGATGCTTAAGTCAGTAAGGGCAATGTTGATCACGGGTGTCAGGCAAGGCTAAGGCTTAGAACTTGGCTTACCTTTCTCCATGGGATACATGGGTATTTATAGAGGAGAGGGACTAGAAGGGGGGCGCGCCTCTAGGGGATCGGCCCACTAGGGTTAATGCCTTGCTCCCTAAGTCAACCAAATATCCTTATCTTAGGCGAAGATAAGATTCTCCTCCATAAATAATATCCAACTAGAATAACTACCTTAATAAAGGATATAGCGTAATAAATATGGATAGCAAAATAAATAAGATAGAGAGATAGATGTTAGCTAATTGATATGGAAATTTGCCCACCCACATTTCTCAACATTGAAAATTACTCCTACCGTCCCATTAAGTTTGTCTACAAAGTACGGTTGACACGGTGATTAATAAAAAATTGAAAAGTTGAATGACTAGGGTAATATATGAGAATAGATAAGGCTAATTATATAATTTTATAATTTTATAGAAATAGAAAGTTAAAAAGTGATAAATTAAATTGATGGGAAAGGTGGATAATTAGGGGTAATATATAAGATTGGGAGAGAATAATTTTGTAATTTTATAGGAAAAAGTGATAATGTTGATGGAAAAGTTGGTTAATAAAGATAATATATGAAGTTGAATAAGGATAAAAGTGTATAAATGTATAGAGAAAAATGAAAAGATTTGAAAAGTGGACAAACTTATTGGGAAAACCAAAACGGAATGGACAAACTTAGGGCTCGTTTGGTATTGATATCTAAGATATCAGATATCAGATATCGGTATTGATATCGATATCAGGTATGGGTATGAGATTTTATATCTATATTGGTTGTTTGGTGTATTTAAGATACGGATGATATTCAATATTTCTTGTTTGGTTAGGTGTATTTTGGTATGGATATTAAATTAAAACTATTATTAAATTCACATTTTAAACTTTAAACATCATTAATTAAAAGTAATCTTTGCTCAAAAAAAATATAAAATTAATAATGTGAATTACGCTATCCAACAAAAGAAAAAACCGCCAAATTCAATTCGTCTTCTTCAATAGAGGAATTTCAATTTGTCTTCCATGTTCAACCAGATCTGCCAAATTCTTCAAATTCTCTGTTTTCCCTTGAATTTATTTTCTACTTTAGTTCAAGAATCGATTAAGAGGGGGTGAAGAGAAGCGGTCCCTTAGAGCTTATTAATGGCCGTCAAGAATCGATCAAGAGGTCTTTGAGAGACCCAATTTGAATGAATTTTTGGAGAACTCTTGGCAAATTAGAGAGAGGGGGTGGAGAGAAGCGGATTTGAAGAATAATGGATCTGAGAAGAGGGGCAACAAACCCTAGAACAGAAACCCCTCCCATGGCGGCGTCGATGCAAACGTGGGGCGGCGTACTGGTAGTTCTTCGGCGTGGATATGAGTTCTACACCGGTGATTGTTGCCTTTTGGGTTGAGGAGAGGATCCATTGAAAAAAACTGGAAGAACGGAGGAGAAGAGTGTGTTTTTGACTTGGTGTGGGTTGAGGCGAGTGAATGAAAAAGAGGAGGAAGATATCAGTTATACCGGCACAAAATTTGGTACTCCCTCCGTTTCATAAAAGGTGTCATTTTAGCTCTAAAATTTTGTTTCAAAATACATGTCTTTTTACATTTTTGGTATTTACTTTACAGATTTACTCTTATAATCATTAGTAGTTTATTAGTAGTGGTTTTCAATAAAGTAAAAAAGTGAGGTAATAATTAGGGGTATAATAGTACATTTAATAGCTTCCTTAATATATGTGCAAATTGCTAAAATGACACATTCAATGAAACAGAGGGAGTATATGAAAATGGGGACTTTTGATATCTTGATATCAATTGATATACTCCTAATATTCATATCCGCGTATACCAAACACTAGTATAGATATAGGGTGATATCGATACCCATACCTAATATTCAGATATGGATACCAAACGGGTCCTTAATGGGACGGAGGGAGTACAGAAAACCGAGAAAAAGAAGGAGATTATAAATTTATCAACATTAAAAATTACATAAAATATCAATATCAATCCCTAAACCTAATCGGTAGCTTCCGCTTCGGAGTTGGTCTCGATCTAACTAGCAACTCTTCATCATGTGGCGTATCATGTGAGGAGTAGTCTATTAGATTGTCCCCTTACTAGAGAATGTATGATCCAAATCTATTTTTAGTTTCAAGTATTTTTCAATAAAAAAGATTTGAGAATTTCAAAATTTTTTATTTTTCTTTTATTTATTTATTTTATTTTATTTTTACAAAATTTGAATAATATAAAAATTGAGTTTATAGTACCGAAAAATGAACTCATTCTGCAAAAATTTGAAATCGTACAAATAACTAATTAAATTGAACTCATAGTATACATAAATTGAACATGTACTATATTAAAAATGAACTTTTAATTTATTTTTTTAAATTGAACTATTGTATTTAAGGGTTATAAACATTTTCAAAATTTTATTTTAGATTTTTCAAAAAAATTCAATGTCTTTTAATTTTTCACAAAATCGAAAAATATATAGAATGAACTTGTTGTACGCAACTAATGAACTCTTAATAGATAGAAATTGAACTCATTGAACAAACAAAAATGAACTTGTACAAAATAAAAATTTAAATTCGCATCATATATAAAATGAACTTTTATTACTAAAAATTGTACTATTAGTATAAAAAAATGAACTATATTATTTAAGCATTATAATCATTATTTTTTAAACAAAAATATTTTTAAAATAATAAAATAGTTTTATATTTGTGAAATTCAATTATATAAAAATGAACTCAAAACATGAAAAATTGACCTCTTAGAACACAAAAATGAACTCATATATACATTTGTTTTGTGAGGACAAGACACCCTATGAATTATTCCTTGAGTTTATAAACAAATTGAGACAATTCTATATACACCACCCCAATCTTTTTGTAATTTTTTAATTTTGCCATTGAATTGTGTTGCAATCATCTCCTGAAATGTAGCAAGCACCTGAGATTTTTTGTGCAAGAAAAAAATTCACACAAATTTAGTGTAGTCATCCATAAAAATTTAAACATATCAGCTTCCATTGAATGAAGAAATTGGGGATAGACCCTAAATATCTGATTAAATGAGTTCAAAAGGATTAAGAATCGACTCATGACGACAGGGACGGAGGCAAGATAGAAGTAGTGAGGGGGCCGACTATGTTAGTTAAACACATTAGATTTATAACTTATACTAAGTAAATGACTTAAAATTGGTTTACAAAGGTTCAATCTTCAAATATTCATAACTTTTTATTTAGATATTGGATTAAGGCATATAATATATGAAATCGAAGCCCCGAAAGAGAGGAACAATATAAGGTAAAAACGATTTGGATTGGGGGGGACATGGCCCTCACCGGCCCCAATGTAGCTCCGCCCCTGCATGACGACGACCCAAATACAATCTATGACTTTTTTCTAACTAACAAGACTCACAAACATTAGGTATATTATTTGCGGAAACAATTAAATTAAATCTAGAAAATAATATACGTAAAATAGACTCATTAGGATGACCACTACTCTAATGTCAAGTTGGAAGAGATGCCTTTTCGCCAAGGTAACCACGTGAAGGAGGGTGGTTCGGCTGGGATTAAAGGTGGTAGAGCCCGTTCTCAACGATGCCTTTGAGAAGCATCCATCTTCTCGGATCCTTAGCAAACAATAAGTGGGATAGTATATCATGTAAACATTATTATCTCGGGTGGGTTGTGAAACACTCAAATGGTTTTTGCGAATTTGTGAAACAAAACGAATATTTTTTAGGTCAATAGGCTTATAGTATGTAGAAAGAGTTTTCGCCATTCGACAGACGGTAGAATCCGATAAATGATAAACTAGAAAAAAGTTTCCACAAAGAAGAATGCTACAACCCTACCATTGTTCAACCCTACCATTGCAGACTCTTAAGTTGAGAGGTGGATGAATGACATAATATTGCCACCAAGACTGAGTACAATTTTTATGTTGGTGATTGAAGTGGTGAGAATCCTAAACAAACTTGGCAACATGGTGTAGTGCTCGAGGAGTAATGACACTCCTAACTCCTTGAATGATATATTTTAATAAAGGGAGTCATCTCTGTTAGATGATGTGTGATCCCTTTAGAGGATCTCTAATAAATGCTCCATAAGTTTTTTCAAAATGGAGAACAAAATTTCATATTCTCCATAAAAATTATACTCTCACTCCAATAAATTCCCCATTTTAATGAATTATGTTTGTATTATTATTATGTTTTTTATAAATAATATTATAAAATCTACCTTGACCAATAGGATGATGACATGTATAGCTAAACAATTAATGCATTTCCCAAAAAAATTTAGG
Source organism: Polygonum maritimum (assembly GCA_963924305.1). Classification (NCBI taxonomy): domain Eukaryota; kingdom Viridiplantae; phylum Streptophyta; class Magnoliopsida; order Caryophyllales; family Polygonaceae; genus Polygonum; species Polygonum maritimum. The sequence goes on from OZ002736.1 coordinate 2,006,098, forward strand.
GAATTTTCTAAATATAGAGAAATGACAAACACTTTTGGAAACTTTCTCCAAAATGGAGAATGCAATGGAGAAACTCTAGTATAAAATGAGTCCAAAATCTCCAAATGCACGTAATTTAAGAATTTAGAGCATCTGTTGGAGATGCCATTAGGTTATCTTTTCATTTATAATCACCGGCCTGACATGAAAATTAGGTGATAAATAGAGTATTTACAATATATTCTCTTAGGTTATAAACATAATATTTACAATATACTATCACGACCCCACAATTAAAACCAGAGAAGACCGAACAATGAGATTTTCTTTATACTCAAGAGATAACTGGTGAGGCAAGCCGTACAGGGCACCCCTAGTGGTGTGATCGGAATCAACCCAGTAATAAAGGGGAAATGCTAGACGTATCCAAAGGCTACGTCACGGGATTCACGATTTAAACAAGGAATAAAGAAACCAGGAAAGCTTTATGTACAATGGAATTATGGTAAATGCGTATTGTTAAACCACCAACCTCCGGCCTATATACAAAGTGCGTTTTGCACTATAGTTTTTGCAACTATATTTATATGGCATTTCATGCTTAAAATGCCTAAAATTCTATAGGTTGCAACTTGAATTTCTATGGCCCTTTGCACGACTCAAACAAACTCCACATACCCACATCACCCACCACTTTGGTCTCATCTCAAAAGTTGCAACTTATTAATTTCACATTTCATATAAATGTTCACGGGATTCGATCTTACAGTATGTTAAACTTGAAGTAAAAATCCTACATAAAATTTATATAATACTAGTCAATTTCACATGGAATCGCGTAACTTATCTTTTTAATATTAATTTGATTAGTTGGAATTTAAATCATTTATTTTCTATAAGTTCAGACTATACGTACAACTCATACATAAAAATATTGTTTTTATGTTAATAAATTAATGATTGTAAATTATATCAATAGCGATAAAATTTATTATGTTTATCTATATGAGCACTCTATGTAGATAGGTTGAGTCCTTATCTCTAATCCTCTAATGTTCGACGCGGGTAGCCCAACCTGTTTACATCATCTAACAAAATGGATATAACATCATAGGAGGGGAAGTAAGGACATGCAAGCCGATAGGCATTCTATGAGCAAGGGCCGCCAATTTGTCAGCGACTCGATTTGCCTCCCTGAAGACATGGCGGAGTTGTACGGACCAATTCCTACTTGCAAAGCCTTGACATTGGTGGGTCAGGCTGGATAGAGGATGGTTGTCAGGGACTTTGGACTTGAGGAGTTTGATGGCAAGAAGGGAATCGGTTTCCACAATGACTCTGCGATAGCCTTTGTTCCATGCCAGCTGGAGATCGTGCAAGATGCCCCATAACTCTGCAGTCGGGATTGTGGTTGTGCCGAGGTTGCTAGCAAATCTGGTGAGCCAATTGCCTTGATCGTCTCGAATCACTCCACCGGCAGTAGCAAGGTCTTGGACTTTGGAGCCATCTGTATTCAGCTTGAGCCAGTCGGAAGCCGGCCTAATCCAGTTGATGATAGCATCAATTTTTGGGACAATGGCCTCTGACTTTTTCTGGCGGGTTTGGTTAGCAACAACAACTTCTGTAATGTAATGGTAGATGAAAGAGGGCCCATCATCAGGTGGCATTTTGGAGTTGAAAACACGCTCATTCCTCCATCGCCATAACCACCAAGCAGTGATTCCAAACACAGTGTCACCGGGGAGATCTTCACGAAACTTGAAGCCTCCTTGAAGGTTTCGGATGGCCTAGGAGATGGGAACGAGGTTGAAGAAATTATCAACGTCATTCCCGGGCAGGAGAAGCTGATGCCAAATCGTTGATGCAAGTGGGCAGCCCCTAAGAATATGCAGGGTGGTTTCGTCGCAATCACCACAGTGGCTACAGGCGGTGGACGGGCCATGTGGCGGCGGTAGCGTTCCGTGTTGGTAAGGACGCGACCGTGCGCAACCAACCACATGAAGACTCTGATGCGTTTTGGGACTTGGGCTCGCCATATGAGCTTGAACAGCACCTGGAGGTGAGCCGGAAGACGACGACTTTCAGTTTGAATCCGGTAGGCGCTAGAGACGGTGTACTCTCCATTATGGGCCCCAGGTCAAGCGATCTCGTTCCCCTGTATTCCCGAAAATTACAATGTTAGCAAGCTTAAGCTTGAGGTCATTTGGGAGAAGGTTGCCCAGGCGATTCGAGTCCCATCCTACCGATGGTGACCAAAAATCGCAGACGAGCTTGTTTCGGAGAGATGGACTGGGGCCGTGAGAGAGGGTGTGGGCCAGCAACTTCGGTGAGATCCAAGCATCCTCCATGAGCCGAATCGTTTGCCCATCGCCAAGAATCCACCCAGTTCCTTTGTAAATCACTTCCTCTAGACTCCACTTTATACCACGCCAAAGCGCCGATGGCTTGCATTTCCTGGTGGCAATATCTTTCCACCCCTAAATTCAAGACCGTATTTGGCTTTAAGAACCTTGCCCCAGAGCCCGCCATTATCGTTGAGGAGGCACCAGCCCATCTTCCAGCGAACGGCCGCGTTCATAGCCCGAGCAGTACGAATGCCAAGGCCTCCATCAACTTTAGGGCGGTAGATATCCTCCCACGAAACCAAGTGCATCTTTCTTTCGCCCCAAATGAACGTCCAGTTGATTTTGTCGCATTCTGCCCAAGTATGGGTCGGTAACTTCACCGTGTTCATCGAGTAATGAGGAATGGAGGAGAGAATGGACTTGGTGAGTGTAATTCTGCCCGCGAGACTGAGGGTACGGGCCTTCCAACCCGATAGTCTCCGCCGCAGTCTGTTAAGAATATCGGCGAAGGTGTCCTTTGAGACAGGGTCATGGAGGGTTGGGGTGCCCAAGTAGCGGCCTAGGTTCCTCGTCACATGAATGCCGCTAATAACCTCAAGATCGTTGGCCACGTCTCTATTGGTATTAGTTGAGAGAAAAATGTTTGACTTCTCGGTACTGATCTTTTGGCCAGAAGCGGAGCAGAAGCGGTCTAAGCAGGCAAGGATAAGGATAGTTCGCATACTATTCACGGAAGCCTCCACCAATAGGATAATGTCATCTGCGAAAAAGAGGGGCGAGAGGGGCGGGGTGTCCCTACAGAGGATGATGGGTTTCCACCTGCCTTCTCGGGTCTTCTCGTCAATGAGCTGACTGAGTCTCTCAAGGGCAAGGACAAACAGATAGGGCATTTTGGTGGCGAGTCGCCCTGGCGGATGCCATGCTGAGGGGCGAACTCTCTCGTCACTTCCCCATTCCAAAGGAGGCGCATTTTGAGCGTTGTAATACATTCCTTGACCCACGCCACCCAAGTAGGGGGAGGTTGGCTTCGCCCAACATTTCAAGCACAAAGTCCCACCGGAGCCTATCGAAAGCCTTCTTGAGTCAAGCTTGGTGAGCATCCAGCGCTTCCCACTCTGTTTGGATTGCATAGAATGCACAATCTCATGGAACAAAGCAAAATTGTCTCTGATCAATCGACCGCTGATAAAACTGCTTTGAGTTGGGCTGACTATGTCTGGCATAAGCGGTTTCAAACGATCGGTAAGAATCTTAGTAATCAACTTGTACGTAACGATGCAGAGACTTATGGGTCTGAATTGAGTGATCTTCTCGGGGGCAGCCGTTTTCTCCATGAGAGATATCAGAGTAATCAACTTGTACGTTTTCTCCATGAGAGATATCGAGTATCAACTTGTTTTTTTGACTGGACTACGTTTCCATTTAAAACAAATAAATGGGCTTCAAATTATATAGGCCCAATAATCCTCACTCATAACAGCCCAATTATCAATTAACTCCTTAAATCCTATTCTACCTTATCTGCTACCTTTGTAAATCGTATACAGGCATACGGATACGGCCGATCTAGAGCTCGACTGTGGGCTGTGGCTGTAGGACTAAAAACTCCTTATTAGGATATAGGATAAGTGTTAGTACACAAAATATGTCGTGTACAAGTTTCAACTCCTTCTTCAATGACCTTCTTCTCCAAGCTTCTTCTCCCAGCCTCTTCACCTTCAATGACCTGCAAAACAATGGACCTAGGGGGCGGGCGCCCCCTAATCCACCTCCGATGCTTAAGTCAGGTAGGGCAATGTCGATTAAAGGCGTCAGGCAGAGCGATAGCTTAGAACTTACCAGGCACATGAGCGAATACATGTGTATTTATAGAGGAGAGGGACAGGCGAAGGGGGCGCGCCTCTAGGGTAAATCGGCCCACTAGGGTTATCTTGCTCCCCAAGTCAACCAATATCTTATCTCAAGCGAAGATAAGATTCTCCTCCATAAATAATATCCTAACTAGAATAACTACCCTAATAAAGGATAAAGCAGAATAAATATGGATAGCAAAGTAAATAAGATAGATAAATAAATGCTAACTAATTGATATGGACTCATGCCCGCCTACAATAAGAGTACTATTTAAAAACCAAAATTCTATTTAGAAAAGCGTAAATTCTATCAGCAAAAAATAAAAATAAATCTATTTCCAAATCCAAAATATATTTCCCGATTTAGACTCTTATAATATGTCCCAGAAAAATCGGTATACTAATGGGATTATTGTTAAATATATTAATGTGGATATTCTTAATGTGAGCAATTATTAAATATATTAATGTGAGCAATTATTGTGAGCAATTATTAAATATATTAATGTGGATATTCTTGTGTGTCACATTTTCAACATCGGGTCGTCGAAGCGCCCCGATCAGAGTTTCGGAGCGCCCCGGCTTTTTAGACGGTCACTGACAACGTCTGCATTTTAGACGGTCAAACCAGCCGTCTGAGTGTTTCGGAACCTGACGTGCGTCAGACGGTCGTCAGGACCGTCTGACGACACGCAGTCCTTGTCGGGATAATTCAGCCCGTGCTCGCTTCTTTTATGGGAGATGCAAAGTGCTGTGTTGGTTTTTGTTGAATAATTGAACTTCATATACAGCCCGTGCCCATCCCATTTCTCTACTTCCTCCACCCACCAGCACCACAGTAAAATCTTGATTTTACTACACTCTCCACGTACACATCTCCCTCCCCTATCGTACCCACCTCCCTTCACCCATTAATTTTCTTTCATCCCCTTCCCCAATCAATTACTTTTTATTTTTTCATTTTATTTCCTTTAATTCTCCATTTTACTTCTTCTATCAATTTCCTAAATTTTAAAACAAAATTAAACAACCCTCCCTTCCAAATTAGCTGGGTCCAGTCCCTTTCAATGAAATATATTATATTTTATACATATTGAAAATGAAAATAAATTGAAAATAAATTAATTCTTTATTAATTTTGTAATTTTGAATTAATTTGTTGAATTGTGTGTAATATTCTATTTTATTTATTTGGATATAGTACAAATTTTATTGAGTTGTGTTATAGTTTAATATTGCATTTCAAATTAATTAGAGCGGCCCAAATAGGGTTGTGCATCATAATATATTTAAATTAAAATCTATTTTTTGAATTTTTTATATTGAAAAATTATTTTTATTTATAGATTTTCTTCAATAGGTTTATACTTAATTTAGATGTGTTTTATAAATGAAAATATAAAAATACTCAATAATAATATGTATACGTCTATATTTTATAAATAACAATATCCCGGTATGGATAGGAAATTTGCGGGTTTAGACCACATCGGAATAGATACCTTCAGTCTGGGTCCAGTCCCTTTCATCCTACAATCCGTCTGTGGAAAAAAATGAATTTATAGACCAAGAAGCGTATCATGAACCACATTACGAGAATAATGAATTCATAGATCGGGTGGGTCCGGGTGGTTCGGGTGGGTTTGGGTAGGTCCGGGTGGTCAAGGTGGGTTCATGTGGGTTCGGGTGGTCCAGGTGGGTTCGGGTGCGTCCAGATGGGTCCGCGTGGGTCCGGGTGGTCAAGGTGATCCGGGTGAGTTCGGGTGGTCAAGGTGGTTCCGGGTGGGTTCGGGTGGTCCGGGTGGGTCCGGGTGGTCAAGGTGGTCCAGGAGGGTCCGGGAGGGTCCGGGTGGTCCAGGTGGGTCTGGGTGGTCAAGGTGGTCCGGGTGGGTCCGGGTGGTCAAGGTGGGTTTAGGTCGGTTCGGGTGGTCCAGGTGGGTTCGGATGGGTCCGGTTGGGTCCGCGTGGGTCCGGATGTGTCCGGGTGGTCAAGGTGATCCGGGTGAGTTCGGGTGGTCAAGGTGGTTCCGGGTGGGTCCGGGTGGTCAAGGTGGTCCGGGTGGGTCCGGGTGGTCAAGGTGGGTTCAGGTGGGTTCGGGTGGTCCAGGTGGGTCTGGGTGGTCAAGGTGGTCCGGGTGGGTCCGGGTGGTCAAGGTGGGTTTAGGTCGGTTCGGGTGGTCCAAGTGGGTTCGGGTGGGTCCGGTTGGGTCCGCGTGGGTCCGGATGTGTCCGGATGGTCAAGGTAATCCGGGTGGGTTCGGGTGGTCAAGGTGGGTCCAAGTAGGTCCGGGTGGCCAAAAGAAAAGCCCATAAGTTAATGGCCAAGGTCGGTGTATGAATTCATTGAATTGTCGGGTTAAAAATCGCTCATTTCCAAGCAGCTTGACAGTTGCGCGAGAGTCGACGTGATCGACCAATGGTCATTGCCACCAGCTTCAGCCAATCACGACGGGCCACGCAACCACAATCACTTGAAAGCTGAAACTGTCCGGGTGGGTCCGGGTTGGTCCGGGTGGTCCGGGTTGGCGTACCTGTACAGACAATAAACCCTAACCCTAACCGGTCATTTATTTACATTTATATTAATATTACCCTAAACCCTAACCGCTAACCCTAATCATTAAACCCTAAACCCTAACCCTAAACCCTAATTAACCACCACAACCACCGGACAGTGATATATATGCGGTAAGTGACTATGGATTTTATGAAATTATTTTTATGGATGACTATGGACCGCGAACCCACTCGGACCCACCTTGACCATTCCTTTAGGTGTGCCCGTTAATCGAACATGCGATTCCAGTTCAAAAACCGCCTATTATGGTCACTTCCTAGTTTTCCAACTCCAATTTTTGGTCAGTTTGGATTTTATTTTTTATATCATAGAATTATAGACCGGCTTTGACTCGGTATACCACAACCATGATTGCTAGGGATGCTCAAAGGTCTGGGTGACCCGTAACCCAAATCGATCTGACCCGTAAATTACTGTTCGACCCGTAAATATTTTATACAAGTTAATATTATCGGGCTTTCGATTTTGATTTTGAATCAAAGACGGATATAAATGTTTTTCTTTAATATTTAACACATTGTTCGATTTAAAATAGTAAAAGAAAAAATATTCCATAATAAAACTAGTCGAATGGGTTAAAATGACCAAAATAACCCGTTTGACTTGGTCAAATGGGTCGACCCCTAACCCGACACATAACCCGACACGTAACCCGTATTCACGGGTCAATTTTTTTAAATCACGGGTCATCGGGTTGACTCGTGACCCGTAATCCGCGCAACGGGTCGGGTCGACCCGTTGAGCAACACTAATGATTGCCATAAAGTTAGTCGGGGTCTCGGTTTCACATGAGGGCGGTCCGGAATAAGTTGTTGTGATTAGCCAAAATAACCGACGATTTCACGCTTCACGAAGCGTGACGCATTGTGAAGCGTGAATCTTGCGCTTCGTGAACCATGAATCTGGCGCTTCCTGAAGCGTGAAGCTTCGTGACGCGTTGACCTTCGTGAAGCGTGAGTTTTCCGTGAGGAAAAAAAATCGTGTTTATAAAGATTTCCCCTTTTCGTAAAAATAAATTTTCGTTCCCCTTGATCGCCGCACGCATGGCCGCGATTGTCTATTGTCGACCCATCAAAACTCAACACGTCAGCTTATTCGATCGCTATTTATTTTTTCGCGAAAGTGGATCGCTGTCGAGCCTACCGCGATTAAAAGCGGTACGCTTCCGAAGACTGAGCGGCGCACGTTCGATTGCCCTTTTTTACGTTCGCCCGTACTCCCTCCGTCCCAAATTGTTTGTCCATAAAGTACAAACGGCACGATAATTAATGCAAAGTTGAAAAATTGAATAATTAGGGTATAAAAAGTTAAAAAAGTGATAAAGTTGATAGGAAAGGTACGGTGGATAATTGGAGATAATATATAAGATTGAATGGGGTGATTTTATAATTTTATAGAAAAAAGTGATAAAGGTGATGAAAAAGTTGGATAATGAGGGTAATATGTGAGGTTGAATAGGAGTAATATGGTAAGAAAAGTGTGATATAAATGGAAAGTTGGAGAAGATGGACAAACTTTTTGGGATAACCAAAATGAAAAGATGAACAAAAATTATGGGACGGAGGGAGTATATTTTACTCTAACTTTAAAAAAATCAGACGGAGGCGGTTGTCGCCCACGTCACCTCGGGACCAGCTGGGATGCTTTTTTGGGACGGTGGACTTGACCGACCGGGGCGCTACGTGTTACTGGCCGGGGCGCCTCGTATTGGCCTTTGAACATTTTAATAAAAAAGACATGAAAGAGGGCTTAATTAAGAACCCAAGAGAGACTAGTTAAAGAAAAGAACAAGGAGATTAACATTTGTTGGGTTTTAGCTTGTCGTTAAATTGGGAATGGGGAATATTCGGGCATGCCACATGATTTCCATTTGCTAAGTGCAAACCCTCTTCTTGGATTTGTCTTTGAACTGCTTCACGTTTCAAGCACTGCCAAAAACTCACCACCTAAAACCGCCTACTCAACCACTAGAATAAAAAGTACTAGTTTGAACTAATTAATTATGTTTTACATGAACTTCAGTATTTTGTTTTGCGCAAGAATTACGATGAACTCTTCTCCTTGAGAAAAGATTTTGAGTTTAATTTCTCGTAATATTGGGATTTTCTTATCTATTATTGACGAATTCTATGATAGAATATGATACGTATGATTTTGTGTTGGGCCTACCGACGACCTACTCCTCCATCATTATTGGTCTGGTACTGGTAGTGTTGAGGATAAGTACTTCCCACGTCTAAAGTTGGAAGAAAACAACCTTAGTATATATACCCTTGGATTATTCCTTATATTATCAATTGGTTTTAGGATGAAACTTCATCGGGCTTATTTTCTGGACTTACATATGCATGACTACTGATCCATCGGCCTGTATGATATGAGAGCTAGTTGCCTACACCACATGTTAATTGTCCAAGTATCAAGTAACCAATATCGAAATACCAAATTATATCAAAGAATATTCTCTTATCATACACACCCAACTCTTTCTATTATCGACTGCTTCTAGGATGGAATCCCATGTGTTTTGTGTTGGGCCTATTGCTATTATTGATCCGGTAATATTGACCTATCAAATTTTGACAATGTTGAAATTCAAATATTTAGGTCTATAGCGTATGTATGTCTAGGAATATGTGAAGAAATTGATAAACTTATTACGAATTTGTGTAGGATTATGTAAACCAAAATCAATCACAAGAGTGATCCATTCACATTACGAATTGTACCAACAAAAAAAGCTTATAAGAGCTCTATCTTATGAGAGTGCTCAACTCCAAAGAGAGAGAAAAGCAAATAAAATCTCATGTAGAACCGGTTACTACTAGACAATGAACCTTTATCAGAAACAAAAAAACTAAAAAGAACCAAACTCTCTAAAAATAGACAAATTAACTGTTCTATCTTAAAACTTGGATCCAGCTTGATATGTGGAAAATACCAAAAAGCTCTATACATCCTCCCCTCGGGTTGGAATAGGTTGCATAGGAAAATAAGAAAGTCATCTTTATAATGTGAAAGAGATTGATCATAACAGTCGCAAGTTGTAGGATGGCGAAAATGTATACATTTCTGAAGAACTTTAGTTTGATTAGCTAGAATCTCTTCCACATGCTTAATTCACTCATGAAAGCATGGATTGATTGTCAATTATCTCATCTCTACTGCCACAAGATAATATAAGTGGTGGGTAGAAAAATGTTAAAGAGGGGTCACAAAAACTTAAAAATAATAAAGGGAAGCAACACAAATATAATAAAAATAAGTCATTACATACCAAAAAAGTATTTCTTTTTTTTTTGGGAAATTAAAATTATTAATAGAAGTTTCAATTTTTGAAAATTGGAATGGTATTTTAACTATTTTCTTTTTCTTTTGGAAAAAATTGGAAGAAGTATTTTGGGTAGTGGGTAGGCGTATAGCGGTAAAGTTGAATTTTTCTCTTCAACTTTTTCTATATATAAACGGTGTCGTTCAATTAAAATTCCGAACGGAATCCATTGAAAAAACTACTCAAAATGATGTGGTTTTTTATGACAAATTTTAACCTCAAGCCTTCTTCCACCTCAAGCCCACAAACATATACGTCAATCTCTGAATTTCCGACATCAAGAGAGCGGGGTCTCAATCTCCAACTTTTTCGAAATCCTGATTAGATAGCGCCGCTCTTTAGGGTCGAAGTGGGGTCACCGGACCCCACTTGTGTCCGCCACTGATATGTGAAGGAAATACTTGGCAATACCATCACATCATTCAACAAATAGCTTGCCAAACAACTTCATTATGTCTAATACCATAATTCTATACTTTCCGTCGATCTTTCAAGTGTAATTGTTCTTCCTAATTTCCATAATGCTAAGGCATGGCCTCGAAACACAAAATTGCAAAGATCATCTTATAGCAAGAGCCCCAATCTACATATGAAAAGCATCTTACATATGTGTACTTATGTGTTCTTGGTTGTCTTTGTTATCCTTTTGAGATTCCTAAATCCCTAAGTAAATTTGATCATAGAGCTAAGAAATGTGTTTTTATTGGATATACAGAGCGATAAAAAAGGTTAGCAAATTATTGATCTAGAAATGAATGAATGATTTTTAACCTGTGACATTATCTTTTATGAGACACATTATCCTTCCAAAAATGGCCTTCTTTAACACGACTTTGAACACTCAAGTTCTTCTAAATGATCGCAACCAACTACATTTGATTCTTTATTCAGTCCTCTATCCTCATTGCAAATGAACAACAGGGGGAGTTGGGTCTAATCTTCTCCTATTCCCATCCAAGACCTGACCACAAGCACTACTAATGACCAATCACATACAGGAAACAAGGGAGTGGTGTTCAATCCCCTTTTGTCACCGTTCATGCCACTTCATTACCAAACACCTCAAACGGCCAATCACAAACAAATGATGAGAGAGTGGGGTTCAATCTCCTCCCATCCCTGTTCAAGACAATATTCATCGTTCTACCCATTATCGTATTCCATTTGTGAGCTTACGTGATTTTGTTTGCAACACTATGTAAAAATCAGTAGCTTCAATTGCTTCACCGTCTCATATGTCAACTTTGTCAGGTATTTCCTTTCCCATAGATAATTATGTCTCTTATGATCAATTTTCACCTCTCCATACTTTCTTTGTTGTTGTTGTTCAATCTCTTACAAAGTCATGCACATTCGTTGAGGCTATGCGTACTCCTCATTGGTGGGTGGCCCTACATGTCGAGATGGGTGCTCTTGAGAGACGGTTCTTGGTCTATTGTTGAGCTTCCTTAATGGAAGAGACCCATCGGTTAAAAAGGGGTCTTCCGAATAAGTTCAACTCTGATGGTTCTATTGAGCGCTATATGACTCGATTGGTTGTGCTTGGCAACAATTAGAAGGAGGGTATCAATTATAATGAGACATTTGTGCCTGTTGCTAAGATGGGGTCAGTTCATACTTTCTGAGTTGTTGTATCCGCTAAAAACTGGAATCTTCATAGATGGATGTTTCATAACGCCTTTTTTCATGGCGATTTGCATGAAGAGGTGTATATAAGACCTCCTCCTGGTTTCACTTGTAAGTTGAATTGGTCCTTGTATGGTCCTCGGAATTGGCTCGCAAAGCTTGCTACTGCTTTGCGTAGGTTTGGCCTCACTCAGTCCCTTGTTGAATACTATTCATTCTCTTACATATGTTCTGGTGTTTGTCTTCATTTTATGATTTATGTTGATGACTTGATTATCGTTGGTAACGATTGTTCTGCTATTATTAAGTTCAACGACCAACTCGGTTCTTGCTTTCACATGAAAGACTTAGGGTCTTTAAAATATTTTTGGGGACTAGATTGGTCGCTCATTTGTTGGTTTGTTCCTCTGTCAAAGGAAATGCACTCTTGATATTCTGGGTGAAGTGGGATTACAAGATGGCAAGCCTTGTGATTTTCGCACTGACCCGAATCATAAGCTCGCCCTATCTACTATTCTAAGATATGATGCTCCTGATATGTACCCAAAATAATCGAACAACAATGCATACCAACTCACTATAATCAAATATACATTAGTATGCAAACCAACCCACCATAACCCTACTTGACCCAATTAACCGTTGTAGATTCACAAGCTATTATTGACGAAGTCGGTTGGATTCCGCATTGAAGTTAGTTCAAAGTCCTAGGTGATTTAGCTTTACACATGTACAATAGCTTCCCCAATTACTTATTATAATCTATCTCTCTATAAATATATAAAGTTAGGTTTTAGAGGAATTCATACTCATCCAATTTATAAAGTTTTTAATAGTTTTATTGCTATCATACTTAATATTATACATTTATATATATATACACATAAACATGTAAATCTTTAAATAACCTTTTTTAAACATGAATGACTTAATTTCCATATAAAATGAATGACCATATAAGTTATATAAGTTTAAGATTTCATACAAAGATATATTATTTAATATTGAAAATATGTAAAAATAAACTACTTGGTTCATAAATTTTTTTAATTTATTATTTTACTTCATATATATATATATATATTACATTTTACAAATGAGTTAATAGTACGTATAAAACTATTTATATTAGTTTCTAAAAAAATATGCTAATCTATAAAATTTTATGTGCTCTAATCCACCAAACATTAGGTGTGAGTTATTAATTAGGTGTGAGTGTGAGTTATTAAACAGTATAAAACTATTTATAACAGTATCATGTGATTTAAAATATAGACAAATTAGGCGTGAGTTATCAATGAAAAAATGTAATGTGCTCAAACCAAATTATTACGCTCAAAATTGGTAATATAGGATACATTACTTTTATTATTATGTAAAATATGCTAATGTAATTTTCAATGTTTATATATATGTTCAACTTTAGACAAATAACACCATAAGAACATATACAGGTAATTTAAGACATAATATCACTATTTTAAAAGTCTATAATTTAAGATGATCGTTTCATAATTTAAGACTACATTAATTTATTTCATCTAAATACATGTCATGTAAACCACCAAACATTATAGAGATCTATGTCTATGGGAAAAATATCTTACTAACTAGCATTAAAGTTTCTTGATTTGAATGATAACATTATACCATATTGTGTCCACCAAACGCTAATGTAATTTAAAAAATATAGACAAAACAAGTTATATGGGCTATTTATAAAAAATACTCATTGTTAAGTTTAAACCAAATCACCATGTTGAATACATCTTTGAAGTATAATATTTTTGTTAAAGACAAAATAAATATTAATTGATTGATTGATGAAAATTGAATTGAACATAGGGTATATATTCTTAATTGATTTTATTTAATGAAGTTTCAAATCCATTACACTAAGTATGCATCATAGAATTTAAATGAATACTTTATATTGATTATTAATTATTTAATTTTTATTCATTTTATTTTTACAACAACAACAACATTTACCCTAGAAAATCCCGCAAAAGCATGATCTAGGGGCTCAGGATGGAGGCATCTCAAACCTAGATGAAATATGCCTAATACAACCTAAACGGATGAACTAAACCACCTAAAAAACACCAACTAAAAAAGATAAATAAAAGGAAAAAAACAAAGGAAAAATGAAATCAAACTCCAACTGACAAAACTCCGCATGAGAAACCCGCTCTACCACTCAGCTGACTAGCAGTCTATCACTCTGATCTTAAGCAGTCTATCACTCTGATCTTAATATGTATCATTTTATATACACATATTAAGCTTTTTTCTTGATTAAGTATTTAAGAACTTTAAAGCCTTAATAAAATTTACGTTTTTTTTCCTATAACTTAATTATCATCCTAATTATCATTATTAACATTATACTTAAAACAATACATATTAATCTTAAATTATTACATATAGACATGTCAATCGGGTTGGATCAGTTGGGTTTGGGTCGGGTCATCTCGGGTTCGGGTTGCAGTGATTTTGGGGCGGTAACGGGTTGCAGGTCAATCAGGTCGGGTCGTCGCGGGTTTTCGGATCGTGTCGGGTCAACCCAACGAGTTAAGGGTATCCGTTTTTTTTTTACCAAAGTTTAAATAAAATGTTATTTAAATATTAAAACTTATAGTGAAATGTTGTTTTTCAAAATTTTAATAATAAAAATATAACATAATTTTCAAAATAAATTTTATATATTGTAAAATATTATAAGCTATAATAAACCGGATCCGATTCAAGGGGTTCGAGTTTTAATTGGATCAAGTTATAAACTAGGTCACTAGGTCTAAATTTTCGTGTAAAAACCCAAAAATTTTGGATCGGATTGGATTTAGAGGTCGGATGAGCTTTAAATAGGTCTAATTAGATGGGCTAAGTGAGCTTTACATGAATATATATATTCCCTTGATAGTAATAGTAAAACATGTACCTTTTTTTATTCAAATCTTGTCACGCAAAGCTAGTCTGGGCAGTTTCAGCAAAAACAGACAAATGTGGTGACGACAAATTGTGGTCTGAGGACGTCTTTTGACTGCTCTTTTCTACTTTTCCTCGACACTGCCCACTGTGCATGGGCGAGTTACAAAGCAAATCTACCCCATTTATCAGAATTTGTACATTCATCAATACAATAACATCTGATAAAAAACAAATCAATACAATAACATCGACCACTAGATCCGTCAATCGGATCGGATCGGGCGGGTTCGGGTCGTTCCAGGTTCGGGTCAATCGGGTTACGGATCAAACTGGGTCGGGTCGCTTCGGGTTTTTGGGTCGGATCAACCCAACGGGTCAAGAGTATCAATTTTTTCACCAAAATTTAAATAAAATATTATTTAAATTATAAAATATAATAACAAAATATTATTTTTAAATATTTTAATAATAAATATATCATAATTTCCTAAAATAAATTTTATATATTGTAATATAATTAAAACCTTTGGGTGCACAATTACCCGTCAATCTGTCATTTCATTATATTAGAGTGTATTCTAAAATAAGTTTTTCGCCTTATGGATTTCTTGACCCAGCGGGTTTAACCCGACCCTAATCCAGAAATTTTCGGATTTCCCGGGTTCGGGTTCAAACTGGGTTTCGAGTTCAAATTTTCGAGTTGGAACCCAGAAATTTTGGGTCGAGTCGGGTTTACGGATCGGGTCAGTTTTTGACAGGTCTATCGACCACCAAAAAAATAATTACAATAACATTCTCACTTCCTTACGTTATTTAACACTTTGCATTTACATGTATCCACAATAACAACAAAAACACTTCATCACAAAATGCTAGGGCTGTGCATCCGGTCCGGACCGGAATTCCCGGTCCGGTCCAACCCGGCGGACCGGGAATTTCCGCAACCCTGGACCGAGGACCGGGTCAGACCGGTTTTATATATTTATGTAATATATTTAATTTAAAATAATTTTTTTTGATTTTAATATTGAAAAAAATCATTTTATTAATAGATTTTATTTTTTTAATAGGTTTATATATACTTTAAATACATTTTATAAATAAAATATATTAAAAATAATCAATAATCATATTGATATATATATTTTTTATAAATAATATTTTTTCCCGGTCCGGACCGGAAAATTCCGGGTTTGGACCGGAACCCGGAATCCGGGAAAATGATGGACCGGGACCGGACCGGAATGGACCCGGTCCGGGTCCGGTCCGGGTTTTTCCGGTCCGGTTTCCCGGTCCGGGTCAGTTCTGCACAGCCCTACAAAATGCAAAACCTGAATGTATAGTCATGACTAGTACTCACGAGTCATGGACCCATGGCCCCAATTGGCCATACGTCAAACTCATTTTCTTTGGGCTCCACATAAGTAGGCCTACATCTCAATTCGTGTAGTTTGTGAAGTTTAACCAATTTTTGGATTACCAATACATTTTGTTGGGTAATGTTAGAAAGTGATAAAACATTTATACTACTGGTTGGACTTTTATAGGATTTTTCTTTTGACATTGACCATTCTTTTTGGTACCTACAAAAATTATTTCCTTTTGATACCCTTATATTTTGCGAATTTAATCTTTTATAACCAAATTCACAATTTTCCTCATATTTTATAACTTATGTTAAAATAGAAGGACAAAAAAAATAATTAAAATTAAAAAGAACCCCAAATTTGAATCTAAATATGTTGCTTAGTATGTTAGGATATGTAGTGTACACCAATTTTAATGTTTCAATAAACATTTGCAGGCTGGTTCTGCTGACCTCCATATATTCTACTATGAGTTGAGAAACATAAGCCAACCAGTTCATGTGCTATCTACTCATAGAAAGGTTGTTTCTAACGTTAAATTCTTGCCAAACAATGAGCTTGCTTTTACATCTACTAACAACACACTGTTTTTGCAAATGAACCGTAATTTTGAATTATCCCCAAATTACAAACCCTAATTTCAAGTTATCCCCAAATTAAAACCTTAGCTTTCAAAAATTGAAATTAAAACCTATAATCATGTTGAACCTCAAGAATTAAAACCTATAATCATGTTTTTTTGTCTATTACAAAAACTAACCACCCTTATTTACAAATTGTTGTATTTAACCATTATTTATAATTTTTTCCTACACTTAACCAGGGTTGGGCAAAAAAACCGTAATCGTTAAACTGAAAACCGATTGCTTTTTCCGGTTTAACCATACCGAGAAAACTAGAAATCCGGTTATGCATAATCGACCGAAACTTTACAGGTTTATTGGTTCAAAAATGGTTATACATAATTTTTCAATTGGTTAACCAATAAACCAATAATATATATTAATATAGAAAAAAATAATATAAATAAAATAGTTTGCTAATATTCGACTTTTTAATAAGGTATTAGGTTTTTAATTCAAATGGTATGAATTACAACCATTTAATATTATTCTCTCTTAAAAAGTAAGTGACATGACTAACAATTAGTTATTAGAGCACCCACATTGAAATCGTCCATTTAAGTTCCTCAATCGAGAGACTATGAGGTAATCTTTCATAAAACAAAAAAGTATTTTTTTCAAAATTTTCTATATAATGAGGGAATTAGTTAGAGACCTTCATCAATGAAGATGCCCTTAGATTTACACCCGTTAGATTTGGCCTTTTTCTACTGATTTTTCTTTGTCTACCTAGCCCTCACTTGCAGCCGCAGACGCATTGAGCCATTTAATATCGACATTTCTCATCTCTCAAACCATTATTCACTCAGTTTCTTAGATCCATCTAATCTCGTACTCTTGTTTGTGTGAACAAGAACTCGTCACTAACACTCCTCCCTATATCCTCTCGACCTGACTCTCGTCGTATCGACTTTGAAAATTTTGTTTCACTTTAACTAGATATTACATGAGTTGTAGATATCACTCTATAGATCATGTGTTGGTCTTGTTTTGAGGCATTGACCGACAAATATTTGATCTTGCTTTGTATTTCTGAAACTTATGAATTATGAATTCGATGCTTGAGTATGTAATTTGACTATGTATTTCAACAATGTATTACACTATGCTTGAGTATGAAACTCTATGATTATTGGTCAAAATGCATGTTTTTAAAAATAAATCATTTCTCTTTCAAAAATGGTTAACCGCGTATCGGGTTTTATGGTTAATCGATACATAACGGTTTGATAATGGTTATCATAATTTAGTGACTGAAGTTCCGGTTTCTTGACCTTGCCAACCCTTACACTTAACTACCCCTTATATGCAAATAGTTGCCTTCAACCACCTGTTTTTTATTACGGGGTAAAAAAAGTTATTCTTCTCTATTACTGATCAGTTGGTTCGTTTCGAATTTCGTATCGGTTTGCGATGGCCTAACTATTAATTAATAGCAACTCATGTTTCGGGTAAACCCAAAAATTATTAAAACAAAGTAAGTTTTAGATATTATTTAAATATCAATCCTAATAACAAAATATTTTATAATAATCAATTACGAACGATATACATTTCTATAAAACAATATTTCGGGTAAACCCAACGAATCTGTGTTTTAACTTTCATCCAATCAATGACCGAGTAGACTGGGTCGAGTCTCTGTTTGACCCATTGATTATGGATTGGGTTTCAAAATTTCGAACAAATCATGTCGTGTCAAGTTATGAAATGTCTAGAAGAAACAACCATATGCTATTAGAGGAGTTTATCTGTAACTATATTTTTGAGTTGGGAGATACCATTTGTGAACCAACTATATGACCATTGAGGATTTTAAGGATTCAAAACTATTTTTTCTTAGTTAGAGGATACAAATTGAAACCAACGATACCGCGTTAGATGACTTTTAAGATCTGAGACTAATTTTTTTAGTTGGGAGAGATAATATGAGATTAATAATTTATTTTTATTTTTATAATAAAAAAATAAAACTAAAGGCAAAAACATCATTCACTTTTGTTAATACATTATTTTTGTCAAATGGGTGGTTAAATGCAACAATGTACAAACAAGGGGTTGTTAAGTGTAGAGAAAAACGTAAAAAGCGGTTAAATGAAACAATTTGTAAACAAAGAGTGGTCAAGTCTCGGGAAAAAAAACGAAGATTGATTGAATAGTCTAGAATAAAAGTAGTTAAATACAACATATTATCCGTTCAAAGCTAACCTTATTGTAATTAATTTTCTCGAAATTACATCTAGTAAATTGAGACATTGATCTCCGATATTCTTCTTCATTTAAAATTCTTTTTTGGCAGTCCAAATGTTTCAAAGAAGTTAATGTGACGGGTAAAGAAATTGCCTCTTCATACCACAGATTATCTTTGGAACATATAAACCTCCAAAATTTTAGTGTTCTCGTCGATAAGGATATTGTAAGTTGATCAATTTATCAAAAAAAGAACAGAAAAACTCCAACAAGTACACTCCAAATTTATACATAATTTTTTACTAGATGCAGGATCAGTAAAATACACCATAAATCAACTCCTTTGAAGGACAAAAACACAGGAAATATTACCACTCACTCAGCTAGCCCCCCTCCCATTTCTCGAGCCCTTAACCTTCCATTCCTTTCTCCCTTGCCTTACTGAAAAACTATTCAATCTAGCCTTTCCTTCTCTACCTGCAGCCACCCTCTCCATTTTTACCTATGTGAAAAGCTGTATCTAACATTCTAGCAAGTAGACCATCTTCTGCATTCTTAAAGACTTCCACAAAACAGAGATACATTTTTGGAGTACCCACAAACTCTCCATCCATATGAGGATGAAAAAGTGTGTTTAAACCCACCCTAAATCCATCCCAAAGCACTATTACACCAAATTAAGGAGAGAAAGAGAGAGAGATGGGAGGATGTGCAGGCTCAAAACTAAGAAACAATGAAGAAGAGATGATTGTAGGAATATGCAAAGAGAGGAAGAAACTGATGAAGCTTGTTGTGGAGAAAAGATACGCTCTTGCTGACTCCCATTGCAGGTACTTCCACTCCCTCCACTCTGTCTCTGCAGCAATCAAGCTCTTTGTTGCTCGCCATTCCACGCCCTCGTCACCATTTCTCATCACCTTCCCGCCACCAAACTGCCCAGAAGAAACAACAACAATCACAGAGAATAATAACAATGTTATCTCAAACCCAATGTTTCTTCAGCAAAAACCCTCTGAGCCCACTAAAGAACAGCCCTTTCCTGTTTGTGGGTCTTCTGATTCTTCATCCTCTTCTTCTGAGTCTGCTGAAGAAGAAGAAGAACAACCACAACAACATTATCAACACCAACAGCAACAGCAAGAAGGAGATTTTGGGTATAACTATAACTATTATTCAGCAACTCCTCCAATGCCGTCTCAAGAAGGGGGGTTTGGGTGGGATTTCTTCAACCCATTCTTTGGAGCGAGTTCTGAGATGAACCCAGATGAGGTTTTGAGGATGGTGAAGGAAGAGGAAGGGATTCCTGATCTTGAAGATGAGGAGGAGACAGAAAGTGAGGAGGACAAGAAGGTGGCAGTCAAAGAGGTCAATGCTCATAGTAATAGTAACACTTTGGAGGGTTTGGGGTGTGAAGAGGCTGAAAAACAAGTGAATAATGGGAGCCAAGTAGAAAAGGAAGTCAAGGGAAGAGAGCTCTTGGATGCCCTCAAGGATATTGAGGATCACTTCATCAGGTGTGTTGAGTCCGGGAAGGATGTTTCTAGGTTTTTGGAGGCCAACAAGATTCAGCTTACATCTGGGCTTGAGGAGATAAAAGGTGGGTTCTGATTTGTTTGTTTTAAGTTCATGTTTGTTTTAAGGATTAGGAGCTGACATTGATTCTGGCTATTGGTGATGTACAGAGAGTTCAACCAAGCTTATTCGAGCCATCAGTTGGCACGGATCGAGCATGGGCAGGCCGTCCTCGTGCAAGAGTCTAGCGGCGTCTAGCTCGAAGAAGTCTTTGTCATGGATGGAGTATAAGAATGATCTGTTTGATGGTTATGGTGGCATGGCCTCTGGAAGCCACTCACTAACACTAGGAAGGCTTTTTGCTTGGGAAAAGAAGCTTTATGAAGAAGTGAAGGTGAGCACAAACCCTGTTGTTCATCAAGTTTGTTAGTGTTATTTGCTCATTAAGTATTGCTTTAGAGTGTACAATTTGCTATAAGGCTACTGTTTGGCTCTGTACCACAACCTTTTTTCAAAGTAGTTCAGCTAGAGAGAGAGCTCCAATATCTGCCAATAATTACTGATCTGTCTATGGTGTGCAACATTTTCTTCAGGCTGGAGACACTATAAGAAAGCTGTATGAGAAAAAATGCTCACAATTGCAAAGAAAAGGCGTAAGAGGGGTTGGCTCACACTCCATAGACAAAAGTCGAGGAGCTGTTACAGATTCTTACTCGCAGATACTAGTTACAATGAGGAGAGTGGAGTCAATCTCTGAAAGAATCCAAAAGTTGACCACTGAAGAATTGGAACCACAGATCATTGAGTTGTTACAAGGGTAAGAAAATGTTAAATCTCTCCTTATATATACACACATATGACCGTTATTTTGTTCGATCTAGGGTCTGTTTGGGTTGCACTTGATAATACATGATCTTGCATTATAGATTGGCAGAGTCTTGGAAGGTAATGTTGGAGTGCCATGAAACCCAGAAGATGATTATATTTGAAGTCAAGACTTACGACTGCCCCACCTACGGAAAGTTCTGTGCCAACTCCCACCGGTTGGCCACCCTACAACTCGAAGCTGAGATCCAAAACTGGCAAGAGTCGTTTCGCGAGTATGTGTCAGCGCAGAAATCCTACATTGAGGCTTTACATGGATGGCTATCCAAGTTCATGGTTCCAGAAGTTGAATTCTACCCTAAGGGTCGGAGTTCAATCCCACCTTTTCGTGTTAATGGTCCCCCGTTGTATACAATCTGCCATGACTGGCTATCTTCCATGGAGAACTTGCCCGAAAAGGCCGTCTCAGTGGCAATGAAAAGATTCTTGAAAGACATTAGGGGTCTGTGGGTTAAGCAAGGTGAGGAACAAGAACAGAAGAGAAGAGTGGAGAAAATATCCAAAGAGCTAGAAAAGAAGATTTTCGCTTATAAAAATGCAGGGAGCGGATTTGATGAGCCTAAACTGCTGGAATATAAGCCGGATTCAGATGCCAAAAGGGAAGAAGATATACAGGATCAAGATGAGCAACAGTGTTTCAGGAGGAGGCTTGAGATAGAGAAGGAAAGGCATCATAGTTGCATGGAAGAAACGCAACGGACGACGCTAAATGGATTCCAAACAGGGTTTGGTTTCGTGTTCGAATCTTTGGTGCAGTTTACAAAGACTTCTTTCAGCATGTACGATCACTTGGTGACTAGTAGTCAGAATATGGGAGTGGCTGGGAATTCATCCTGTGTACAAGCTTCCCATTTCAAGAAAGATGATTCAAACCGGTGATTTGTATATTAGGTTAGTTTTTAGATTAGAGTTTTGTTTAGAAAATAGTGTTGTTTTCAAGTGTGACTGATGGTTTGTTGGTTGGACTAATGAAATGCAAGAGTTATGCTCCTTCAAGTGCATTTAGCATATTAGCATTAGTATCTCCTCTAAATGATTAACAGATGTTGGATATGAATTTTGCTCAAGAAAAAACACAAACAAAACAACAGTAAGGAGTGCAAACTATATTTAATTCGCTACTAGTCTGAATTAGTTGTTACAATAGTGGCATACATACCGTACAGCCTGAGGCTTTGACTACATTGATTTGCAACTGTAAAGCTGATCAGCACTAGCAGTGTTGGTCTAGCTGGATAGCGTACATACGGAAATTTGAGATTCAAGTCACAGAAGTTCAGATTATTTGCTTCAGAAAAGCACGAAAAAAAAGGTATAGAACAGTCAGCATAGAGCTCAAATTAAAAAAAATTGAAGAGAAATTCTGGACCTTCAAGATGAAAAGGATAAGGGGAAACTATATGAGCAATAATTTGCTTGGCAATCTGACATATAACTGTACATGGGAACTGGAAGCACAAATATAGAAGAATGAGAGAAAATTGGCCTACACGGATTAATTAGATGATGTCAATATATCATCATGTATAAATAAAAGGTATTAACAATCCCTGCAAAAAGATCTCCCCGTTTGGCTTAACTTGCTTTAGTTATGCCCACGCCTGAGAGCTGACAAACATTTCCCATGCTTCTCCTTGCGATCTTCACCGTCTCCAACCTGTTTGAGAATTTGCAGCATGAGTTAGATCCCACGACACATCATCATACGATTATGAAAGAGAAAATTTAATGACAAGTCTATACAACATGGGAAGAAGGCAAAACACTATACCTCCTTGACTATTTGTTGCAAAATGTCAATAATCTCAGAGAAGTCCGGTCTTAAGGTTGAATCCTGTTGCCAGCATTTTTCGAGCAGGCCGGAGAGCTTTGGATGAGTTCCTTTCGGGATAGTAGGACGCAGATTCTGAATAAACAGTTTTGAGAAATCATTAGTCAGACTTGGCTCTTTAAATGGAAGATTTATGCGAACATGAAGCCAAAGAGCTGAACATTGAAAGCAAAACAATCTCAACTGAACAGAACAAATCATTTGTGAAACAAATTGCATCAAGAAAAACTCAAGCATATATGTAAGAATCTATATGCCCAAAAGCTTAGTCAGGTATTTTGCAACAAAAAACCAAGAAAATTTATAAGACTTTTTCAGTAAGAAGTTTGCATTTACCTTTTGCACAACTCCAACAGCTGCCTGTAACGGGGTTAAGTACTCGTATGGAATCTGTCAATGTAAAAACATGGGAAAACGCTAGTTCAATGGAATGACATTTTAAAGACTAGAATGGGAATTGGAAGGTACTAAATATGCAACTGCTGCAGTACCTTTCCAGTTAGCAACTCCCACATTACAATTCCAAAACTGAAAACATCAGCTTTGTGATCGTACGGCTTGTGTTCAATAACCTGAAGACGAAAAATTGTAAGCATATATGCAACAAGAATCTTCTTTTTTACGTTCTAGCCAACAAGAATATACTATTAAGAATACGTATGACCTACAGAACCTACATTAACTGAACCAACCTTACCTCTGGAGCCATCCAGCGATACGTTCCAGTTTCTGCAGTCATAACACCAGACTGAGCCTTCACTCTAGCAACTCCAAAATCACCAACCTTAACCACCTAAGAAGGAAATGAAGAAAGATCAAGCTCATCCTATGACAATAATATAAAGTTTCATCACACAATTAAAACTAAAAAATAGCACAAGTGAAGTCTCAATATATATGTCAAAGATTTACTAAAATTTCATCTCAGTTTGAAAACTGGAGATGAAATTTCATGTAAGGCAAAGGTTGCTAAATAGTACACCCTTATGTTCCCTTATGATGTAGGGAGTGGAATAGAGGAGACAGCAACATATTACAGATCAAAGCACAAGAATTCATTGTAAAGTCTTACTTCATTTTCATCCATCAAAAGATTGGCAGCTTTCAAGTCTCTGTGAATTATATTGTTTTGATGCAAGTAGTTCATTCCCTTCGACACATCAATCGCCACTTTCAGCAGTGATGGCAACTTAAATGTACCCTTGTGTTTGTGTAAATAGTCATACACGCTTCCCCCAGACATAAACTCTGCACAGAGAAACAGTTTCAGTTAACTTAATGGGAACAAAGGAGAGAAAAGAGCCAAGCATACAAGTGTTATATTCAAAATTTACATGACTGGATGTCCAGAACAGATTTCACCGATTATTGAAACAAAGAAAAGTGAAAAATAACATGTCTACTGCGTGCATCTCATAACAAGCTTGAACCTTTTGGGCATACCTGTCACAATGCACAAGCTTGGAGGTTTTGTGCACGCACCAATCAACTGCACAACATTCTTATGACGAATTTTCCTGTACATAAAGAAGAATCAATTTGAATGGGAAAAAAAATCATATAGCACTATTCCAGTGATTGAAATTAATATATGTTTATAGTGAGTAATGAGTCAATCTAATCTCACCCATGTTGTTGGAATATAAATGAGAATCTTTATAATATCACCAAAACTGCATATCAAACTATCAAGAATAGACATGAGAATGCAAGTGTCTTTTCTTTTTGACAATAAAGGGATAGACCTCATAATGTAAACCTCCTGAGCAAACTCTTTCTGCATATCATTGTTTATGCGCTCATGCTTGAGAACCTTGATAGCCACTTCCTGACTGCAGTATGTGCCCTTATACCTGAAAGGTATGGAAAGTCAAAGTTGAGCATATGACTAAGATTCAATAATTGAATCAACAATTTCTTCTGAGTATATGACTTACAAGTCACCATATGATCCAGATGCAACTTTCTTCTCAAACTTTAGTTGTTTGACATCAATTTCCCACACACAAATTCCATCATTAGGAATCTCCACATGAGCACTGTTGGATTCACCCACGGCTTGCTCATGTATGGGGGATGAAGGTAGGTTTGGCCAAGGCCCCTGCTGAACAGTGAGGATAAAAGTGCAGCACAAAATATGGACAAAATTTAATCAGAAGTATGCAAGCTGATTTTTAGTTTAATCAATAACAGTGTCGAATAAAATTCAGTCTAATGAGTAGTGAGATGCTGAATATTTTGGACAAAGGAAAATGCAGTTCCATTTTAATAATCTTAAAGTGCAATCAGGCAAATATCATAGAAACCAAAAGAAGGCAATCAAGTATACACTATTTTTGCAGGCAATAACGAAGGTAAGACAAAGCTTTATTACATAAAAAAAATAATGACGAGGCACAAAATTTACCTCAATCTTTACAACTTCTTTCTCCAAAATTGATCTCAATTGTTGTGTTTCCTACAAAATGAAGTGCCCCTTAAAGCAATTAATTTGGAGCTTCAAATGGATACCTTTCACAAATTGAAATTCTTCAGGAAAATAAACTGCTTGATTCATCATTTTCCTAAGGAAATTTTTCGTAAAAATAGACCTTACATATCACATCAGGTATTACACCTTCGCTTGATGGTAGATGACAATAGATATTATCCCTTTTAAACACCACACAAACATCTGAGATTCTAGTAAATAAAGCTACTACAGCATGTAATACTAGAATCGCATGTAACATATACCTCATTTGGCCAACCATCCACAACAAAGACATCTAAAGAATAACCATCAGTGGTGGAAAAAGCATGTGCCTCCTGGATATTGAGCCCGACTTCCGCAAGCAAGGCAGTCAACTGCAATGCTTTGCATAATCAGCAATTCATGTGGAGAAATGAACCCACATCATCCAGATTAATTCTTATGTTCTAGTAATTGTCAATAAATCATCATAATATGATCTAATTCATGTTCAAGGAAGTGTTGGAAGAATAATTACTATTTGTTAGAAAAGTTGCATATATGCAAACTTGATGGAAGGAAGACTGTTAACAGCAATAATTTGTATTGAAAATTGCAAACTAGATCAAAAATGAATTGTATTGAAAATTGCAACTTTGCAGCTGCCTTTCGAAGACAGTATATACTTGAGGTTTCAAAAAATGCAACCAACACTTTCAATTGAGCATGAAAAAGTAACAAAACATAGGCATTAGCAATGGCAGTACTTAACCATATGCATATTCCAATATCTTGCTTTCAAGAAGATTCTTAGGTTTTTGAAGTGCAATGCACTTTCAAAGCCTTATTACATACGCACATATCAAAATCATCAGCTCACATACTTGACTGAGGACTTTTGGCTTGTCTTCTGTTGAAAAGGTAACCTCATGCATGGGCCTGACTCAGCATGAAGAGAAGTAAGCATCAGTGGCCAAAACACTAAAATTAAGCAAAGATCTGAAGCTTACATAAAAATCAAAATGCAAACTAAATGTAGGGAGAGGAAGAATACTAATTCACCCAACTGATTCTAAAAACTTTGAGACAAAAACAAAAAACTGCATAGACTTAAATAAGTTCTTTTCAACATTGTAGTCTATCTTGATTCTTGCCCATACTTTAAGCACTGCAGGCATTAACAAGGTTTGCTTAACACAGCTATCATGTTTTTTGACATAGAGCAAAACAACCTCAAATGCTATAGATAGTATAGCCTAGTTTCTAGTTCCTACTATACCAACAGATGATGGTATCAACAGATACTGCAGGGAATAAAATTCACTCAGCAGCCTCAGCCATGAGTAATCAGATAGACAAACACTACGCAATGGGTTTAAATTAAAAGGGAAACACTACAATAAAATACTGGGCAAACACCAAGCACTACACAAAACAATATGTGCTATACTAGCATGAAAAAATTGCAGTGATGTGAAGAAGTCAAAATATGGTAAGATCACTTGACATAATCCTTAAATTACCGGGGAAACTTAGAATTGGCATTAGTATCACTTTGCTCATCTCCAGGTCTGTTTGCATCAATTGCAAGGGCTTCAAGGCTAGGTGATGTTCCAAATGCGGGTGGTGGATGACTGCTAATAGTTGAAAGAAGTACATTAAAAATATGGGACAGAATGATAATATATTCCTCTGTTAAATCAAGTACATTAAAAGAAGGTGAAACAATGAAAAATGTAAAGAAGTTACATTTTCCTAGTGAAGTTGAAGGATGATTGTTGTGTGCCATCATCTTCTGAACCACTGGGATCAGCTGCATCAGCAGTAGGCTCGTCGGGATAGGGTTGAACCTTCATGATGAAATTTTCAATATTAGCCGGGTCCAGGCAAAAGTTCTAGATAATAAGTGCAGTTTGGTCATAGATTAACAATTCATCATTCAATAACATCACAATCAGATGTAAGAATATCAGAATGGCTGATTGAACATCAATTCACCTGCACGAGTCGAATGTCAAAGGCAGGCCTATTAGCTGGATCATGAGCCAGCTGAAGTAACCGCTGGTGTTGGAGGACGTCTTCCGCTCTCTCCACATTCACATCCAATGCGTACCTGCATTCACAATCCCTTCTCAATCGCATCCAACACATTTAGACAACACTACACCACACATAGCAAAAACACCTCATCGTCACCACTACCTGCATTCGCAATTCCTAATTCTCAATCACATCCATCACATTTAGACAACACTACACCACACCTGCATTCGCAATTCCTAATTCTCAATCACATCCATCACATTTAGACAACACTAAACCACACATAGCACAAACACCTCATCATCACCACTACCATTACTCGGTTCCACCGGAACGACAGAGAAAGAGAGATTGTAGCAGAATTCTGCAAAGCACGTTCCTCAATTTCACGATCTTGTGCAGAGAGACTCCGAAATTCAAAATCCAACAAGAATTGTGGAAACCGATTCACTTAAAGACAAGAGGCCGAAATTGAGGCCAAAACATGCAGAAAAAAGCTCTCAGGAAAGCGAAAACGAAGATCTCTGTAGTCTGGATCAGGCATTCGCAATTCCTAACTCTCAATCACATCCATCACATTTAGACAATACTACGCCACACATAGCACTAACACCTCATCAACACCACTACCATTACTCGGTTCCACTGGAACGACAGAGAAAGAGAGATCGTAACAGAATTCTGCAAAGCAAGTTCCTCCGTTCCACGATCTTATGCAGAGAGATTCCAAAACTCAAAATCCAAAAAGAATTGCGGAAACCGATTCACTCAAAGACAAGAGGCCGAAATTGAGGCGAAAACATGCAGAAAAAGCTTCTCAGGAAAGCGGAAACGAAGATCTCTGTAGTCTGGATCAGAATCAAAGCAAGAAGGATGAGCAGAAAGAGAGAAAAGTAGGAATCAAAGGTGAATTACCGAGTAGGAAGGCGATTAAAGTGAGACCAAAGCTCATCGTCGAAGCCAGGAAGATTGGCATCAGGATTGTTGGATTCCTTGAGACGCCGGAGAACCTCACTGTAAACCTCAAACTTCTGGCGTTGTTGGCGAGGATGCGCCGTCGGCGATTCCTCCACCCGACTATTGCAGCTCTCGTTATCTTCCATCACCATTGATTCGGTGATTCCCAATTTCCCACTTTTTTTTGTTTTTTTGTTTTGCCTCATCTCTCTCCTCCGAGTAATGAATCGGCCAGATCATAAAAATAAAATAAAAAGCGAACCAAAAAAGGAAAATTCAATACGGAGTATCTTTTTTTGGGGTAGCACGAAGTTGTAATTATCCGACGAATTAGGACTCGTGCGCATCTACGGCTCATACGAGGGCAAAATAGTCTTTCAAAAAAACCTGATAAAGGAAACCGGAGACGGGCACGCAGCGAAAGCAGGATGCGCGAAGCTGTAACGGTCAATTTTTTGCCTACAAATACGTATGTGGGTACTCATATCATTTCATATAACATCTCTCTTCCAAAAAAACACATTAAAAAATGTCACTCAAAGAGCAAAAACCTCATCAAACGATATTGACAAGGAGGAATAGGTAGTAGGAGAAGAGTATGCAACCGAATCCGATTCATGGAGCGAGATTGACGAGGTAATTGTAATTAAATTGTTCAAATAATATCATTTTAATTAAACTGTTTAAACAGTAGGAGAAGACTTAAACTCTGTCAAACTGATCGCCAATTTAGTGCACAGCTTAATGAATTAAGTTAACCCATCCAAATAGACTATCAAGTTCTACAATCAAGTGTTGCACCAAAGAAAAAGACTAACTGCTCAAGCCATAGAGTCCATCTCTTCATAGTCCTGCTGCACATAGTGGTCCCATTCCGTCGCACCCAACTCTTTTCCATGACAAGCAACGTGCAGGTGGGGCCAACTCCAAGCCAGCTCGTCCACAAGGTCTCTATTGGATCTCCGCGTCAATCCAAGCCATTTCAGCCTCGGGAAGAACGGTTTCTTCAACCAAGTAAAAGCCTGAGAAGTAATCCGACCACAATTGTAGATGTCCAACAACCTCAGGATACTTCTGTGAAGGGCCAGGGCCTTAACAGAAGCGTCTCCTACGAAAGGGCATTGTTTCAACCGAAGCTCAGTGATGGGAGCTCGACTCTTAGTGAGGAGAAGAATGCCATTGTCCGTTAAATTGGGGAGGCCAGAAAGATCTAGTTCCTGCAAGACTATGTTAGAAGCTTCTCCAAAGAGAGCCGGGATGCACCCGTCTGTTAATCTCTTGCATCCCTTGAGGGACAATGATTCAAGCGAACTCGTGACCGAGTTGTTCAAGTAGGAAACTCCCGCGTCGCTTATGTCACAGCTGTCGAGAAGAAGGATCTTGAGTTTTGAGAGGGTAGTGATTGCCATGACTGCATCATCCCCAATGCTTCTGCAGTCTCTGAGGTCGAGAAATGTGAGTTCTGAGTTTGATGTTGTTAGATATGAAACTGTGAGATTGGAAAGGAGGCTGCACCATCTGAGGCTGATGTAAGTCAGAGACAGAGTTGTTGCTGCAATGTCATGAAAAACAAGGTCGGTGAGGTTGTTCCCGTGTGATATTTTTAGCTTGGATAGGTTTGAGGAAGAATGCAAGATGGCTCTGAAGCCAGCGTCAGTGACCCGACAAAAGCCACCAAGAGAGATGCTCTCCATGGTCGAGCATCTGTCAGCCATCATGAGGATGCCGAGGTCATTGATACGCCAGAAGTAACAAACAAGGAACTCTTGGCTTCTTAAGAGTGAAAGGTGTTTCCATTTTCCGTTTTTGTTGATTTTCTCAAGGCCCGAATTGGAAAGGTCAAATGGCAGCCTAGGAGTACTAACGGGTGCATCTCGAAGATCTAAATGAGCCAAGGAGGGGAGATTATCAGATATGGTGCCAATCATGGTGTCATTGATGTAATCAACTGATAGACACAGTTTCTGAAGATTTGGGAACCTAGGAATCCGAAGATGGTCATGTGGCTGCTCAGGAGCAGTTGTTGGGTAAAGCATTTCTGTCAGCATTGTGGAGGAGATGTGACCTATCTCAAGAGATGCTAGTTTTGGAGACGCCGATGACCAAGCGCAGGTAAGCCTTGGGTGAAGCAATCTTGATACATCACTTCCCAGGATCAGAGTCTACAAAGAAAAACCACATCAGATAAGAATAACTAACACATTACTCCGTATCATGGAAGGAAAAATGTGAAAGGAGGTCAATGTCTTTCAGCATATAAAGCAATAACTTATTGATTCAACTCCAAATAATTATATAGGTCAGCATATGACTCCAATAAGCATAAACCGGATGTTGATTTAGCCTTCAGAACATGACAGTACTTGCCGGAGTTGGCAATCCGTATGGGTTCATTTCAATTGCAACTCAACAATTGAAGACAAACAGGTACTTAGGCATGTTTACAACAATCTCTAAACCCTAAAGCAAATAAAGTATAACAAAACACGTGAGGTTTCTTTCATCAAAATTCTGCAGATCGGTGTTCCTTTTTTTTTTTTTTTTGAACTGCTTATAAGGCATTTAGAAGAATTCAAAATAATAGGAAAACTGTGTACATTAGATTCATTACAGCTAACATAATTCATTATTACGGAGAAAAGGAAATACATGATGGAGTTGAAGCATATGAAAAATATCATATTCTCAGATTAGAAGTCAAGTAGCATATAGGAAAATGGTTTATGCTTTATCAGATCAGTTCATGTCCAACTAGGACTACTCTATTCAATGAACAATGGCTTTGCAACGTTTGGATTATAAGCAACTACCTAGTCTTAATAATCTCACTTCAGTGAAATTAAGCTCCTTCAAGTAGTTTTACCATTTATCAGGAAAAAAAATCGATTTAGCTGTTGGATTTGATCTTACTTCCAATTCACAGCATCCTCCGAGCAAAGCCTCCAAGTCATACACATTGATAGCACGGTCGCTTTTATCTGCAACAGAACCTAAATGAAGATACCTGAATAGGGAAAGAAGAGATATAAACACCAACTGACAACACAATAGGATATGGAAAAAGAAACCAAACAACTGATTTTTGACAGTAGATTCTTCACATATGAATCGAATGACACCTCAAACATCAAGCAATGACAAGCTCAAACCTAATTAATCATAACCTCTGCGCATAGTAACCAATTGATAGCAACCAAGAAACATCTCTGGAGTTTCACATTTTGACAAAGGCTTGGACATGCCAGTTTTACATAGTTACAACAAGGATAACGCACCTAACATCTCGACATCGCAGCCCAATTTCATAGAGGAGTCTCCCACTGAATGCACGGCAATTGAAGAGACAAAGCTCGTGAAGAGAAGGTCGAGCTAACAGATCAATCGCTGAATCATTCAGCCGGCAGCAATCGATCTTTATGCTTCTGAGGTGAGAATTGGCAGGCAATAAAGGAGCTAAGATGCCCTCAGTTGGTGCCATATCCTGAAACAAGTTTATTTTAACAACAACTTTTTTCAATCAAACCAAGAAATGAAGCTGCAAACTGGATACAACAGATCATATGCATTTGCCACAAATTAATAAAAGCTCAGATGGCTACAAACACACAAATTTCACTCCAAACAGGAAAAGAAACTCAAAAATCTTATTCTGTATTCAACAAACAATCCTAATTGTCATAGACTTGGTTCAAACCAGAGCAATCAGCCCCAACCTGATGACCTAAATTCTGTATAATTGCCACCAATTAGAACAAAACCGTTTTGGTTCCAACAAGCGGACAATGAGTCAAGCAAATTAGGTTATGGACAATCATTTCGATTCTCGTAAGCTAATCGAGAAGTTGCAAGATTCATATACAATCGATTATAGATAGAGACGGAGCTTACAAAAAGATGGAGGCTGGGGAGGTAAGCGAAGACGCTCTGGGCGCAGGCTCTGAAAGTTCGACAAGTAGAAGCAATGGAGCAGATGGAACAGAGATCCAGCTGTACAAGGATTGTTTGTAGGACGGAAGAAGGCAGTGTCTCCAAGCTCCTCGCTTGTTCGGCGTCGGAGGAGGCTCCGCCTGCCATCTCCGCCATTTTCGCCGCCAATTCTTTCCCCAATCTGACTAGCTCTTCTCTATCAAATCAAGAGCGACGGATTTGTTTGAATAGGGAAGGTTTCCAAATCTAAAGATCGTGGGTTCAAATCCTACTGCAATCGGAATTTGGTTTTTCTTTTTTAGGCTTTATTGTTTTTGAGAGAAATTATTTTGATACCACTTAATTTTGGTCTTTTCTCTTCTAGTGTCCTACAAATTTGATTTTTCTGTTTGTACTCCTTTTTTGTTCAAATTGAGTAAAATCAAACATATTATTGTTATTTACCCTTAAATTAATATGATTTGTCTCTTTTTTTTTTGAGAACTATGATTTGTCTCTTAAAACACTTAAGTGTATAATCAAATTATTTTAATTTGAATTTTTAAACAATTATCCTTACATAGAGGTTGTATAGAAATTATTATTTATTTAGTTGATTTAAGAGTTAAATTCTACTAATTTATATGTATATAACACAATTATAAACTTGAATTTACTCAATTCGAGTATATATGGGATATAACCGGGAAACACAAAACTTGAATTTACTCGATTCGAACATAAATAGAACACATACGGGAAGCACTATACTTAGACCTGTCAATCGGGTCGGATCGGGCGGGGTCGGGTCGGGTCGTTCCGGGTTCGGGTCAATCGGGTTACGGGTCAAACTGGGTCGTGTTTTCGGGTCGGGTCAGATCAACCCAACGGGTCAAGAGTATCAATTTTTTGAACAAAATTTAAATAAAATATTATTTAAATAATAAAATATAATAACAAAATATTTTAATAATAAAATATATCATAATTTTCTAAAATAAGTTTTATATATTGTAATATAATTAAAACTTTTGGGTAATGGGTGCACAATTATCCGTCAATCTGTCATTTCATTATATTCGAGTGTATTTTAAAATAAGTTTTCCGCCTTATACATTTATTGACCTAGCGGGTTTGACCCGACCCTAACCCAAAAATTTTCAGGTTTATCGGGTCGGGTCGAGTTTACGGGTCGGATCAACTTTTGACAGGTCGGTACTTGAATTTACTCAATTCGAATATAAATGAGATATAAACGGGAAAAACCAAAATCGTAAGAATATCAAGAGGAATAAAATTGAAGGGCTTCGAAAACAATTAAAAATAAAATAAATTTGAAGGGCTTCAAAAACAATTCCCTTTTTTTAGGACGGTCTGTTTCAAACAGAAAACAGAGGGTGGAGTTCCTTGCAATTTTCTTCTCCATATAATAACTTGGCGTAATCACCCATTCATCCCCCTCTCCCTCATTGCAAAACAAAGCTCTCCCAACCTGCAACCATGGCGGAATGGAACCACCTCCCGGCCGATCTCCTTCACATGATCTCCACCCGTCTGGAATCCTCAATCGACACCATCCGCTTCCGCTCCGTCTGCTCCGCCTGGCGCTCGGCCGCCTCCCCCACACCCAACTTCCTCTCCAACCCCTTCCCTGACCTCTCCCAAGACGGCTTCTCCGCCGAACTAGGCGGTTTCTTCCTCTCCAAACGCACAATCTTCCACCTCTCGTATCCAATTTCTCACTCCGACCCCAATTCCCCTCACCAAACCCTAGATCCCAATTCCCCCCACCAAACCCTAGATTCCCCTTCCTGGCTGATCAAAACGGAGCCAGGCAGAACGGGCTCCCTCCGATTATTCAATCCGATGTATCGCTCCCACATCACGCCCCTCCCTGCAGAAATCCCTAATTCGATCGATCTGTCGAAAATTAGGGTTTTGGAATTAGGGCAGGAATACGCTCTTCAGTTCGCTAATCATACCCTGGGGGGGCATTATAGTAATCTCTACATGGAGAAAGTCGCCTGCTTGCCTGAATCCGATCGCGATTACGTGGTGCTCACCGTCCACATCTCCGGGAAATTGGCTGTTTACAAATCCGCGGGTAGGAAATGGGCTGTTATTAACGATCCCGAGTCGCTTTACGACGACGTGATCATGTTTGAAGGCAGGTTTTACGCGGTCGAGAGCTCCGGGAGGGCGGTTGTGGTCGAAGCCCCCGGGACGAAAAACATGGTGGTTTCGCAGGTGGCTGGTTCTGTGGATGGGGGTGATAGGAAATGCTTGGTCAAGTTGGGGAGTGATCTGTTGATGGTTGACATTCTTCATGGCTATCCTGTTGAGGACGACGGGGGCGGTGAGGATGGGGAGTTTGATGACCAGAGTTTTATAATGATGAGGCCGGTTCGGCTTCGGGTTTTCAGGTTGGAGAAAGACGGGCGGGGGTGGGTTGAGGTGAGGAGTTTGGGTGATCATGTGCTGTTTGTGGGTGATAATTGTACTTTCTCGGCCTGTGCTTCGGAGTTGTTGGGGTGCAAGGGGAATTGCATCTGCTTCAACTTGGGAGAAGGGGATATTGGTCTGTTTAGCTTGGAGGATGGAAAGATTGAGCCTTTTGAAACTTACCCTAGATATTCTAAATTGTTCTGGCCTCCTCCTTCTTGGATTGCCTCGGCGTCGCCTGAGGTAAGGCATTACATCATTTGCAATTATATTATGAAGTCGTTTGACTGATCGTGAACTTTGAAGCTATGAATGTTCTTTAGTATCGCTTGCTTAGATTTAGGATGACGTAAACGTCCTTGCAAATTCTGTATGACCTCCTTTACCATAGTTCCTGTTTTCTTCGTTTGATAGTTAGTACTTTAGTATGGTTCCTATTAGTCATAATTAACTAGAACATAGTTTAGTGCACATATGAATGTAGCTGTTTTTTGTCATTACTTGTTTGTATGAGGAATGAGTAGTTTCTGATTTACTGTATCTAAGAACAAAGCTTGCTCTTGATTCCTTGATTTATAGCTTCAGTGGATATTTGAGCATTGGACTGTAACCTCTATACATTTTCTAAGCTCCTGCTGTGTCTGCAACCTAAAGTTTGCACTTGTTGAAAATTAGCATCATTATGTTACATGGAATTTACCAGTGCTCTTTGATATGAGTTCCTTTATATCCAGCTGACTGTTATATGGTGCAGGAATGAATGTTGTCCCTTCTTTCTTACCTACTGAAGGCATGAAATAATTATGTTGAAGCTTAAGCACTGGTGACATGTTCATAACAAAAGCTGAACCAACTGCGTGTGGTATGTTTCGGCCTTCAGAATGTCTGCATTTCATGAAAGCTATGTTGCAGCTTGTTGTGGACATCCTTTCATCTCTTGACATCCCATGCTCATGAAAATAATTGTTTAATTTGTTCTTTTTAAAAACCCTGACTAGATTGTTGATTCCCTCTCCTGTAAAGTTGTATATTCTCTGAGTTTCTCTATCATAATGCAAACCTATGCACCACCTTCTATAACTTGAATGATTTATTTTATTTTATATATTTCTCATTGCTAAACTGAATTGAGTTGTAAAAAGTTGGGGTCAATTTGTTGATTCAGAATCAAATTTATTACTGGGTCTTTGTTCATCTGAACTTTTGGTTTATATAGACTGTAGCTAAGATAAACGATGATCTTAAATTGCAGTTTCGGTATGACAAGAAAGTCCTAAAGTTATGGATTCATTTGTTCTTAGATTAGCTCTTGCCCCTTGGTTTTCAAACAGCATCTCTGTAAACAATTGCTGTACTTTTCACGTCTTACATTCTAGTGAAGAAGAGCAACATTTCTGTTCATCCGTCGCATGTGATATCTTCAAATTCAGGATGCCAAAGTAATAGGTGCATCTAGAGAATGGGAATAAAGCAAAGAGTTCAATGAAGTTGTAAGATCTCTACCCTGCATATATTGTAAGTTAATAAGGTTGGTGGGTTACTTGCTTCAATGGGCATATGAGGAGTTGATTTTAAGCCAAGATGTCGCCATTGCTAACGATTGCTATGTCGTAGCTAATAAAGCATTCCGCTTGAGAAGTTGGGTGGCAGAATTAGCTACTATATTAAGGTTGGTAGACTATTCCTGTTCCCAAGTGGTTCTAAGGAGGAACTTATGTATCCTCCATTGGCCGACACGAGCGACTAAGATCAGGATTTCAGGACGACGATGCAATAAGACCATATTCCCTGTGCTCTGTTCTCACTAAAAGAACACCCCGCATTTGAATCAACTAATGCTTAGCTCAGAATCATCCTTCTGTATAGGAAGATGTGAAAAGGCTGGTTCTGATGGAGATGAAAAAAAGTTGGGCACCAAAAATATATTACTTCTGCATTCCAAATTGTCAAATTCCATTTGTCTCCAAGAAACAACATGTGATCAGTTCAGAGCACATGTGAAAATGCTATTATCAAATAGCATAGATTTTATCATAAGCTTGATTCAAATCACTTATTGATCTGATTAAAACAAGTATAGTTTTGACATCTAACATACCATCAGCATTGAAAAATAACCCTACTAGATTAGCTCTTGAACCAAAGATAGTGAAGACCACGAGGTCTCATACATAGTAATATAAATCAAGGATGGATGTGTTAATCACATGGAATGAAGCTTAAAGTATGTTGGCAAGAGGGGTTAAGGAAGGAGAAGTGAACTGCTTGAGAAGGTTTTCTAGCCATGGGCTACAATATTGGGCTAACAATGGATCTGGGGCCCAGTCCACAGTCTTGGACACTTGAAGCTTTGGCAACCCTTCTTGGCCCATAGGCAATTTCAGGGATGGACTTGTTGTGGTACTATTAGTAGTGGTACTACTACTAGCATAGCTTGGGCTATTATTATTCTCCACAAGTCCGGCAAGATTGGCTGGTCCCACATCCATTTCAGCCTTAGCTTCCACGTGGCAGGTGATCATTGGTTGCACAATGTTGTCATGTGGGCCACATTGAGATTGGGCCCCATTGGATGAAATAGGTGATGCAGGATATGACCCTTGGAGTTGACCGGTTGACTTTGTGAAGGAAGTCTCCTCCTCCATGGCTGCCCATTGCTCCAACACTTTCAAGGAAGTTGCCTTCCTATACACTTTGCACAACACCATGTACTGCAAAATCACCCCTATATAAATTATGGATTTGAATTAAATGAAAATGTCCCTTATCTTGTAAATTGTAAACTGGGCGAAAAACAGATAAAAATACATGAATATAAAACAGAAATATGTGAACGTCGAAAGAATATTTGTGGTTTTGTGTTATCATGTCTTATTATGTTATCATGTGCAGTAATTTGGTCCCTAACTAAGAATGTTTTGGAATTATGTTATTACATGCATTAATGATTTGGATCAATTGAAAATACTCCTTAATGTTCACATATTTGTTTTTGTTGTTCGCATATTTACTCTTGTTGTTCACGTTTACAGTTTATGGGATAAGAAATATTTTTACCGGAATCAACCTATAAATTAAATCCATGACTTAAAAAATCAATATGCAGTTGTAGTACTTCTTCTAAACATACATGAGACATTATTTGATCAAGTATTGAACTTATGGTCCAGCATAAATACAGTAGAACCTCCATAAATTAATACTCGATAAATTAATAAACATGGTATATTAATATTTTTATCCGGTCTCGACTTGGGCTAGTGTAAAATTTAACGATTTTCGATAAGATAATAAAGTTTCAAAAAACCACTATAGTAAATATAAGGTCCGCATGAAATCATAAATTAATAATTATGTGAAAAATTACATAAATATAACTAAGCTAGAGACCATTCAAAACTTAGTTAAAATACAATTCTATTGTTTATTGTTTTTGCTTAAAACTTCAAGCATATCTCTAATTTCTCTCATTGTATCGAACGTTTCCGGCCTTGTATTCTTAACTGCACCAAATAATTGTGAAGAGTCCTAAACGCGATAAGTGCTTCCTTTCTCATAACTGGTTCTAAATGTTAAGTTAATTTTCCTAAATTTAAATTAGTTACAAAAGATAGTATTTAATTGTAAATATTTCTATCACTAAAATCTCTATAAATTAATAAATATTAATTTATTGATGAATTAATATCTCTATAAAATAATAAAATACTCCGGTCCCGACCCTATTAATTTATAGAGGTTTAACTGTATGTTACAAGTAGTAGTACCTTAGATAAGGAACAGTTATCGGGCAATCGATACTCGCTCATGATCCAATCGGTCTTGGTTCCCCTCGGAGCCCTACCGGTATAGAACACAAGTGTTTTCCTATAGCCAATGACTCGCTTTGGGTCCGAAAGGGTCACGACTTTTCGGTCTGACCCGGTTGCCTTCCAAAACCCTTTTTCGGTTGTCCGGTTTGGCCGCCCACCATTGCTAGCTTTCCTCTCTCTTGGCACAAAGAAGTACCACTCCCTTTCCCCAATCTTTGCCAATCCTGTTCATCATCGATCACAACAACAACAATAACAAGCAAATAACATTAGAAATAATGAAAGTGAACTAGTAAGGACTACACTTTGATAGATTTCATTGAGTCCAACCCATGTTTTCCATCATATACACGTGGTTTCAAATTAATGATACTCGACACAAACAAAATCAACTTTCTTGAATGTACATATGTACGTTAATTTTATGTTTCAATTAAGTTAAATTTGTTAAACATATTTACCAGGCAAGTCCCATGGATCATAGTGGTAGATGTTGAGGTAGCCGATGACATCGAAGTGCAACTTCTTTCGAAAGACGGTGTTCCTCAGGTAGAACTCGAGAAGCTCCTCTTCGGTAGGGTGGAACCGAAACCCGGGCAACATGAAGCTCGTTGCTGCATCGTCCTTTTCCGGTGTATGCATATGTTTTGTCGGAGCCATAGCTCACAAGTTAGTGTTTGTGAGTATACCTTGGCGATAAGATAACAAAAAAGGGTTGGGTTAGTTGTGGTCACTTTGGAAATCGTAAATGCAAAGGGTTCCATATATATAGGGAGGAAAGGTTCAACCAAGATAAATAAGGGAGGAAAGGGACGGAATTAGGGTCCACCTTAATTTGTTGCATTTGTATAATCAAGGAGAATTTTATGTCCGAAGGAAAATTCTAGGAAGGAAAGGGGAGGACCCAAAGATGATACCTTTCAAAAGAAACCAGATTACACAAAAATAATATCCATGTAAATTACAGTATGCCTTTTTACCATAATCTAAAACTACTTGAACTAACATGAATGTTTTATACTGAATGGAAACAATATCACCTTAGATAACAAATTCAATTCTCTTACAAAAAAAAAAAAAAAACCAAAGCAACCATAATTAGAATAGTAAAAACAAAACGATACTATCTCTGTTTTGTGATATAGATAACTAGTACAAATTCCGTACCATGTACAAGTAATGTGAGTATAAATCCGACTGAATTAATTGATTCGAGATCAAATTTTGACTTGCTTTTTCTAGATAATGTATGTATAGTCCAAACTCGACGGATCCAAATATGAACCTACTGAACTATATATGTATTTTATTTTTCTGTAATTTAAATTATGAATCTACTATTTTAATTCATTATTTAGAATCTTAATAGTATATTACAAAAATATCTTTTACCAAAAATGAAAAACGCTTTAATGATTTAAAAGAAATTATATTTTCTTAAGATACCAAACAGAGGTAAGATATTAAAGATATCTAAAATTTGATAAAATATTAAGTGGATATAGCCATAATTTTTAAAAGCTACAATTAGAAAAATAAAATCTTTATTTTATTTAAGGTGGATGACATGACACAAATTTTAACAATACAGTCATTGTAAGGACTAACAAACATGTAAAACATCATCTAACTTTACCTAAATATCCTTATATAATTAATTGTTTAATTTACTTTTAAAAAATGGAAAAGTTACCTTTATAGCTATTTATAAGGCTAAAATTGGAAACATGTTATCAAAATAGATCAAATGATAAACTTGAAAAATTAGCCTAAAGTAACGGCAGAATACATATGTAGACCCTCCAACTTGTCACTTTTTTGCAAATGAACCCTCCAACTTTGAATATTTCCTATTGAACCCCTAAAATTTACTTTTTTAGCCTATTGAGCCCTTTTTTTGCAAATAAACCCTCTTTTTTCGTAGTGTGAATAACACGCGCTGGCCGGGGCCATTTTCATTCCACTCAACAGCCATGTGACATCCCAGATCTGAAAATGGGGGGATTGTGGATAGGAAGAAGATGAAGAAGAAGATAGGGTTTGGGACTCCACATGGCATATTTTTTTGCCATGTAAGTAATTTTGGGGGACTTTCACAGCCAGCTGGAGGAGTGACTTGCACGCGCCCCGTCAGGTCAGCAAAAGGGGCTCGATAGGAAAAAATGTTAAGTTTGGGGGTTTGATAGGTAATGTTCAAAGTTGGAGGGTCTATTTGCATAAAAGTTACAAGTTGAGGAGTCTAAACATGTATTATGCCCTAAAGTAACAGTACTACTTAGACTATCCATAACGGGAATGACTGTAGGAGGAGCATGAGCATGGATTTAATATATTTTATTAAAGTTTTGTATGTCCTGACACCCTAAACATGTCATAATCTTTTGGGTGCATAGCGCGTTGGTCTACGCACAACACAAAAAAACACCTTGTTTTGTTTCCCGGATTCAAATTCTCCGTCCCGTAAACACGTCCCTTCGCACGTCCCTTTGATTCTCATTGGTCGAAATCTCAAATTTTGACTTTAAAAAACAAAAAAAAGAGTACAATCTTGAGATTTCGACCAATGGGGATCAAGGGAACGTGCAGGGGGACGTGTTTGCTTGTTTCCCTTCCTCCTATGCAATCTTCTTTGTAACAAACCAAACAAAATAGACAATTAAGAGGGTGCAACTACTACTTCTAAACCTAGGGCCGGTATTTTAAATACCTACAAAATTTATACTACCTATCTATACAATTTGTACATTATTTTATTTTATTTTTTACCATGATTCATACATTATTTTAACTAATCATGACACTAATATTATATATGTTTGATTATATTTAAAAGTAATTATATTTAGATTGTTTAGGGTATTTTTTAGCTTATTTAATTGTGATTTTTATGAATCAATGGTGTTTATTTGATTATTTAAGTGTTTTAATCAATTTTTGAAACTAAAGGCAAGGTTAGCAGCCAACCATATTATGGTCCTACAAGGATGTAGGTTTTGTAATAACTTTGAGGAAGATACTTACCACATTTTTATAACATATAAGCATGTAAGACAGACGGTAGCTAACCTTTTCCCCGAGATTTCCCAAAAAAATAAAACACACAAATTTTCAGAGTCATCAACGAGCAATTGTACTTGTAGAGATTCGCAAATTCCTCCCCAAGGAAGAGATAAAATTCATAATTTGTGGATGGTGGTGCTCAACTGCTCATGATACCTCCGTAATAAAAGCATTGTTGATGAGAATACACAAAACCAACCTACTCACAACTCCATATAGGAGATGACTAAGAAACAAATAGCAGAATGAAAATAGACAATCAAATCAGACTCAAAGAATGAAATTGCATTGCCAACAAAAAGGAAAAGGTGAAATAGACCAAACTTCAAGATAACTATTTTAAATTGAATTTTGTTGGCATAGTTAATTTTTATGGATTTGTTTCTTTTGTTTTTTCTATCAGGGACTCGAGAGGCCTCCACGTTTTTCTACTAGGGACTCGAGAGGCCTCCACGTGTCTCTGGACAGAGAATGTCTTGGACGACGGTCTGTGTTGCAGTTCGAAGCGCTCGCACTTCGGCATGAGATTTTGGAGGCCATTCTTCGTGGTATTAATCCCCATTTCATGATTGAAGGTGACAACTTGCAATTGGTTAATGTAGTATTGGGTGAATGGAGTTGTCCGTAGCAGGTGAAGCTGCTACGTACTGACATCCCGTCTTTTCTTGGGCAGCTACAAAGTTGACATATCACACATGTTCTTGGGGAGGCTAACTCGGTTATTGATCACATAGCGGTATCGTTTAGAGATGCTCCTTCACACCCGTTACATTCTGATTCGGTCCTTACGGACTTCATCTGAAAGAGTGCTCTAGGATAGTTCCTTATAATAGGGCTAGTCTAATCAACGGATGTTATAACTTGATTCCGGTTTACCCGACATTAACTTGAACCAACTCTAACCAAATGAAAGACGTCTACCAAAATTGGGGCTAGAAATGTAATTAAGAGAAACTGGGGACCCACACGGAGAAGACTGACCCACTTAGTGGTAGTGTAGTATAATTAATGGGTTGAAAGGAAGACCTGAGAAAGTGGACAATATGGAGTCTATTTGCTTGACTGACTTCTTTCCCTTTTTTTTAAAATGTTTCTTTC
This sequence comes from Polygonum maritimum, assembly GCA_963924305.1. Taxonomy (NCBI): domain Eukaryota; kingdom Viridiplantae; phylum Streptophyta; class Magnoliopsida; order Caryophyllales; family Polygonaceae; genus Polygonum; species Polygonum maritimum. Next base: position 2,048,919 of record OZ002736.1, read on the forward strand.
TAAAATACGAAAGTCATTCATGTGCGAGACAAAATTGAGAGGATATGAATAAATACAATAATATAAATTAGCGATAAACCAATCAAATGATAAAAGCATTAAAATAAGTTTGCAAGGGTGATAATTAACAACCATGAAAGAGATTTTGGACATTTAATTAAACGATTTTAAACCTTTAAAGATAGTACACCTAACTATTTTCAAACTCACTCTCATGAACGGTTCTCTCGATAAAGAACTAATTAGAAGAAAACAAGTAGAGCAACAAAATACTATGCCTAGAATATCTTACACTTGGCGTCTTGACTCACTGGTTGAACACTCATGGTAAATATCATGAGGTCTCGGGTTCGAGACTTCAGGGCGGCGGTTTGCCCTATTTTCTTTAGAGCTGGTAGTAACCAGGAGACCCAAGTAGTACTTGCAGTAACCGTAATTCTTTCCCTATTAAAAAAATATTGTATCTTGTTTCACATCCAAGTTAACTATGACTTACAAAAGCTTACTCTCATGATTTTATTTCCCCCTTAGGCCATTTTACATTTTAGCATTTCAATTATAAAAATTAAAAAAAAAGATTTGAAGGCAGTGATTCTAGTAGGTCAGCAAGTCGCCTTCTGATGATGCCACTAGAGTCAATAGACAATATAGGTTTTACTAAGTCTACATCTAAATTCTTATTTGGAAGAATCAGAATGCTTAATTTCCCTGATGCTAGGGCAAATTTTGGCGATGACTGTAATTTCTGGTTGTTTTCCAGTTCGTTTTCTATGGTCTCAAAAAAAGACACAAAATTGAAGTGGGAAATTCAGGTATTGATTGATATGATGAAGCGCATATTTTTCTTCTTTGAAATGGTCAAGACCTTGGAATTTTGTTGATGTATTTTTGTATGTATGGTGCCTGTCACTTTTGTTGAACCAGTAAACGCATCTCAATTTCCACGATGGGAGTTTGCACTAGATTCAATTGTCAAGAATCCTGCATCAATATTAAAGTTTAAAACAAGTAAATAAAAACTTGAGTTTGCTAAGGAACAAGGGGTCAAGTGACTAGTCCATTACAATAAAATCCTGTTGATCTTTTCAAAACTCTAGAATAAACCATTTTTATTGGGTGCCCGTACGTACCACTAAACATTTATGTAGTGGAAGTGTTGGATATTATGTTATGTGTCCATATTTGCAACTAGCTAGCGGGCTCTAAAATGGTCTAAAATAGAGGGGAAGTGATAATGGAGTTATGGCCCAAATGGAGCAAATGGAGGTAACACTGTTTTGGTTGGAATACTTGGATTATTTAAATATGTGGGGTATTTTATAGACGAAAATGGCTAACTAGTCCATAGGGACATGGTAATGGGGTGGATAGGTCATAGAAAAAATTTATGTAGTAACTAGGCATTTTTTCGAATATGCCTCTAGCCCAAAGTCTCGTAGATAGTGTGATCTCCTTAAATAATCAAAAACGTCGGGGTTATCCTACGAGAACAAGTGTAGGGACCGAGCCCCTTTCGGTCCCCTTCTAAGTTTGATATCATTCCCTTTATATAGGCAAAGGGAGGTGCTAGCTTGGAGGAAAATGGTCGATCTGGGATGAGGGCATCCACCCTTAATAAAATAATAATTTTATATTTTTAATCGTATTTTTTAAAAATAATCTTTATATCCACTTCATATGTTATCCTTTCGATATATTTGATATCTTACCTAGTTTTGGTATCTTAAGAAAATATAGATTTAAATTATTAAAGCATTTTTCATTTTTGGTAAAAGAGATTTTTTAATCTTTTATTAAGATTCTAAATAATTAATTAAAATAATAGATGTCGTAATTTAAATTATAAAAAAATAAAATACGTATATAGTTCAATAGGTCCATATTTTGGCCCGTCGGGTTTGGGTTATACATACATTACCTAGAAAAAATCATATTTGAGTCAAAATTCGATCTCGAATCAATCAAGTCGGGTTTATATAATCACATCACCCATACACAATACGGGATTTTACTAGCTTAACATCACTACTAAATACTAATACATTTAGATAATAACCCGTAGTTATGTTCAACAAGCATCAATCGTTATATATTGTTGCATAACAAAATACTCAAAATATTAAATAAAAAAACCTATAAAAAAACCACAGCCAACCACCTAAAACCACCCGTAAAATATTTCATATTTCACTTAACCACCTGTATGGAAAATTTTGTCGAAAACAACCCATAAAACGTTCTTTGTTACCTCAAAGCCACCTCTAATACTATTCCGTCAAAAAATCCGTTAAACCATGTAATATTACCCTTTTGCCCCTGTTTTATTCCTATGTGCATGTTATTGTTCGAGTCGGGTCATGCCGTCGGGCTTGGGTTTTTCCCCCCTCTCGACCCGTTTGACTCGGTCAAACATGTCAGATGGGTTATTTTGGTCATTTTTAACCCATTTGGAACATTTTATTGTGAAATATATATTTTTCTTTTCCTATATTGACGGAATAGTATTAGGGGTGGCTTTGAGATAACGGAGAACGTTTTATGGGTGAATTTCGACAAAATTTCCCTTACGAATGGTTAAGTGAAATATGACTTATTTTACGGGTGGTTACTCAAAAAACTAAGCAAGTCTCGACAAAAAAAAGCCTCAATTATTATATACCTGAGGCCCAATTGTAAACAAGAAAACTTTAGGGCCCAATGACCATTTAACAAGAAAATAAAACAAATGAAAAAAGAGACACATGAGTATTGCAACATATACGAACGCTACAAGAGTAGACCAAATTGTACCATGAACACTATTATAAAAAAGGGAAAAAGAAATAAAACCACCCTTTATTTACATTTATATGCATAAAACCACCCTTTATAATTCTTTTTGCACAAAACCACCCATTATTGGTATTTGCTTGCACTAAACCACCCATTATAAAAAAGTTTGCATAAAACCACCTGTAATCACAAATGTTTGCGAATAACCACTCATATCTTGTATTGCTAGTTAATTTTAATTAAAATAAATATAGAACAAAATAAAAATGTCCTTATTTTTTATAATATTTTTCGTTATTTGTAGTGTACTCTTATTCAAACAAAAAAAATTTTTATGGACCACTTATATCAATAATTTTAAGTTCAAAAGAAAAATACAGTAACATATATTAATATGATTACATTTATATTAGACTATTCAATAAAAAAAATAAAACTCCTAATTGAACAACTAATGTGTCAATTGAATATTTGAAAATGGAAGAGGTTAATATTTGTGAATCAGACAATAGATTTAAATTTCTTGTATTATTACTTTTCAATGGATATGGAATCAACTACGAAAAGATTAAAATCAATTACCAATCATCAATAAATTTAGGGATTTTTTTGTGATAATAGATCTTGTCATTATGTTTATTAATTACTATGAAGTGCTCAAATAAATTTGGCAAAAAAATTGATGAATAATACAATAAAGTATGATTTTTGGTGGTTAATTGCAAATAATCATAGATAAGGGGTGGTTTTGTGCAACTAATTAGTAACAGTGGGTGGTTTTGTGCAAGAATATTTATAAGGGGTGGTTTTGTGTAACTAATTTGTAATAAAGGGTGATTTTTTGCAAAAGGTTTTATAAAGGGTGGTTTTGTGAAAATAAGTAAAAATAAAGGGTGATTTTAGGGGCTGCTAGGCTTACACACGGTCGTGGTAGCAATTTACTCTTCTGTCCTTCTACATTAAAAAAAAACAAAATAATTCCTTTTAGGAAAATGGTCCATCTCGCGGAAATTGGGTTGAATGGTCTCGCAGAAACTGGGGTGAACTATCCTTCCACATAAATGGTCCCGTCTCTCCACTTTCACCGAAACGACGCTTCTTCCGTCCACACTTCACCGCCCTCGACCCCTCGACCCGCCCTCTGCCGGCATCGAACCGTCCTCCGGCGTTCTTGCTCCGACCTCGCTTCGTGCCCGCCGGCCTCGCTCCGCCCTCCTCCGACCTCGCTTCGTGCCCGTCGGCCTCGCTCCGCCCCCTTCAGCCTCGCTCCGCCCTCTGTCGGCCTAGATCTGCCCCCGTTGGCCTCGCTCCGGCCTAGATCTGCCCCCTTCGGCCTTGCTCCGGCCTAAATCCGCCCCCGTCGGCTTCCGCGGGCAATGCTCCGCCCCGTCGGCCTCGCTCCACCCTTGCCGACCTCGCTCCGCCCTCCGCCGGCCTAGATCCTCCCTCCACCGGCCTCGCTCCGCCCTCTGTCGGACTCGATCAGCTCCGCCGTCGATCTCGGATTCCAATTCGGTTAGTACGTCCGATTTGTTCTCCTTTTTTTTGGTTCGTAAAAACTTGTATGGCTCATGCAAATTAGCAAATTAGCTTTGTTGCATTTACGTGGAAACTTGATTTTAGTGTATTGTGTAGTTTTGATTTCCAAAATGCAAATTAGCTTGCTTGAATGAACTTGGAAGTTGTTCTAATGTAGCTCTGCAACTTGGAAGTTGTTCTATTGTAGCTCTGCAACTTGGAAGTTGTTCTATTGTAGCTCTGCAACTTGGAAGTTGTCTTGAGTGAACTTGCAAATTAGCTTGAATGAACTTAAGTGTATGTGATTGTTATCTCTACTATTTTACTTTCAATTATACTTAAAAAATGCAGCTATAAATTTCTCTTCTAAATTTTATCATACCATCGATTATTGCATGCACGGCTCATTCTTGTTTTAGTTTGGTCAAAACTGCTCATTTTTGTTAACGAGAAATTGGACAGAGAACTTGACTTTAATCCGTGAGGTGTGTGATGGGCTTCGGTCAAGGTTGATCGATATCATCGATGATTTGCGTAAAGAAGCCTCCGATATGAGCTACGTGGTACGTTAGTTATCTCGCTCGGTTAAAGGATGTTTGGTCGCTGTATGTCGGTAGGCTTCTTTCCGGGTTAGGAGCAGGAATTATCAGCTACGTGGTACGTTAGTTATCTCGCTCGGGCTTTTCTAATCTAGCCAGGACAGATGGTTATAAGAATCTTGAATATATATTTTTTCAAACAGGTTCCTGTCTATTCAGCAGAGATCTCGCCCAGGAACCTTCGAGGAGGAGCAGTCCTTACGAGCATTAGTCCAAGTTTGGTGTTCGTTGGGATTCTGGTAAGTGGTAACTCCACGAAAGTGAAAAACTTGACTCGATTTAACTTCATACTGGAAAAATGTTGTGAGCTTGGATTCTGCTTGCTATAGATTTCTACTGCATCATACCCTATAGGAATGGGAGGAATACCCTATGTTATAATGTCAGAGGTAACTTCATCAAACCCACTTTTTTCACTCCTTTTCTTCTGATTTGATAACCAAGTTAGTATTTTTTTTTTACTTGTCCAAATTGAAGGTGTTTCCCATAAATGTAAGAGGCGTGGGAGGGAGCCTAGCCACCACAATCAGCTGCATTACCTCTTGGATTGTTTCATATGCTTTCAACTTCATGCTTGATTGGAGCTCAGCTGGTATGTATTGATCAGATGCTTGGTTGCCTTGTATTTTCATTTGGTATGAGTTCACTGACATTTGAGCCTCTATTATATGTCTTCAGGGTCATTCTTCTTATTTGCATTCATAAACGCCTTGACAATCTTGTTCGTCTTCAAGTTGGTGCCAGAGACAAAGGGGAGAATGTTAGAGGAGATCCAAGAATCCATAGCTCATGCCTTGCATTAGCTTATCTTAGAGCAAAAGCTCTATCTTTCATTTTTGTCCTTGACATATATATATCTGCAAATAAGAAGATTCATTTAGGCTTGTGTTGATGAGTTTGGACTTAAAAGATGAGCCAAGTTGGTCACAGTTTGTAGAACAATAGTATATCAATGATAAGTTACCAATTGGAAATCCAAAATTTGGTCCCCAGTCTCTTGAAGTTGAGATGCAAGCATCAGTCACTAAGGACACCGTAATGGCATCTTCTGCAATGATTGCTTAGGATGTAATGTTAGTTTAGAATGATTAATATGAGACACTTTCTTCGTATCATAGTGGGTTTTTATGTCTCTGTGAGGCAATGTGCTTGTAGTTGAATGTTGTAGTTCAATGTTAAGTAATGAACGTACACTTCGACAATCCTTTTCTATGAACGTACAGTTCTCGTGTCCGCCTGCCTCAATGACCAGTTGATTGTAGCTTTCTTTAAAGATGTTTTTTATTTTTATTTCATCTTTTGCATTTTGTATCTTTTTATTTAATGCTACTCAAAATTTAAAATTTGCTGTAGAGATTTTTTTATTAATTTTGGTCTATATTTTATTTTATATCTTTTTAGCTTGAAACCCATTTAAATTAACTCCCAATTTCGGTAACTAGAATTGGAGTCCGGTTAGTACACCGATTCCGATTCGGTTCAACTCCACCTAATTCTCAGAGAGAATATACCCGATTTCCAGTTTCAAAACTGACTTGCAAAAAAATATTTTTTAGTTTCAATTACGGACTTATGTCTGCACCCATCACTACCCGGCCAACTACATAGACGGCTATCCGAGGGGTAATCATCTGCGTGTTAGGTGCATGCCAAGCTGGTGCGCCTACGACAGGCGCACTAAAGCTGGTGCACCATTAATGCGCCTATATTAGGCGCAAGGGGCACAGTTGGTGCGCCTGAGCACCGTTGTTTACGCATCGTTGGTGCGCCTATGGAAGGCGCACCATCTGGGCCTAACCCTAAACCCTAATCGTAAACCCTACTATGACTATTGAGTCGAGTCTTATTGGGCCTAACGGATCTTATTGAGCCTATACCATAAAGCTTCGAGAAGACCACTTCGACTCTTTTCGATGTTCGAATATTGTTTCGGTTTATGTTCTTACTCTTCAATGAACGTTTAAGATGACCGAGGGTGCGATTTCGCTTATTGGGCCTTATTGACCAATTACGCCCATTCGAGTTCGAGAAGACTAATTCGACTCTTCTCGATGTTCGAATATTGTTTCGGTTTACGTTCTTACTTTTCAGTGAACGTTTGAGATGATCGAGGGTTCGATTTCGCTTATTGGGCCTTATTGGGGCATCAGGCCCATTAGGCCCATTCGAGTTTGAGAAGAATAATTCGACTTTTCTCGATGTTCGAATATTGTTTTAGTTTATGTTCTTACTCTTCAGTAACCGTTTGAGATGACCGAGGGTTCGATTTCGCTTATTGGGCTTTATGGGGCATCAAGCCCAATAAGGCCCATTAGGCCCAATAAACCGAATCGAACTCTCGGTCATCTTCAGCGCTCATTGATGAGTAAGAACGTAAATCGAAACAATACTCGAACGTGATGAGCTTTTAAGCCGTATTGGGCGTAAAGGCCCAATAAGGCCCATTAGGTCCAATAAGCCGAATCGAACTCTGATCGGTCATCTTCGACGTTCACAGATGAGTAAGAACATAAACCGAAACAATACTCGAACGTGATGAGCTGGCTCATAGGTTTAGGGTTTTGATAAGCCATAGGTTTAGGGTTAGGGATAGGGTTTCCGGGCACAGGACAACACCCGGTCGTGTAGCCTTCTGAGTTGCGGGCACGGGGCAGGTGCGCCTAACACAGCCGCACGGAGGTAAAAGCGCACGGATGTGTGCGCCTTTGTTAGGCGCACATACATAGGCTTGTGCGCTTGTATTAGGCGCACGTAATCAGTTGTGCGGCTCGTTTTTCCTTTTATAATAAAAACATATTGTATAGAGAAATAGTTTTAAAACTAGTTATAACCCGGGTCTTGCCGGGGCTTTTTGAATATAATAAATAAAATGGATTAATTTAAATATGACATAAATATTATAAATCAAATACATAATTTATTTGAATCCGATAAGTATTACGAAAACGGCAATATTTAAAATTGATTAATTAGTTAATTTTAGTGACGCGAACCCATGTAGAACAAACTCGAATTTGATGACGTGAACCTAGTTAACTACCCGGTTTTTTAAATTAAAAAGGTAATATATTAATTACACATGATCTATGAATACTATAGCTTAATTAATGTCATATTTCTAACTTTAAAATTGTAGATATGAAATTATTTAAATATAAATATACATCTATTATTAAAAATAAAAAATAAAAAATATTTGTTCGTGTCAAGCTGGTCTAAAACGACTGGTGTCAAACAAAAGTATAAAATTGTTGACTCTCTTCACTAATTGGTCAATCTAAACGGGTGCAATTCTTCTGTTTCGAATTTGGGTGCCCAAATTGTGTTGTTGTGCTCTGATTGGTCCTACACTGCATTGTAAATGCAGGGGCCCCCACTGGGTTTTGGAGGGAACACCATTTCGGAACAAAGTTCCGAAACAGACGATTTTTATCTAATCTAAACTTGCAAGAAAACCATAATGGCTTGGCCCAAGTAGTTTGTATGTAAAGTAGTTTGTAGTCTTCACAAATTTTTTTTGACGGAGTAGTCTTCATATACGGTTATCCTCATAATTTGAATATTGACCCGTGGATACGTTCAAAATCTCAACATCCACTCAGAACCGTAATATAGTTTTTTGTTGGTTCAATTTTCTAGCGGCCTATACCAATCAACATAACTATATACTAAACCAGAGGTCAAAAAAAAATTATTATTATAAGTGTCAACTTCACATCGTGCTACTGATAGCAAAGAAGATGGCGATACTCCACAAGATGTCGAAGATCTTTTGACGACTCCAATTCAAGGTCCGATTACAAGAAGTCGAGCCAAGAAGATCATGAGAGGGACAACCTTGGCCCTTGAGTGTTTATCTTCGAGGCTTGAAGAGAGTTCCAAGAAGAAGCCGGTAATGTTGCTTGAAAGCCGGGGAAACGAAGCCGTCGTCAGCCAAGTAGACTCCCAGGATCGACCCCCCCAGGGTCGAGATCGACCCCCCCAGGGGTCGAGCCTGGATGAGTCAAATCTACCTTCTCAGGTTCGACCCTAACAGGGTCGATATCGACCCCCCCCTTGGGTCGATCTCGAGAGGCGGACGAGCCGAATCGACGGGCTTTCCTTATTTCGTTAATTTGGAAACTCTTATCTTGTATTTATCTTTATTTTAGGATAGTTATGAGGGAACCCTAGATACTATAAATTGCTTGAACTCAGCCTCTTTTATTTTTAGCGTATTTTGAGAAGAGAACAGAGTTCTCTTCCGGCGCCACATTGAAACCTTTTGTTGTTTGGATTGATTTGAATCAAGAGTTGTTGATTTGGTTTTCAATTGCCTTCATCCTTGTTCTTGTTCGTGTGTGACTCTGAATCAATTGTGCGAGTTCTTCAAGGGTTATACAAGATGAGCCTCGTCCAAAGCCTAGATCCTACATTCGCTTCCGAGGCCGACAATCTACCCGGTTGTCGTGCATCAAGTGGTATCAAGAGTCATCCGACTTTGAGTACGAGTTAAGTCATATAAATCCTTGTTTCTTACTTCGCAATTTGCAACTTTTGGTTCAAATCCTCAACTAGTTTGCCGTTAGGTGTTGTTCGCAGGGAAGAAGTTCGAACCCTAACCCATACGGTCGATCTCGACCTTACCTTGGTCATACTCGACCCTCCTCTGCCCATTGCCGATTTTGTTCTTGCTACTTTTGGGGTTTGAAACCTAGGTTTTACTACCTTGCGAGTGTGTGCCATTCCTTTGATATCAATTTGCATTGCATAAGTTTAATTTGGAATTTTTATTGCACTTGTTGTCAATTGAAAGTTCCATAGAGTAAATTTGACTTGCTTGCATTGCTTAATGTCGAACTTAATGGCTACAATTTGCTTGTTTTCTCTTGCATCGTTTGTTTCATCCATTAGCTCCTAGTTAGTTTCATTGGTAGTTGCATTTAAAAAAAAAAAAAAACAAAATCCGAGTTAGTAACCGGTACACATCTTAGTAATTTGTGTTGAACAAAAAAAAAAAAAAAAAAAACGCACCTTTCTACCCTAGCTAGTCGAGCATCCACATTGTTACTTACTTTGCTTGTTCGATTACTTGCATACTTGTTTTGGCTTGTAGTTCAATTTTTGCTTTGCTTACTTGTCTTGTTGAAGGAATTCGATTCTTTTGATAAACATTTGCATATTCTTAATTTGCTTGTGTTTTCATATTGATATCTCTTTCCTTACCTAACCTTGAGTGAAGCTTGCCTAGTCACCTATTTGAACTAAAACTTGTGAATTGTGATTAACAAAGAACAAGTTTTGGCTTAACTAGTTGCTCTAGTTGTTTACTCCTTGAACACTTTACTTGGGTATCTTGCTATCTTTGTAGGCATGTCGGACGACACGGCTAATTCTAAGACATCGGCTCTTGGTGTTTCTAAGGAGATTGCAGACTTTGTGGCTCGTGCCATAGAGGAGGGAATTGTTCGAAAGTATCCTCGCATTGCTAAGGTGGCGGAGGAACACCTTGAAGCTCGGTTCAAGACCATTGACCAACAATTTGAGGGCGTAAGAAGTGACATCGCTGGGCTGTCACAAAAGTTCGATCATGTAGGAGAGCAATTGACGGCTCTCACGAGTGCCTTGCTACCGGGGAAGCATGATGCTGATCGGTCACCAAGCTCTCTCCATCACCAATCTAGAGCCATGACCGAGAGCTCATCTCAAGCTCTACCGCTTTTACCACCATTGGAGCAACAAGTTTCTACACCAACACCCATGGCGTCGCTTCCCTACGACTACAAGGGAAAGAATGTGATGATTGAGCATGAGCATCTACAAACGATTACATCATCATTGCCTCTTCTTCACATTGGCTCAACACCTTACCCTCAAGAGGCGAATCCAAAGTATGGGTACGTGTCTAACCACCAGTCCTTACCTTGTGCTACTAACTCTTCGTTGCCTCGTGTGTCTACTTTTAGGAAACAGGTTCCCGAACAACATCACTACCAACAAGAGGGGACCTTCCCTAGGCAATACAGGAACGAGGAGGAGGAGATGGGCGATTGGGAAGCATTGCCACCCAATCGGCAAAACGCTTACCAAAGACCCGATGAGAACTTCTTTGGGGATGTGGACACGGTGGAACACATACCAAGGCCCATTTACACCGACCGGAGAGCTGCCCACAACAACAACCAAGTGGCGCAAGCAGGGCGCCAAAGTGTGAAGATCAAGATTGAGAAATTTGATGGGGAGCTTGAACCGGAGAAGTACTTGGAGTGGGAGCGAGACACCCACCATGTACTTGATCATCTCGGCTACTCTGAAACCGAGAAGGTTGATGTGGTGACGTTCCACCTCACCGGGCCAGCTCGTTCTTGGTGGTATCGCCAAAAGGACGAGAGGATGAGGCAGAGATGGCCACCAATTGAGACATGGAACCAGCTTAAGTACATCATGAAGAAGAAGTATGTGCCCGAGGAACACGTCGAGCACATGAGGTTGCGTGTAGCTACATGCAAGCAAGGGCTGAAAACGCCTAAACAATACTTCAATGAGCTTGAAGACTTGAGTTCTAAAGCTGGAATCCACCATACCCAACAATCCATAAGGACACAATTCATGGCGGGCTTGAACCAAAACATTCGGGATGTAATGGAGATACAACAAATCAAGGATGTGCAAACCTTGGTTCATTCAGCCCAACTCTACTACAACCAACTCCAAAGGAGGAAGAAGGAGGCGTGGAGTTCCACAACACCACGTAGGTATGGATCTAATTCTACTTCTTCTTTTCCTTCTAGCCCTTCCATGCAGCCTCGGGGAGTCTCCAACTCGCCGAAAACAGGCCCACAAGAGTCACGCAAGCCAACCGTTGGCAACTCCTCGGCGCTAAGGACAAGCGAGGTGAAATGCTTCAAGTGCCAAGGGAGAGGCCACATTGCTCGTGATTGTAGGAACACAAAGACCGTCGCATTTACCGCCCAAGGTTATGTGACCGATGAGGAGGAAGGTGAGGAGGCTCCACCACAAGTGGAGGAGGGACATGAGAGTGGAGAGCCATTAGTGGACGAGTACATACATCCGGAGGAGATGGAGCAAACCTATTGCTACGTCAACCAACGTGTACTCACCATTAGGGAGGCTCCACGAGAGGACCAAAGAGAGAACATTTTCCATACAAGGTGTACGGTATGTAATCAATGCTTGAATATGATAATTGATAGTGGTAGTGGTTGCAATCTTATCAATGCTAGAGTTGTAGACCACCTTCAATTACCGACTACACCTAGGGCCATTTCTTATGGCTTAAATGGAATTAATGATGCGGGATCTTCTAATCTTGTCACTCATACTTGCACCGTGCATATATCCATAGGCTCTTATAATGATGTTATTGTTTGTGATGTCACTAGTATGGATTGCACTCATATCTTGTTAGGTAGACCATGGCTTTTTGACAATAGAGTTATCTATGATGGTTACCTTAACACTTATGCTTTTAACCACAATGGGAGGAGACTTACTCTTCTACCCTTGAGTCCTCAACAAGTTTTGCAGGAACAGGTTCGTCGCAGCCAAGCTAGGGCGTTGGATGAGGCAAGACGCGCAAGCGAAGCGCAACATTCAACCACACTCGACGGCGAGCAACGAACCAACAAAGAGGACGGGCGTTCTAATAAGCAACTTGAGCAAGGGAGGCCTAATTCGGAGGAGCTTTCTAGCACTTCAAAGGCCTCACAACAAGAGAACAAACGCCCACAAAAGAAAAACCAAGCGGGCATTCAAGGAAGAGTAGAGCACCGCTCGTCATACCAAGGAAACCACCCGTTGCCACTCTCAGGATCGACCCAACAGGGGTCGAGATCGACCCTAAGGGGGTCGGTCCTGGCAACCTCTGTATTGCCATCCTCAGGATCGACCATGGGAGGGTCGAGCTCGACCTTAAATGGGCAGATCCTACAGCAAGCGTCCCCTGTTTCCGGAAGTCCGAAGCCTCCCGATCGAGCCTGCTACATACTCATTCGAAAGGAGCTTAGTGTCCTAAATGTGGTCAATACGATTGTTCCTAAGTGTGTGCTAGATGTTCTCCAGGATTTTCAAGATATCATGCCCGAAGAGCTCCCAAAAGGGCTTCCACCGATTCGGGGCATCGAGCACCAAATTGACCTAGTGCCGGGCGCTTCACTACCCAACCGTGCAGCCTATGGAGCAAGTCCCGAGGAGACAAACGAGCTGCAACGCCAAATCAGGGAATTGATGGACAAAGGCTATGTGCGGGAGTCCATTAGTCCATGTGCCGTACCGGTCATACTTGTGCCCAAGAAGGACGGTAGCTGGCGTATGTGCGTTGATTGCCGGGCGATCAACCAAATCACAATTAAGTATAGACATCCTATCCCTCGTCTTGATGATATGCTTGATGAATTGTATGGTGCTTGTTTCTTTTCAAAGATTGATTTAAGGAGCGGGTATCATCAAATTCGCATGAAAGAGGGGGATGAATGGAAAACTGCGTTTAAAACTAAGTATGGCTTATATGAATGGTTAGTTATGCCTTTTGGTCTTACAAATGCACCTAGTACTTTTATGAGGCTAATGAACCATGTGTTGAGAAAATACTTAGGGAAATTCGTAGTTGTCTACTTTGATGACATTCTTATCTATAGTAAAACCTTGGATGATCATGTAGAGCACTTGAGACATGTGTTAGAGTGTTTAAGAAGTGAACAATTATTTGTTAACTTTAAGAAATGCTCTTTTTGCTCGGAATCTACCGTTTTCCTTGGTTTTGTGCTTTCCAGGAGAGGTCTTCAAGTAGACGAGTCAAAGGTGAAAGCGATCATGGAGTGGCCACAGCCCACAACACCCACGATGGTGAGATCGTTCTTGGGATTAGCGGGTTTCTATAGGAGGTTTGTGAAGGGGTTTAGCTACATAGCCGCCCCCTTACATGAACTTACTAAGAAGAACGCTAGTTTCATTTGGACGGAGGAGCATGAGAGACCTTTCCAAGCTCTCAAGGGGAGTCTCACCAACGCACCACTTCTTCAACTTCCGGACTTCATGAAGACATTTGAGGTGGAAGTCGATGCATCCGGCCATGGCATTGGAGGCGTGTTGACGCAAGGAGGCAAACCCGTGGCTTACTTTAGTGAGAAATTGCACGGGGCCGAGCTCAACTATCCTACATACGACAAGGAACTCTTTGCCTTGATAAGGTGCCTCAAGACGTGGCAACATTATCTATGGCCCAAAGAGTTTGTCATCCATTCGGACCACGAGGCGTTGAAGTACCTCAAGAGCCAAGCAAGGTTGAACCGGAGGCATGCAAGATGGGTGGAGTTTATGGAAACCTTTCCATATGTGGTCAAGTACAAGAAGGGCAAGGATAACATCATTGCCGATGCCCTTTCAAGGAGGTATATCTTACTCTCTAGTTGTGATGCTAAGATACTTGGTTTTGCTTTGATTAAAGAATTGTATGCTAGCGATCCTTTCTTTGGTGACATATTTAATCAATGCATGACTAAGGGACCTTTCAATGCTTACTTTGTTGATGATGGATTATGGATACTTGTTTAAAAGTGGGAAATTATGCATAACATTGTCTTCAATTCGTAGGCTTTTGACTAGAGAAGTGCATGAGAGTCGTGGACATAGGGGAGTTGATAAGACTTTAAGTGGATTAAAGGAACATTACTTTTGGCCTAACATGAGTAGATATGTGCAGAAATTTGTCAAAAGTTGTGTTGTTTGTGTTAAAGCAAAGTCTAGATTGAACCCCTTTGGATTGTATCAACCTTTGTCTATTCCTAGTGCACCTTGGCATGATATTTCTATGGACTTCATTGTTGGTTTGCCTAGGACTAGAAAAGGTAGGGATAGCATTTTTGTGGTAGTTGACCGATGTTCTAAAATGGCTCATTTCATACCTTATCATACTACCGATGATGCTTCTATGATTGCGGATTTGTTCTTTAAGGAAGTTGTTCGTTTGCATGGTGTGCCATTATCTATTGTTTCTGACCGTGATGCAAAATTCTTGAGCTACTTTTGGAAGTGTCTTTGGTGTAAGTTAGGTACAAGGTTACTTTTCTCCACCTCGTGCCACCCTCAAACGGATGGGCAAACGGAGGTCACAAATCGTACCCTTGGTGCTTTACTTAGAACTATGATTAAGACTAACCTTAAACGTTGGGAAGAAGTTTTGCCTTTTGTGGAATTTGCTTACAACAGGTCAGTCCATTCCGCTACACAACGGACTCCTTTCGAGGTGGTGTATGGCCTCAACCCGACAACGCCAAGCGATACGGTGCCACGTCCTTACAAGGAGAAGCCAAGTGAGGATGCTTTGGATCGTGTTGCTTGGATCAAGCGGCTGCATGAGGATACTAGACGCCACTTGGAGAAGAAGTCTGAAAGGTACAAAGCATTGGCGGATCGTGGAAGAAAGGAGATGCTATTTGAGGAGGGTGATCTCGTATGGGTTCACCTAAGGAAGGACAGGTTTTCACATGCTAGGAACAACAAGCTTAAGCCAAGAGGAGATGGCCCCTTCCGGGTCAAGAGGAAGATGGGGCCAAATGCATATGAGTTGGAGTTGCCCGACGACTACAATGTCCATCCTACGTTCAATGTTTCGGACTTGTCACCTTACATCCCTGATGATGACTCAGACATCGAACCGAGGACGGTTCGACTTCAAGTGGAGGAGAATGATAGCAAAGAAGATGGCGATACTCCACAAGATGTCGAAGATCTTTTGACGACTCCAATTCAAGGTCCGATTACAAGAAGTCGAGCCAAGAAGATCATGAGAGGGACAACCTTGGCCCTTGAGTGTTTATCTTCGAGGCTTGAAGAGAGTTCCAAGAAGAAGCCGGTAATGTTGCTTGAAAGCCGGGGAAACGAAGCCGTCGTCAGCCAAGTAGACTCCCAGGATCGACCCCCCCAGGGTCGAGATCGACCCCCCCAGGGGTCGAGCCTGGATGAGTCAAATCTACCTTCTCAGGTTCGACCCTAACAGGGTCGATATCGACCCCCCCCCCTTGGGTCGATCTCGAGAGGCGGACGAGCCGAATCGACGGGCTTTCCTTATTTCGTTAATTTGGAAACTCTTATCTTGTATTTATCTTTATTTTAGGATAGTTATAAGGGAACCCTAGATACTATAAATTGCTTGAACTCAACCTCTTTTATTTTTAGCGTATTTTGAGAAGAGAACAGAGTTCTCTTCCGGCGCCACATTGAAACCTTTTGTTGTTTGGATTGATTTGAATCAAGAGTTGTTGATTTGGTTTTCAATTGCCTTCATCCTTGTTCTTGTTCGTGTGTGACTCTGAATCAATTGTGCGAGTTCTTCAAGGGTTATACAAGACGAGCCTCGTCCAAAGCCTAGATCCTACATTCGCTTCCGAGGCCGACAATCTACCCGGTTGTCGTGCATCAGCTACATCACCCATTTTTATTAAAATAATTTAATTAGTTAAAATTTGATTGTACACCCAACATTTATATAAAATATAAAAGAATATATATCATTGAAATTATATCTATAAAGTTTCCTTACAAATATCATTAATTAATCTTAATACAAGTTACTTTATAGATTAAAATAATAATATATATAACAAATATATAATTAACCTAATAAATATATGTCAACTCCAAATAAATATATAATTAACCTAATAATACTCTATTTTGACCAATACGCTTTAGTTAGGCACACCAATACGCTTTAGTTACTCGTACATGGTACGGGGTTAAACTAAGTATATATATAACTAAAACTATAAACTACGTAACTTGAAAATGATTTAGTCACTCTTGTACGCTTAGTTAGTGCGCACACACACCTTGGTGCGCTTTTGATGGACGTACCATTTAGTGCATCTATATTAGGCGCACATTGTCCCACAGACACCTCGTGCGCTTTACTTAGGCGTATAAATTTAGGCGCAGATTGTCCCCCAGACACCTCGTGCGCTTTACTTAGGCGTATAACTTTGCACTTCTTAGTTAAGCGTGCCAAATTGGACTTTTTTGCTAGGCGCACAAAGCACCGTTGAGGCCTATACCATAAGGCTTTTGAGAAGACCAATTCGACTCTTTTCGATGTTTTAATATTGTTTCGGTTTATGTTCTTACTCTTCAATTAACGTTTAAGACGACCGAAGGTTCGATTTCGCTTATTGGGCCTTATTGGCCGATTAGGCTCATTCGAGTTCGAGAAGACTAATTCGACTCTTCTCGATGTTCGAATATTGTTTCGGTATATGTTCTTACACTTCAGTGAACGTTTGAGATGACCGAGGGTTCGATTTTGCTTATTAGGCATCAGTCCCATTAGGCCCATTCGAGTTTGAGAAGACTAATTTTCTCGATGTTTGAATATTGTTTCAGTTTATGTTCTTACTCTTCAGTGAACGTTTGAGATGACCGAGGGTTCGATTTCGCTTATTAGGCATCAAGCCCAATAAGGCCCATTAGGCCCATTCGAGTTCGTGAAGGCTAATATGACCATTGATTCGAGTTCGTGAACCGTAAACCCTAAAATCCCAAACCCTAAACGGAAACCCTACCTCTAACCTTAAACCCTAAAATGACCATTGATTCGAGTCGTATTGGGCCTATAGGCCCATTTGAGTTCGAGAAGACCAATTCGACCCTTGTCCATGTTCGAATATTGTTTTAGTTTATGTTCTTACTCTTGAATGAACGTTGGAGAAGATCGAGAGTTCGATTCGGCTTATTAGGTCGTATTGGGCTCGAATGGCCCTGTGGGCCCATTAGGCCCAATAGTCCAAATCGACTCTACATGATGTTCGAATATTGTTTCGGTCTATGTTCTTACTCTTCAGTATACGTTGAAGATGATTGAGAGTTCGATTCGGCTTATTGGGCGCATTAGGCCCGATACGCCCTATAACTCTAAACCCTAACATAGGCGTAGGGAGTGTTGGGCTGGGTTTGTGCGCCTAGCATAGGCGCACAAACAGTGAGGGCCTGTTATAGGCGCACAGCCTTGTGCGCCTGTGTTAGGCGTAAACAGCTACGTGCACTCGTGCAGGTTTCGGGGTTTGTGCGCCTAGCATAGGCGCACAAACAGTTAGGGCCTGTTATAGGCGCACAGCCTTGTGCGCCTGTGTTAGGCGTAAACAGCTACGTGAGGTTTCAGGGACGGTGCGCCTATGTTAGGCACACAGTAGGGTTTCGTAACCCTAAACCCTAGAACCGTACCCCTGTAAACCCTAAACAGAAACCCTATCCCTAACCCTAAACCTATGAGCCTAAGGGAGGCCCAATACGGCTTAAAAGCTCATCACGTTCGAGTATTGTTTCGGTTTATGTTCTTAGTCATCGGTGAACGTCGAAGATGACCGAGAGTTCGATTCGGCTCGGGCCTAATGGGCCTTTACGCCCAATACGACATAAAAGCTCATCATGTTTGAGTATTGTTTAGGTTTACGTTCTTACTCTTCAGTGAACGTCGAAGATGACCAAGAGTTCGATTCGCCTTGTTGGGCCTTTAGCCCTTTACGGCTTAAAATCTCATCACGTTCGAGTATTGTAACGGTTTTTGTTCTTACTCTTCAATCAACGAACGTCGAAGATGACCGGGAGTTCGATTCGCCTTATTGGGCCTTTTTAGCCCTTTAAGGCTTAAAAGCTCATCACGTTCGAGTATTGTTTCGGTTTATGTTCTTACTCTTCAACGAACATCGAAGATGACCGAGAGTTCGATTTGCCTTATTGGGCCTAATGGGCCTTCACGGCTTAAAGGCTCATCACATTCGAGTATTTGGCCTTTTTAGGGTTTCTGGTCTTTTGTACAAGCCCCTCCGGAGCGCCTATATTAGATGCAAAGTGCGCCTAATAAAGGCGCACAATGTCAGCGCACATGACCAGCTGTGCGCCTAACATAGGCGCATAATCAGGTCAGCGCGACGAGTTACGCACGTAAAATAGGCGCATAAGGTGTGCGCCTGTGTTAGGCGCACAAGCACCTCTTGCCCCGATCCCGAAAACCGTTGCTTAGCTCCGTTTTGTTTCGTTTCGTTATTGTTCGTTCAGAGTGCTTTATAATTGTTTCGTTTCGTTATTCATCGTCTTACAGTTTCTCTTTGTATCATTTTCTTTTTGTAATAACAACATATTGTACAGAGAAATAGTTTCAAAACCAAAAACACGAATCAATAAAGTCTACAAAATAGCATAAACGCTAATGATGGTCCACCAATCAAGTCCTACAACGTGCTATCATCCGCGGTCTGAGGAGCACTGGAATCATCCCCGAGCCGCTGTGTGCTGACATCACCACCAGCCTGAGAGGTGCTCGCCTCTGTACGATGTGCTCCACTGCCTTCCCCCCGCTCGTGTACCGAATCCCTGAAATGTGTAGAAGCTGCACGAGGAGGGGGATGAGTCATCGCTCTAGCCTCGCCGACCAGAACATCCAGCCATCTGCTAACCTCATTAGGGGTCCAACGTGGTCGTCTATCCTCTGGCATCTCATCAATCGTGCGAACCACACCTGCAAGATAGTTGAGGCGCTGCAAAGATAGTATAAAGTATTAGTAATGTACAACATAACACTGAATAAAGAATATAGTATCAATAAACAAATTTACCGCGAGAGCGTCTACTCCTCGAGTCATCGGAATAGGTGGATCACGCCTAATAGATCTGGGATCTACTAGCACATGTGAGGCCCGATCTAAGAAGTTGAGGTAGTCGTCACTAAAGTCCCAGCCGTGTTGGGCTTGTGGGCCCTGTAGCTCGATCAATGGCCTCGGATCTGCGTCCCATCTATCCAGCTGCTCGGCGAAGTGTGTGACCCCGTAAGCCCGCAACTCATCCTCGCGCAATATGTAGATGGGCTCAATAGGCGGCTCTGGTACGCCCTGGACCAATCCGAACTGTCGAAGGACACGATCGGGATGGTACGCCTCAGCTATATCCACAATACGCAAAACACCCCGAAATCGTGTGGGTGAAATCTCGGGTGCATCAAAGTCCAACCCTCTCCCTCTCCATGGAAGCCACTCAACCTGTACAGAATCAACGCTAACTGTTCATATAAAATAACACGAAAGACAGTTTATGAAAACGGTGAAAAGATCGTACCTCCTGGAATCTCATCGTATCCAGTATCCTCCTAATCGAGATGAGGCGGCCAGGATCCAGCGAATGTGGCACGCTACTCTCAAACCTAGTAGCAGCTCGCGGATCAGCCAAAGCTGAGGGTCGGTCACATAATGACCAATGAAGTGAGGAAAGTATGCCCAAATCCAAGACTGCAACACGAGAGTAATCATTATAAGAAAAATAGCGGACCAATTGTGAATCAATCGAATCTACTTAGAACTCATGATGAACGAAATATACCCGAAGCAAAATCCCACAACTAGCTATCCCCTGTGCTCGGGATCGGGACGCTTGTCCAAGGTTGCGGTAGACGTACGCTAGAACACCAGCTCCCCAAGCATACTGTCCGGTAGTCTCGTGGTCAAAAAGCAGTGCCATCCACTTATGTTTTAGCTTCGAAGTCGACTTGTCAACAAGGACAGTCGACCCAAGAAGCAAAAACAAATAATACGATGCGATGACGCCGTGATCCCTATCCGCGCTCGTCACCATGCGCGACAGTGCCTCCTCAAGATAAGTCGCTGGAATCCCGCCTGTCCTGTACCATCGCTGAACCTGAGAGAGGTCAACCTGAAGATCCTGGGCGATGCGCGCCCGTATATCAATGTCTGTCATCGCGGAGATGCAACTCCTCCCATGTATAGGCAATCCAAGAATCATGTGCAGATCATGAAGGGTGATCGTCATCTCACCCCACGGAAAATGGAAGGAGTTCGTCTCTGGATACCACCGCTCGACGAAAGCAGAAATCAAAGCTGAGTCAACTGCTCTAGCGGCACCTACAGTACGAAGTCCGAGAAGACGACTACGCTCCGCAATCGTGAACCAAGTACCCGGCTCACGGCTAACATGTCTCTCCAACTCAGCAGTGTATGCAGTGCGAAAGTGAACTCTCAGAATCTTACGACACTGAAGGTTTAAAAACAATCAAAACAAATCAGAAACGCTAACCTAAAGTGTAAAAATAACTTCGAGAAACATTTGTATTCTAAACATACCAAGTCCTGCTCCATCTGGCGTCTAGCGCGTCCTGATATACGCGGAGGTGGAGGAGCATCAGGATCAGCAACAGGAGCTGGGACTGCTGGTGGAGCATCACCTGCCGCCTCATCCCCGGCATCAGCTCCACGCCTCCTACGCCTGGAAGGCCGTCTAGGAGGAGGAAACTCAGCCTCCGGCACTACAACAGCGGGCTCCATCGGCGTCAGCTCGTAAATATACCGCGCGATGTGTGTCTCGTAACTAACCAGGAGGACGCGCTCGCGTGGTCCTCCGGGCATCCAATACTCAGGAGTACCAAAACCTGCTCCGGGGGTAGGTGGAGGGGAAGCAGACTGGGAAGGAACGTCCTCACGTGCTGTTGATGGATGCTCGTGAAATGCACCAGATGAGACGGGAGTCGGTGCTCGAGCGCTGTCTGCCTCAGCTCTGACGGGTGAGTGAATAGCGTGCGCAACAGTCTCCGGTGGATCCTCCGTCGTATGATCCACCCAGGCCGTAGTCTCGTCATCGTCTAGCTGCCTAGTCATACCCGGAGTCTCGTCCGTCCCAGTTGGCGGTGAAACTAAGCTATCAGGCTCATCTACAACCATATCATCTCTATCCTGATCTCCCTCCTCCGTGTAATCGTCATCCTCAACCCCCGTATCTACCCCGTATGAGCTATCAACAGCATCCTCTAAATCGGTATGAAGATCCGTCGTACGCCGGCGGATCGAATCAGAAATGCCTACTGACGGACCTTAGCGCCACGCTTGACCGGTGCCCGTGCCATAGAGCTAATCTCAACCCGTACCGCCTATTTGTTTTATATTAAACGCGTTATTATTTTTAGTTATTTAAACATACTTTTTCTAGCTTTACTTATATTTAATCAGTTATTTTACTCTAAATGTTTTTGAATTCTATTAAATATTAATATATTCAAATATTTTAATATACCACTTATTGAAATTTTAAAAAAAAATATAACAATTACGAATATTTATTAAACCCATTATTATTTTCTAATTTGTAGATCTAACTATTTCAATTTCATAATCTCACAAATTAAACTAATTTAATCTAATTAACATATAATAAAGAAAAAATTATCAGGCAAATAAATTAAAATTTTCTATTTACGTAATTAATTTCGAAAACAACATACCTCGTTAAGAGCGATCGTCGGAATATCCGGGGAGTTGTACGACGAGCGGGTCGAGGGCCGTAAACGTGCTCCGCCCAAAATGGGGAGTTTTTCCAACCCCTCCTCCTCGACGTCTTCGTCGGCCTCCACAGCCACCCATGGCCCGCCACTACCCCTCGGCTTCCCCCCACCGCTGGTCCCCTCAACCCCGCCAGTCCCCTCTGCCGGTCCACTCCCACCGGCGCCGGAACCGCTGCCAGCACAGTCACCCCCGCTAGCCCCGCCGACAGCACACCGCCACCACACCGCTCACCCCCGCTAGCCCCCCCCCCCTCTGCCGGTCCACTCTCACCGACGACGGAACCGCCGCCAGCTTCCTCCCGCCGCACTTCCGCCCGCCCGCCAGAACCTCCGCCATGTCCGATTTCCGGCCTCGCACCGCCAGCGCCGATTTCCGCCGCATTTCCGCTCACTCCCATCGATTGAACCGCCCGCACAGCCTCCTCTCCTCCTCGCACCGTCGCAGCCCCGACCCAAGAGCCCCATCTTCGACCGAAGCCAGCGGCATAACCAGAAGTTTGAAAAATAAAACTAAACGGGAAAAAGGTGGCCCCTCTTGTGCGGATCCGAGATCCGCACAAGAGCCCCCAAAATCAAAGTCTTCGTCTTCAACCTAACCTAGATATAAACCTGGCCGCCGTCGAGCAATATCCACCCAAAATTCGATTTCGGTTTTTTTTGTCTTCCAATTCTTCCATTCACAATTCAATTTCGATTTATTCTCGCCTAATATGGATTCCAACAAACTAGATTTGTCGACGGCTTCGGGTTCCGCTCAAGAATCGATAATTTCGTTGGGTGAGGGGTCGGGCGTTTGGTCTCCACCGAGGTCGGCCGAGCAGTCTCATCAAATAATAAATTAAAATTCACTCATAATAAACTTTTGTGTTATAAATTATAGTTTGTACATTAAAACATATTCGAATATCTTATAACATTGTCTAAAAATGATACAATGAAAAATAAGATGGATGAACAATTGAACATGAAGCTATATAATTTTCTACATTAAAAGGAAAATGAATAATATGTGAAAAACATACCCTTATGCATTAAAACATATTATTTTTTCATCTTATAATTATTCATTTTCCTTTTAATGTAGAATTCACTCATAATTATGTGAAAAACCTAGTCCACCTAAATTCTCATATTATAATAAACTAAAATTCACTCATAATTAACTTTTGTGTTATAAATTATAGTTTGTACATTAAAGAATATTCAAACATCTTATAACATTGTCTAAAAATGATACAATGAAAAATAAGATGGATGAACAATTGATCATAAAGCTATATAATTTTCTACATTAAAAGGAAAATGAATAATTATGTGAAAAACATACCTATGATATATTCAAATATCTTATATATTTTTATTTTAAACAATATTTCGAATCAAGAAAAAATTTAGGAAAATTCCTTTTGGTACCCTTGTGTTCTTGACAATTCCTTTTGGTGCTCTAAGAAAAAAGTTTTTTCTTTTGGTACCCTTGTGGTTGTTATATTTTCTTTTTTTGTAACCAAAATTCTATTTAAACCCATTTTTCATCCCAAAAAAATAAAGTTTCATTTAAATTTTGTTTAAATAAAACTAATTTAGAAAATTAAAAACAAAAAAACTTAGGCAAAAAATTTGTTAAAAAAAAAAGTTTGACCAACCATTAAAAAAATTGAGTGGAGAAAGCTACATGGCTAGATTTATTCAATACAATTTCCGTTTAAATTTTAACATAAAATCAAGTGGGATAAGAATTCATAATTTTATTTTCCAAATTAGTTTTTATTAAAAATTTAAACGAAAATTGTATTTTTTTGGGATGAAAAATGGGTTTAAATAGAGTTTTGAATACAAAAAGGAAAATGTACAAACCACAAGGGTATCAAAAGGAAAAACTTTTTTCTTAAGGCACCAAAAGGAATTGTCAAGAATAGAGGGGTACCAAAAGAAATTTCCCAAGCAATAAAAATATTAGGTAATAAGCAATAAAAATATTGAATAGACAAGCAATAAAAATATTCCTAATTTATAAAATATTGAATATTGAATATTGAATATTGAATATTGAATATTGAATATTGAATATTCCTAATTTATAAAAATATTGAATAGACAAGCAAGAAAAAATATTCTAAACTAGTAATAATAGGTAATAAGCAATAAAAAATGTTCTTAACTAGTAATAATAGGCAGTAAAAATTATGAAAATATAAATTAAAAAATACTGTAATTATAAATTAGAAATCGGGTATTGAGTTTTTATTTGTTCAAGATAATGTTCTAAACAGCTAGTATTATGATTCTGTCGAGGGCGGTCGAGCAACGGGTCCCTTCTATTTATGAGCGAGGGGAGGCGTCGAGGATGGCGGAGGAGAGGGCGAGATGTGACACAGCGGGCGAGGATCGTGGACCACCTGAGAGCAGACCTGAGTGACAGGTGAGTAGTTTGTTATTTATTTGGATTCGTCGTTTGACTTTTGGATTCGTAGTTTGTTTATATTGTGGATCCGTAGTTTGTTTATATTTTGGATCCGTAGTTTGTTTATATTTTTGGATTCGTAGTTTGTTCTTGGCTCGTAGTTTGACTTTTGGATTGTTTGTTTGTTCTTGACTCGTACCTCGTATTTTTGGATTCATATGATTTCGAGCCCAAATTCTCACCGTGATAGCTCAAATCTAAATTTCAAATCAAGAAAAAATTTATCAAAATAAAATATGATATTTTTTCTTAACCCGAAATAAAATATATATTATGCTTCTTTTAAAATAATAATATGATAATTTAAGAGTTGTACATGTGCAAGGTAGTTTAACAAGTTAGTTATTCAATATTATATGAAAACGTGAAATAACATATTAATCTAGTATTACACAGTATAAAACATAATCCAAAACATTTAATAAGGACAAGGGTTTAAGGTTTAGCAGCATAAGAAGGGTTTAATGATGCGCAAATAGGGTCGGAACTAAAACCCTATGTGCGGATCCAGGATGAGCACATGGGGTTTAGGGTTGGAACTAAAACCCTATGTGCGGATTCAGGATGAGCACATAGGTTTTAGGGTACGGTGTAGAATGATGCGCAAGAGGGGCAGTCACCATCTGGGCGGTATTGGGTGGTCAACTTGTGCGGATCCAGGATCCGCACAATTGAGCCGGTTTTTTTCCGAACCGCTCATCCTTACATGTGCGGCTTGTCCATCCGCATATGGTTCACGTTAAACCGGGTTTAACATGTGCGGATCCGCGATCCACACAAGTCGGTGTGCGAAAATTAAAAAACGGTGTGCGCAACGGAACGGCCAACATTACTTTTTCAACTCGTTTGTACTTTAGTATAATCAACTACTTTTTCAACTCTTCCACATTACTTTTTCAACTCAAAAACTAGGGTTTAGTATAATGTTGCCTGCGACTGCTTGATTTTTCAATATGGAAATATTGTATTTTTCCTGATTTGTGTAACCGATTTTTGAATAGGATCCCCCAATATTTTTTCGGAAATTATGCTGCTAATTTCCTACATTATAGGAGCCGTTTTTACTTATGGTAAGCGGAATAATTCAGATTTTTCATCCCATAGAATCCCCAAATTCGGTCCTATTATGCACCATCATATCCTACCATTAATCTCATTTAATCCAATGGCTAATAGGATGTCTAAGGAAGCACCATAATATGTATCTCACCAGAACGTTACCCTATAAATTATAATCTATTATATATATTTAAAACAACTAAGGATTGAAACCCTCTCATTCTGCGACCTAAGATATAGCCACGTGTTGTTCCCACATTACGCCACCTAAGATTATGCCACGTGTCATCATATTATCAAGCAACATTATTTATTTATTATTTATTAATTAAGCCATGTCATATAGATTTTATACACATCATATCTATGCTTTTAAAAAATTCCATGTCATATTTGTCTAATTATTTTTAAGCAATTTTATATTACTAACAAATGGACATGTCTTTTTTTTTTTACCACATTGGACATGTCATTTACACGTCCATTATATTTATATTATTCATTAGCACATCATTAACTCAACATACTTTTAAAATATAAATCAAATTTAAATTATTTATACATATGCATATATCATTTCCAAACCATATTTTTTTTTAACGGTTATAAAATAGATCCAATTCATAAAAACCACATCTTTATGAACATCATCTTCAAATCTTCGACAATCTCAACATGTTCGGTTCCTTCCTCGCCATGCTCAATTGCGTCATCACCGCCAAGACGACAACGAACAAGGATATGCCACCATTGAACGACATAACAAGCACCTCTAGATTGCGAGCCCGATTTGAAGAATGTGTTTATGGTACGATCACTTCAATTGTAATGCAAGTGAATATCGAGCTCAATAGATGAAAATTCGATAACCACTCCAAGCGAAGTTCATGAGTACTATGCATCGTCGGTCTCCTGCTCCGCCTTTTTCGAATTTTGTGGTCTGTCGTTGCAAATTTTAAGGTGTAAGTTATGTTATGGGAGTGATAATGGTGGATTTGGTGGAGGATGTGATACACGATGATGATGATGAGATTTTTGGTGATATATTTTAAACTAAATCTTACCATTTTAATTCCAAGTACATTTAAAAATTAAATAAATAATGTACTGAAGAATAGTTTCCATAAATTGTGAGATCGTTATGACTAATTAAATCCTAGATAATTTGATATCATATTAGGTTATAATAAATATTTATGATTTATTTGGGCATTTGTGGCCTGATTTCAACATTTTAAATATCAAATTTGTATTTAATCTTGAAAAAATATGTATTTAAAAAATATAAAATAAGTAATGTGAAGATTTGTGTTTATGGTGAGATTCCTTTTTGTACGTGACTAACTCTAATTACATCCATTTTTTTTAGAATCAAAATTCAGCAATAAAACGTTTTGTTTGTTTCCATGTTTAAGTATTTTGGACTTCCATATCTAAACCATAATTAGTTGTGATTTAGATTTGATTTGCTATATTAGTATATTGTTATGACTTATGAATATACACTTTTGTTTTTGATAATTCATTCATTTTTCAGCTATTTGATCTTATCAATTGAGTAAATAAGAAAGACGGAATTGGGTTTCTAACCCATGGGGGACAAATATTGAAGCAAATAGGATACAAGGAAAAAAAATGAGCCTCCATAGGTTTTTTTCCAATTTTGCCCCTACCTTTTTTTTAAATTTACAAGATGACGTCACCAATGGCATATGATGACGTCAGCACCCCTTACCACTATCGTCGTTGACCGGCGTTGACCAGTCGTTGACCGGCGTTGACCGCCTTGTCATTAGTGATGGCAAGTAACTTGTCATCAGATGACAAGTTACTTGTCATCAGTCCACGCACAGAAAACTTGTCATTTCGTTCACGTACTCAACTTGTCATCTGATGACAAGTCGAGGTAAAACCCATCATTCACACAGAAAATTTGTCATCAGTGATGACCAGTTACGAAATTGACCTATATGGGATTTGAACCCACATTATTGTGCATCAAGCACATTGCTCTACCATTTGAGCTAATAGGCCATAATTATAAGTAATATATATACAAATCTAACATACCCAAACCCATAAAATCATCCAAAAAACATTAAAACAGACCTGTCATCACCCCCAGATCCGTAAAACAACTTGTCATCACCAAAACACATTAAAAAAGGACTTGTCATCGCCAAAACCCATAAAAACGGACTTGTCATCACCCAGAACCATAAAAACAACTTGCCATCACCCAGAACCTTAAAACACACTTGTCATCAGTCAGATCCGTAGAACAAACTTAAATTGCTCAAAACTCATAAAAAATCATTTGTCATCACCCTAAATCATAAAATCGTCCCAAAAACACTAAAATGAACTTGTCATCCAAAAAACCCACAAACTCAAAACCCCTATACCCACAACAAAACTTGTCATCACTTAAATCCGAAACACAAAGTTGTCATCCAAAAAATCCAAAAACATATCCAAACCCATAAAATCATCCAAAAAACCTTAAAACAAACCTGTCATCACCCCCAGAACCGTAAAACAACTTGTCATCACCAAAACACATTAAAAACGGACTTGTCATCGCCAAAACCCATAAAAACGAACTTGTCATCACCCAGAACCATATAACACAACTTGTCATCACCCAGAACCTTAAAATGCACTTGTCATCAGTTTGTTTTAAATTGCTCAAAACTCATAAAAAATCACTTGTCATCGCCCCAAAACATAAAATCGTTTCAAAAACCCTAAACTCAACTTGTCATCCAAAAAACCCACAAACTCAAAAACCCCAAACCCACAAAAAAACTTGTCATCACTTAAATCCGAAAAACAAACTTGTCATCCAAAAAATCCAAAACCCTCAAAAATCCAAAAACCCAAAAATCCCAAAAATCCAACCGGTTGGATCCGGCTCGTACGAGCCCAGATCCGGCTAGATCCGGCTCGTATGAGCCCAGATCCGGCTAGATCCGGCTCGTACGAGCCCAGATCCGGCTTGTTCAAGCCTAGATCTGGCTCGTAGGAGCCCGGATCTGGCTCCAACAAGCCCGGATCTAGGAGAGAGGGAAGAGAGGGAGAGAATGGAGAGAGAGAGAGAGAGAGAGAGAGAGAGAGAGAGAGAGAGAGAGAGAGAGATGGCGGACGAACCTGAGGGCGGGCGACGGCGGCGACGGAGAGGGAGGGCGGGCGGCGACGCAGAGGGAGGGCGGCGACGGAGAGGGAGGGCGGGCGGGCGACGGAGATGAGAGGGAGGAAGGAGAGGGAGGGAGTGTAGGAGAGGGAGAGAGTGAGGGGAAGGAGAGAAAAAAAATGAGGAGGAGAGAGAAAAAGAGAGAGTTTGGGGGTTTTATAGGGAGAGGTTAGCCTAGTTACTTCATTTTTTTTTTAACTAAGCCTAACCTCCACAAAATCACCCCCAATTCACCTTCCCCACCCCAATCCCTCTATAAGAAAACTTAACCATCTCTTTTTATCGTCAATGTACGGAGCCGTTATTGTTTTATTCTATACTCATATCTCATCAATTGCATCCAAAAGTAAAATCATGTGATACATTTGGAGAATATAATAGAATTTGGATAATTTATTTTCATTCGATACTATATATTAAAATTGACACCTTTTGAGCCTCTACGTTAATTCTAACCCCACCTCATATCTATACTCATTATAAATCAATTACTCCATTTTAAAAGTTATATATCCTCGTTACTTTTACAATTAAAAAATGTCTCTATCCAATTACCATGTATTAATATATCAGAATAATCCATATATTAATCATCTAATCAAAATAATATCTTAAATATATAAATTATCTAAATAATATCTATTTATACAATCTAGATCTATCCTAAAATGTTTATAAATATTAACGCATGAATGGATTGCAAATTGAAAATCATATAAAGAGAAGAGAAAAGAATAAAAAGAGAAAAGGTATTTGATCCATGTGTATGATACGAATTTATTTGATCCGTGAATTTGCCAAAATATGATATGAATTTGTTTGATCGACGTACATGGTGTATTTGATCTCTGTTTGATCATAAAAATATGTGTAGTAGCCAATTGTTTTTTTGGTATATCACTTATATTTTTAATAAATAAGATATAATTTCAGAAAATCGAATTTAAAACCAAATCCCTATTTCTACATTAACTATTAATAACGTATCCTTTATCTCTCATATTTGGACTATTAAATTTTGTTCATGTTATTTAAATTAATCTAAATTCTTTCTTTATTATCGATATTTGTAAAAGACCTTTTTTAAACTTTTGATTTTTTAAAAATATTCTATCATTTTTGATATATTAGTTGTGTTTTCAATTGTCTTTTTTATTTCTTTATGTAAGAAGTAATTTAAAATTTTCGAATTTAAAAATGGAAGTCCTTTTTTTAATCAACTTATTATTTTTATCTTTGATATTAAATCAAATTATATTTATTAAACTTTACATAACTTATATATTATCATGTCTATAAGAAATTAGCTTTTATCTTTCAAAATAAAATAATGGTTAATTAATATATTTTATTTATTTCAATATATAAAGGCATTAGAATCATATTAGACCATTTTTTATTTCTAAAATTTTAAATTATAGCTTTATATATTTTATTTAAATAACAACTTATTGCAATTATATATCATATTAATAAATTACAGTATAAAAATATAAAATCGTACTTTAATTATAGAATACCTTACTAAATAAAATTCACTACTTTTTCATCCTCTAAAATTTGTCTCTATGATTAATATATATATATATATCATGATCCCTAATATCACATTTTTGAGGCATTGTCTTATAAGTTAATGTGATATAATATAGATGTTTTAGCTGATATCTTTGGTTGATCATATACTTTTATTTATCATTAAAAATAAAACGATCTTGATTTCGTTCATCCAAAGCCTCATTTTTATTCTCACTTGATATGTTTACATGATTTGATTGCATTAGAAAGTGATTTTGAACTTTTCGATTGAACATAGAAGCTGATTATGTACGTTTGCCTGATTGCCTACCATGTGTTCGACAAAATGCCTCAACCAACGTGCCTTAATTTACATGAACCGTTTAATGGCTTCCAATGAGCCTTTACTTGAAAGTTTATGAACCATACAAATACTCTTTGTGAACCAAAAGAATACTCGTATTTGCCCATTTTTAGTACTCATTATGTGTTTTCATGTTGCTTCACTCATAGCTTTTACGTTTCTTTTGTAGGTTGTTCATCATGCTCGGGTCATCCTAACTTGTCTCGTTCGGATAATGATGCTAGTATTGATGGAGTTCCATTGATTTAGGTACCAACATTTTTTGTTTTGAAGTTGTTTTATTAGTTTTAGTTTGAATTTTGATGAACTCGTCTTTCTAATTTTTGGATAGTTAACCACCACGAATTTGATGTGCCTCTCGATTGTGTATTATAGTCAAGTGCTCATGTAGTGTCTTCAATTGGTTGTTGATTCATATCTTAGCTAGTTTTTAGGTTTTGCATTGTAATTTGAGGGATTCGATTGAAAATAGAGATTGATTGTGTACGCTTGCATGATTGCCCACTATGTTCGATAAAATGCATCAACACATTAGTAAATTAATTGACATGAACTGCATTGTCATTTTCAATGAACCATGCCGTGTAAAGTTATGAACCACAATCATAATCTTTGTAAACCAAAAGAAGAATCATATTATGCACATTTGTTGGCTCTTAGTATGATTTAGTATATTTGATTCTTATTGAATGTATTGGCTCTTATTCTGATTTAGTAGGTTTGACATTTAGAATGTAGAATTCTTGTTGATGTTGTATAGTTGGAATCTTACTCCAGGTTAACCAAGTTAAGTAAATGTTGGTAAATAGACGGGGAAATTACTGCTTGGAGGGCGGTGAATGTATTCCTTGTGTCTCAATATTGTGTGGTTGTTTATGATTGTTTGTTTGGTTTTACCATTGTGATCACTTTTAAAGCCTATTAGCTCAAAGGAAGAGCAATGTGTTTCTTGCATATGATGTGTTGTTCCCTTTGTATTTGCCTCTATAATTATAACACTCGATAGATTAGACATGTATATGATACAAGAGAGGAATCATAAGAAGAATTAAAGTGAACCTATGCTTAAAAAAATATGAACAAAAAAAATAATTGTTATGAACCAAACGACATCAATCAAAATGACAACTTTATAAGTTAGAAGATATGAACTATAAGAAAAACTATCATGAACCCATGCTTCCAAAAACATGAACCAATAGAACAATTATCATGAACCAAAAGAAAAAAAATTAGCCTCTGTGGGATTTGAACCCACATCTACGTGCATAAGCACATTGCTCTACCATTTGAGCTAATAGGCTACCAAATGATATGATTTGTGTTCACACTTATAACGAATCTTAGCATACAAAATCATGAACCAATAGAACAATTATTACGAGCCTTAAGCATGATTCCATGAACCAACAAGTTCAAAACCATGAACCAACAAGTTAAAAACCATGAACCAACAAACAACAATAGAGGACAAGTCGAAGATACACATGTAGCAGTAGTCAATATTGGATAAGAGTTGGAACAAAATTGGGACATGAAGATGAAGATTCATACCTTTACCACAAGGAGAGTTCCTAGTGGGCATTTTAACCGGTCCCTTGACCTTTAGAAGCTTGATTTTGGCCTCACGAACCAAATCACCACAATTTGATTAAAAAAATATCAAAGTTCATAAGGTTTAGTTTCAGTTTTCATTTCATAAGAAAGAACCATAATTTATCTGAAATGGTCAACCGATATCACATATTCACTACGAGCAAAATCAAAATACTATCATGAACTTACAACTCAAAAACCATGAACCAACAAAGTTAAGACCATGAACCATGCAACAAAACAAGGCTCATCATGACAGCCGCACTAGTGTGATGTAATTGCAACAAACTCAACCAACAAATTTAAAGCAATTTTATGAAAGGCCAGAAGACTAACACAAAATTTATGCAAGGCTTGATTTATTTGTTGCAGTATATGTTTTTGTTGGATGATAAAACAAAGTATGCACACAATAGCTAAACTTATGGCCACACGATGGCACACCTAATCAAAATCCAACACAAAAAATTGGGAAAAGTGGCTAGCGGACACATTTCGTTTATGAACCTACAAGTGATTCTGAATGAACCGACAAGTGATTTTGAATGAACCGACAAGTATTTTGAATGAACCGACAAGTTGAGCATAATGAACCGATAACAAAACAAACCAAGCAAAACAATATTAAGAACCGACAAGTGCTTTTGCATGAACCAAACGAAATTTCGCATATGAACAACAGTGACGATGACGACGACAAGATTCTTACCAGATTTCGCCATGGCGAGCGGCGAACGCATGTCTCAAGTAATTTCAAACGGACAGCAACTCAAACGGACAGCATAACAACACAACTCGAGCGCATAACAACAACAACAAATCACAACATCATAACAAGAACAACAACAACTCAATCCAACAACAGCATAATAACGGACAGTATCTACTATGTCTCGACCTAATTTCGCCATGGACAAACCTAATTTCGCCATGGACAACATAATAACGGACAAACCTAATTTCGCCATGGCTAGCGGAGGGAGCTCGCGACGGCGGGAGCGAGCGACGGAGGGAGCGAGCGACGGAGGGAGCTCGCGTCAGGGGGAGCGAGCGATGATGGGGGGAGCAACGGCGGAGGGAGTGACGGTGGAGGGAGCGACGGCAGTGGCCGATCGAGATTGAAATCGCCAAGAATCGCCCCTAAATTCGCCGAGATTGAAATCGCATGTGAGATCTGAGAGGAATGGGGGGGGGCTTAGGGTTTTGATTACTGGGGTTTTTTTTGTCTTTTTCGGTCAAAATCTGTTTATTTACAAAAATGTCACCTTGTCTACCATTTAGTTTATTTTCTTCTTTAATGAGAAATAATCTCTATCGTTCTAACGGTAGAGATTGTTTCTCAGTTTACACTATAAAGATTAATCTTACCAAAACCAAACTCTTGATATTGATATATATTTTATGTAATTTTTACTGTAGAGAAATTTAAAATCTCCTTCTTGATTTTTCTCAGTTTTATGTAATTTTTAATGTGGAGAAATTTACAGTGGATTATCCTTAGACAATAATACTCTTGTTATCAAAACCTACCTTCTTTTGTTTAAATAACACAATGATTATAAGAATTATTATTATATATATTATCCTATTTAACCACTATATCCCTCCTTCCAAATTTAGGGCTCGTTTGATTTTTGAGAGGGAAAGGAAATGGTTAAGGCATGTATCTAGAAATTATTTAGGTTATGGTTCATTGATACAAAGGGTAACCATTATCCCTTTCTTCCACTTTTCATTCAAAATTTGAGCAACTTCTCTTCACCCACTCAACATGGGGTAATCATATCCCTCATACTTCTCTAACCATTACTCCTCTCCTTCCACTTTTCATCCAAAAAAGAGAAGATCATCACCATTTTATATACAAATTTGTTCTTTTTTTCCTTTCCTTTCCATAATTTTTATACCAAACGCCACCTTATCTGATTTCGGCAGTGCACCTTTTGCCCGCAGCAGATAAATCACGCCTTTATTGTGGAAACCATTTATGGAGGGCACAGGCAACATGATTTAGTGATCTAAAATGATTCTGCAAATTTCATGAGATGACGCCGACGGTGACGGAAACCATTAAATCAAAAGGTAGGTGGATTCTTTAATTTAATTACGTATAAATAAGACTATATGCACATTTTTTAATGGATGCGAATCAATGAGGGGTCCATGGTCAACAAATGGTCACATGCATGATCGAGAACCATATATATATATGATTACCTCTAAGTTCCGAAGAGTCAACAACGTAACATTACATTACATATATGATTAAGGCAGAGGAAATGGAGATGCATGAAGAGATTGTGATAGTGGGAGGCGGAATCGCAGGTCTTACTACAGCTTTGGGACTTCACAGGTAAATTTTCTTCTTAATGGAAATACTCTAGGTAACACAATATTGTAGACATTGAACTTGGCCTTTGAAATAGGCTAAATGACGGAGGGGGCGACCATCCTGCGCGAATGCGCCTAACCACATAAGACCAAGGAGTTCCATCTTAAAGCCAATTGGTAATAGGAGGAGTAGCTCCTGTACTCATATGGTAGGCGGTTTGGATTATGATTTCAGATGTGGGATAGGGTTACCAACACTCTAGATAGGTAGCTAGCTCCTATGTTACACGGAAACGGAAACGAGAAAGGGAAACGAGACGGAAGCAGGGAAACACGTGAATTTTATGTTTTTAGTGTGAAAACGAGTTTCGGGGTTTGAGTTTCGATCTAAGTTTCCATGTCTCCGTTGGAAACGAGAAACGCCACACGGTTGGAGTTCCCGGATAACATAGGCAGCTAGCTCAAATAGAGCCCTCATGTGTCTCTTAATTAGTTTGCCTCTCAACTTGTTCATAAATGTAGGTTAGGGTTGAGAAGTTTGGTGTTGGAAGCATCGGACAATCTGAGAGTCGCCGGATTCGCGTTTGCGACGTGGGACAATGCTTGGAGGGCTCTCGACGCCGTCGCCCGTCGGAGTTGGGGATTCGCTCCGGCAGCAGTCCAGCCTCTTGCAATCGTACGTGTGTATATATGTTGTTGGAATTGTTAGGTCATATAGTATGGTATAATGTTCATCTCATCATCGATCCATGTATAATTAAAATGGTGCAGGTTGGTTATCATGTCTGCAAGCTCAGGAGCTCTTACTTCTGAGATCTCATTAATTTCATGTAGTGGAACAAGGTGAATCACGTACCATTCACCCTTATTTTATAAGCACTAATTCATCAATCATGAAAACACGTTCATTTGATTATCAACATTTATAAAAGGAAAATAAGGAAAGCTTTTGTCTTTTGAAGGGGAAAAGAACGCATGGGCCCTTATTATTACCTACTGTATTTAGCTCCCTCAACATACCCTTTATGTATATTACATAACTAGTACATCCCGTAACGTGAATATATAAACCAGACTTAACCTATCCGAGATCTAATTTTGACCCGAACCTGCTTTTTACTCGAGAATGTAAGTTAAATAACAAATTTGCTACGTATTGCAGAGAACATGAATTTAGGTGTTTAAAAAGGAAGGACTTACTACAAACTCTTGCCAAGGATCTACCAACAAACACCATAAGGTTCTCTTCTAGAGTGGTTTCCATCGAAGAATGCGGTCCCTTCCTCAAGCTTCTCCGTCTTGCTGATGGTACCAGAATCAAAACCAAGGTACGTATAAGTAATTTCCTACATACATACATTTGTCGTTTGCGTGGATCGATCCAACCTTATCGGTATGGATGTTTCATGTTTCGCAGCTAACCATCAATAATTGCACCAAAAAGGTATTGATTGGTTGTGATGGAGTGAACTCGGTTGTCGGAAGATTCCTCGGCCTCAAGAAACCATGTTCTACATCCAGATACGCCATCAGAGGCTTTGTGGATTTCAAGAAGAAGCATGGATTTGAGCCTAAGTTTACGCAATTCATGGGCGAAGGAGTGAGATATGGCGTCATTCCTATTGACGACACTAGTCTCTATTGGTTCTTTATAGCCTTCACCTCATCTGGCTGTGGAGGTAAGCTTGAATTGTCATCAAGAATCTAGGTGCAACTTGGCTATAGTGAATTGATTTTCCGTGTTGAAAAGCAGATAAGGAACTTCAACATAATCCAATGAAGATGAAGCAATATGTACTAAGCAACCTTGGGAAAACAACTGACGAAGTAAAAGCAGTGATAGAGAACACGAAGCCTGTAGACATCTTGTGCTCTCCACTAAGGTGTAGGCGTCTGTGGGAAGCCATGTGGGCAACCATTACAAATGGCACCGTGTGTGTGGCTGGCGACGCCTTCCACCCCATGACTCCTGATCTAGGCCAAGGTGCTTGCTCGTCTTTAGAAGACGGTGTTGTCCTCGCTCGTTGCCTTGGCCAAGCCTTGTTGAGCACAAGAGGTAGTGCATGCGACAAACTGGAAGGGTACGAGAGGATAACGAACGGGTTGGCGAAATACGCAAAGGAAAGGAGGTGGAGAGCTGTTGATCTTACGGTTACAGGGTATGTTATGGGGTACTTAGAGCAGAGTAATTGGATGGTTATTAAGCTCTTGAGGGATCGAGTTTTGTCATCTTATCTTAATGGGCTGCTATTGAAGAAGGGTACTTTTGATTCGGGAGAGCTAAGTTGCAAGGCTTGACAATCTATGCTGCTGATGCTCATATTGGGTTTCTTTTCGTTTCTGTTGTTGGGTTGTTTTGTAGCTTCAAGTGTACTAGAGGCGTTACAGTTTACGAATCCTATTTTACTCAACTCCTTGAACACTGAAATTTACCCATCTCTAGCACAATTCCTTCATACCAAGCACAGACAGATAACGTGGATATATGATGCTGACATAAGCAGAAGCTCTATATTAAACTACAGTTTACACTCAACGATTCAGAGCTCAATATGTTTGTCTTCCAATCGCACAGACAAAATATAGCAATTATCAATAGAAATCTAGAGGTTAAGGGAGGAACTACCAAAGACGTCAAAATCGATCCTCCCAACGGGCTTCTGCTCAGAGGTCGGCTTTAGCTCTTTACATTCAATTCATCTCACAACAGCAGGAACCGGATGCAGCAAGCGCACCTGATCCGTTTGATATCATACAATCTTCACTGCACAGAAGACAAGGAAAAATAAGCTCAATGGTTGTTTTAAAACACAAGGCAATTGGATAATGAGTAGAGTGAGCAACACTTGAGAACACTCAGCAACCAATTCCTAGGAATTATAAACATTAGGTTACTTGAAAGAAATGTGTGCGGTCTTTCCAAATCTCACGTGAAAATCAACTTAAACTCTCTACCAAAATCAAGCAAGAATGCATCTCTCCCTAGGAAAGACGGAATAATTGAACCAAGTAACCATGCGCCATCCACTACGGAATAAAAAAGGCGGAAGCAAAGGGAACCTACCAGCAAAAGATTACACCAGAGCACAATGGAGTCATATTAACTATATAGACAGGAAATGGCACAACAGAAGACGAGAAGCAAGCACGTCAAATAACTTGTGGCTGAGTGCTCGAAGTCAGCAGTGTCCCTCGAAAGCCTTCTTCACTCTGCTGCGCTTCAGAGTTCGGGGCAGAAAGCTCATCTGTGAACAAGCAATGATTGTTACTCCTACCATAACATGAGAATCAGAAAATATTCAATGTTCTATAGTACATAGAAATAATATTTACCAGCAATGTCACGGTTCTCATGAACGTTGGAATCCATCACCCACAACACATCTCCCGGAAATATATTGAAATCAGCAAGAGTCGAACTATCGCATTCAATTACTTTCGTGCCTTTGTGAAGTAATTGATTTTCCTTAACAACCTGTAAAATGATCAAAAAAATTCATTTTTAGGTAGATGCTTGACAATAAAGTAATAATAGACCACATTCCAGGAACAATTTGCACCATGTGAGTATGAAACCTTCTCCTTAATGCAATAAAAAACAAATTCAGATGGGTTTCCTTAACAACCTGTAAAATGATTAAACCATCTTTAATTTAGCCAGAAAGACTTGGCAATGAACTAATACAATACTACATTCCAGGAGCTATTTGCACCTTGAAATTATGAAAACTTCTCTTCAATGCAAAGAATATTAATCAGAGACAATGCTAGTAGAGAAAAATATTATAGCTCCCTGTAAGTATGCATCCTCCAACCCAGTGCAAGGAAAACTAATTTAGACAATGTTAGTAAAGCAGAACCTCCAATATTAGACACACCTAACAAAAGATATCACCTACCCCAAGAGACTCCCATATCATCATTTTCAATTGGTAAACTGATGTTGACCCTGAGACCTTCAAGTTTATGGAATTCCCAAAAGATGTTTTTCGAGAACGCTTGGAGGTCCGACGATCTGGCTCAAACATGTTCTTTGAAGCCTCCAGCAGTGATTTCGGGACATCCTTCCCACGTACAAGGCAAACACATATCTCCTCATCGGAATAATTAAGCTTCTGCATTAGCTCACAGCTTTCACGTTCTCCAATGCATTCCTCACAAACCTAAGAACACCAAATAGGCTAGTGAGCTGACCATAATTCCACGCATTCATATATATAGATGGATGCATTTAGGGAGAATGGAAAACTTCTATAATCACTTTTTATTAATCAATCATGACCTCGAAATGTGAAACAAAATTATCTCACGAATTTAAGCATGACTAAAATGATACTTCTGGCTCAATTTCACACGCTAAGGCACTCGTGCTTTTAAGTGCAAAAATGAACATTCTAGAAAAGATGCAGCATTTCTTAAATTAGCTGACATATGACTCATGTTGTCATAGAAAGTTCTCACAGTGATACATGGTGCAATGTACTGAGTCTGAGACAGGCTAGGAAAAAACACAAAGCCGGATAAGGCTTGGAGATAGCATTGCTTCCCAAAGAGGATCTATATTTTATATGACGAAGTTAAGTGCTGCAAAGTAAAAAGTTAATCAACAATCAAATATTAAGGCATTCACAGTTCAATTGCCTGCTATGTCACAGATAAGCTAGCAGCACAAAAATCATGTGTCATATTATTTTGAGTCGTTGACATAGCTAACAAGTTTTTTCTGTTTGAAGAGAGAGCTAATCTAAGATGGTGCCTCAGAGTTCGGTGATCCTGTCATTATTATGCATTATAATTATCCGGTTCTAAGTCTGTACATGAGGAGTTGCTTGTGACTTGCCAACACTTTGGACTGCTAGATTAATAAACCAATGTCTCTAGAAAAGAAAGGCTCAAGGCACAAATACGTAAGAGAAGATTCTCAATGCTGGAATAAGTCTGTTCTAATTCTAAAGGGTCTCAATTACCACATAACTAACTGGCATAATAAGAGGACCGTCATATTTATCTATACTAATGCTCGATTCCGCTTTCAAGTACAATAACTAGAATTTTTTAACCTATAAAATGAACAAGCTCATCTTGGAAATGTGTTGTATGTCCCCTTTCTGTGTTTTGTTCTAGCTCATTCAGTCTTTTAATGCTTTCTTACTTTCTAAAGTCTTAATATCATAAAGAGAACACAATAGATGGCCTTATCATGTTTCTACCTTACCTTTATCTTTGCTTGGAGGGAGAAAGGGTATGTGTGGCAAAAATATAGCACCAAACAGATCAAGGGCATATTAGACTTCCCACCATAGCCTTTTCAGTCATATATGTGCAAATGCATCCTTGACAAAATCCAATACCCGAATTATAGATATTTCAAGAATTGTGAATATTTGAAAAACTACCTTGGGTGATGTTTTAAGTACGGGCTCCCTAGTCTCAACTTCATCAGTAGCTTCATCGTTTGTTAAATCCAAAATTACTGGCACCTCTGTGCCAGATCCTGCTTGATCAGTCTCCATCATGCTGCTATGTTCAATCTCAGCAACAACTCCTTGCTCAAACATACCACCCCATTCTTCACAGAAAATTTTCCAGTCAGATTCAGTTATGATTGTCAAGCCATCTGTCTACAATTCAACCAAAGGAAAAGAAGAAGATGATAAGTATTTAGATAGCATATATTTTCATCTTCATCCACTGACCCAATTAGGAGTATCTCAAAAACTATAAAGTGCCAAACAAAAACAATAACAAATAGCATGCAGATCTTTTGGATTTATACAATAAAAGATGCAGACATCACCAACTAACATATAGTACAATAGAGGGGGCACATATATTTTCATCTTTCACCCACTTAGGAGCTTCTCACAAACTAAAGTGATAAATAAAAATGTTGCCCAATATCACGGGAAGCTTTTGGACCTGTACAACAGAAGAGGCAATTATAACCAACAAACAACCCTAACTAAATCTAATAATACAGCTAGTACTTACAGCAGGCGACTTCTGCACAATTATCCCACGTTTCCACATCAAGGTAGGAGGCCTTCCTAGAAGCATCGAATGCTGAGGATTTATAAGGAAAGGGAAAAATTAAATATAATGTTACACACGTGAAATTTATATAAAAGTAAATTAAGTAGATCATCAATGCTCAGAAGAAAAATTAGATCAACCGAAGATAGCAAGGTATCCCTGTTACAGACGGAAATAGATTTCAAAGAATTAAAATTACAGCAGCAGCATCAAAGAAACCCCATGAAAGCACTGGGGTTGCATGCGGAAACTAGTAAAAAAGACATTTTTCCGGTTGGAAGAAAAAAAAAGACATTAGCCCCGAACTACGATATTCGCAGGTGCAGAACCCAACATAATGCTTAATCTAAGCAAACATGATAATTTCCAACCCCAACCATATATCGGATCTGGTAATACAATCCTTTGATGTATAATGGCGGAACTTCATTTGGAGAAGAAACCTTAAACTGATTCATGTTGAACCAAATCCACCAGAATCTCCTACTATGTGGATCAATCGAACAAATAATCCATACAAATCCCAACAACCATGACATTAGAAAGAGTACAATCATACAACTTTCTCCAAGTCTACATCAACATCTTATTCCAATTCTCTTTATCATCAAACAACCATTAACCACAGCCTAAGCAGCAAGGAGGACTCCTCCTCAATCATAGACATCACAGGTGTCTCTAACAAGTCTGCTCCAAACAGTCTTATAATAGCTACAGCGCTCACAACTATACAGATCAAGACCCTCATTCTCATCTACTACATTTCACTCACAGCCTTAATTGATTACCTGGATATACAGTTACACCTATCAAGTGAGCTTAATTTACAATTTTGTTAGTTAATCTAATTTCCTTTGATTACAATTTCAAAGTTCCTCTATTTACCAGGAATCCTTTCAAACTCTTTGCATCCTCCAACTACTGAATCACTCAGGTCTTACACAGATTAGTACTCTACTCTTATATATGTCTGATACTAAGCACACGAACAACAAAAAATGGCAGCCTTCTCCTTCCATATGCTCGTTAACAAAGTGAAACGGCCACGCAAAAGTAGAGTAGGGTGAAGAAAACACATGGAAGAAGTAGTCTATGTGTGCCTGCTCACCCTATTTAGGGAACTTACTTTGAGTTTTTTTCATGGAAGTTAATAAAATGGAAGAAACTAACACCGAGAATCCGGCACTTACTTTCTCACATTTAAGAGAATTAATGACTCCACCAAAAGGTTCAGGTTCAATAGATGAGGAAATATTCTTGCCGCTTGTGTTAACATAGTTTCTCCATTTTAAGATCCATGAAGAAGGCAACAAGTAGTATCTGCAACTAGAAGAGAGTGGAATACTTTTCCCAAGAGCTAATTTCTCATGGTTTTGTCGATGTTTCATCTTGACTTCTCTGTAGTGT
Source organism: Polygonum maritimum (assembly GCA_963924305.1). Lineage (NCBI taxonomy): Eukaryota > Viridiplantae > Streptophyta > Magnoliopsida > Caryophyllales > Polygonaceae > Polygonum > Polygonum maritimum. The sequence continues at coordinate 2,091,099 of OZ002736.1, forward strand.
AGGAAATAAAAAGTGTTTTTATGGGTTAGAGAATATGAACAACATACTGAATATCAAAAAGATCCACGAAAGCAACAAACCTCAGTGAATCCTCAAGACATGCAACCTCTGTAAGTTCCATGCAGCATTGTGAACACGTGGTCGAGTCAGATGGAAAAGTTGAACAACCCAACTCATCTTCAGGCTTTATCTTATTAGAATTTTCAAAGAGAAATAGCCAGAGATTCTCAGGAACCAAAACTCTCTTAGCACCAGTAACTTGCTCAGGCAGGAGTTCCCCATGGGGACACCTAATAGAAGCTGTCGGTCCAGCGTCAGCCTCACAAGGAAACTCACTATTTTTCCTCCGTAGCCACTGTTGTAACCTATGTGGAAACCCTCTTTAGCATCACAGAGTTAAGCTTGAAGTACAAAGGAAAACATTACTGTTGCTCCTTGACAAAGAGAACGTATCTTCATATCGTGTGATGTGCACTCACAAAGAGAGAATCAAGAAGACAAATCTAACATATGATATCAAAATAACTAGAAGATTGGTGATCGAGTTTTAATCTCTTGTCAAAACGGCCTTGCGTGCTCACAAATCTAAGAGTCAAAGATATATAAATGATGACAGGAACATCTGACTTGATGCTATCACTGAAACATGCCAGTTGATAAAGAAGAAATCAAAAGAGAGAAAAAAAAATTGGAGCAGAAATATTGTTTCTTAGTCTATCATAAAGCAATACTGACCCTGCAGCTCTATTCATTTATAAGCTAAATTCCATTCAGAAACTAAAATTTGATTCTCCTTTTTTGTTTCATATCTAAAATATAACATATTAGACTATTTTCCCTTGTTTCCAAAGATGCTAATTAATTATGCCCTTACACCAATATATGTACAGCTTCTCTTCATGATCTGTGTCTGCATAAACCTTTAAGTTTCACTATAATATGAATGTGAAATAGAGTGCAGGAACATACCAAGATCTGGAAACATTGTACAGAGTACCATCTACAAACTTTGCAGCAAGCGCTGCTTCAGCAATTTCTTTCATTGATGATCTTCTATCTCTATAACTATCAGCACTGACAATTGACTTTGCATCATCAAGCAGACAATCAACGCAGTAGTCACCAGCTTCCAAACATGGACCTCCACCATACTGCTATTTGAAAACTATACCACATTAAAACCAGGAAGAAGAAGTAGAAGAATGGGAAATGAGGGATGAAAATAAAATAGCCCACCAATATTGATGATTTGATGGTATATAAAAAACAGGTTACTCAGCTTTTGACAATGGTTTCTGAAACCATGTCTTAAATGCTGGACATCACTTCTATATATGACTGGCACTGAGTAGAAACTCCTAATAGAGGGTCATAAAATATGATGAATAAACCAATATTACCTTTGAATACAAGAGAGTCCAAGCACTAGCAGACAGCCGTTTCATGGAGCCAATCTTTGACGCAGGCACCTTTCCATGCAAGCATGTTATACTGCTGTTGTCAATAATACTGCACATAACAACTAACTAAGCCATTCATTTGAAAAGCAGAACATTAGGCACTAACTGTAACATCTAAGTCATAATTTTACAGGAAAGCAGCAGAGTCAACAGACTACTTTCTAACTTTTTTTGTATGGGAGTATAGTAAACCACATAAAATAGATTACTTGAACAGGCAAAAAAAAATCAGGATAGCAACGAGAAACTGAGATGCTGCCATCAAAAGCTTTGTTCTGCTACAGAACCGCTGAAACTTTATAGTTCCAAAATGTGACATATCTGGTATGCAAAAAGGAAATGTTTACTTCAAGGAAAGTACATATGTTCAGGTTACATTGCTCAAGTAATATCTTCAAGGAGCACATCTTTCTAATGCATCATATAGCACGCCACAACTACCCCAAACTCAACTAGGAATCATAGCAATTTAGCAGCCTGAATGCTCTTTTAACAGATGTGTATTAGTTTCACCTAAGAAACCTATATTAGCTTAATCATGTGAATATGCCTTCATCACTTCCTTGCTTCATATGTCAATTATATAAGCTGTCAGAAAGTGCAGATCATATGAAATTGTCTAACACTATTAATTTAAAATGCTCATTTTAACAAATATAAATCTGCTGCATCATAAAACTGCTGAACCATTAGAATATTCCTTCACAAAATCCTTGTTTCTTGTGCTAAGATATAGATTTCACTCGCTTATTTACACAAATTCACACTCTAAAGATAGCGATCTATGACAAAAAAAGAAGCTATTATAAACCGAAAACTTGCAAATAGAGAGCCAGAGCAAATGCACTTACAAGAAATCTATTTCTATATTTGAACTATAGGAAATAGAGAACTTACGAGGAAGTTATATTGTCTGCCCATTGACGAAGCCAGTCAGTTGCAATCCAAAAATGTGGCTCCTCGATAGACAAAACAGGTGCCTCTGAAAGAACAGATCGAACTTCCTGTCTTCGCTCTGTGATTTTCTTCACTTCATCTCCTTTCCTCAAATTGTATCTCAGGCATGCATCATCACGTGAAGCATTCAACTGATCTATTTCTCCAGACAGGTGAGATGGGAGAGAAATATTACCATTGGATAGAATTACACCATCTTTTTTTTCATCACTTAAACTACACATTGCAAGCTTTGTAGCACCACTTTGCTGGAATTTACTAGTATACATTAGCATATAAGCATCAGTTGAAGTGTAGGTCTCCACATGACCATTCAAGACAGGAGATTGCAGCTGATGGGTATTCTGATCTTCATCTGAAGAAGCACTACTCAGTTCTGAGGAATTTTTATTTTGACCTAATTCTCCAGCAGGTACATCATCTAACTTCCACCCCTTCTCTGATGTTGGAGAACGTGATGATCCTTCTCCAAAAGGATGATGCCCTAGACTAGAAACAAGTTCATCATCAAACTCCCACCACTGCCCTGATGTTGCATCCTTAATGTGAGCAACATAATGGCCACTGTTTACAGCTGTCCCCTTGTGCACTAGCACAGCAGATAGTTCATATATAAGTGGAGAGTGAGAAGGTTCAGACAGCCTCTTGCTCATATCCAGTTCTCGTGGAAAAGTAAATGCTGAAGTAATTTTCTTCTTTGTAGTTGTCTAAACCGGAAAAACATAAACAACATTAGAAGATCTACAATTCTAAAAATAATAATAATAATAATCCACAAGTAAGAAGCAATATACACAGAAACAAATGTACAGTTTACATATCTTGTAATAATACACAGTAATGCACCCTCTTTAGATATATGTGACAAAGCTGTATTGAAAAATATAAGTCACCAACATTCCACTATCAGCAAGACCATATTTAACAAGCAGCTCACGTGTCTAGCGAGTATGCAAGTACCTAATAAGCTACAATGAAGCTTACTTTTACAAAAGATTATCAATAACAAGCTTTTTTTAACTTATTTGGGTAAGCTAGCTTGTCAGACACAGTTATACCAGCTTGCCACACCAAACATAAAAAAAAGTAACATCAACATGCTAAAAAATGAGAAAAATAAGAAAGAACCAACCTACAGCCTGAGCTGCAAATTTAAATGAGCAAATTGCAACCCTGCTCATATAAGCTAATCAACCTAACACCAAAAAACCAAAGAATCAATATAGTAAGCACCCTAGAGTAATCTTGACAATAGAATGTGTTTTCTCTTATGATAACAAAATATAGACTATAGGATAGACTTTTAAGTGATTTAGTTGTGTCTTTCCTTCATAATATCAACAATCTGGATTCAAGCCAAGAGTATAACATATTGCATCCCTTGACAATAAATGAGTGAGGATGATAGGAACCTGACGAGTGGAGGCAAATTTTCATTTCTGCATCTATATTTATTCTACTATGCCCTAAAAAAGTACTAGACCAACCTCACAAGATGAAGATTATTCAAAAGAGGAAGAAACAGGTAGTATCTCCATATGCTCTTACTACTGTAGTCAGTGTTCTAAAAATCCCTTCTAGGCCCCGCCTAGGCCCCGTCTAGGCGCTAGGCGGTCTCCGTCCGCCTAGCCTTATAACCCGCCTAGGCGGCGTCTAGTTATCTGTTTAGGCTGCCTAGGCAACCGTTTAGGCCGCCTAGGCGCTAGGCGGTCCCTCTCCGCCTAGGATCCGCCTAGCGTTTTTTAGAACACTGACTGTAGTTGAACATTAGCCAGATAAGTTTCTGTGCATATAGAGTAACAACACAAAGTATTTTCATTATATAATGCTCAAAACAAAATAGCAACGAATAGGGATTTAGGTCAGAAACAAACATCTCTTATTGTGCAATGCTCAAAACAAGCTACTTCTTGAGTAGTTAAGTAGAAGCATTAACTGTATAAATATCTGTCCATAGCATTAACACAAGAGCATAGTCTCATTATGCGAAAATGTAACAATTTTGATGTTACAAGAGAAACTGAAAAACAAAAGCCTAATCTCAAAAACTAACCCAAAGAAGAATATGCAGTTTCATTTATAAAACAAAAGAAAAGACATGGTAAATTGCTAACAAAAAGACATAGATTCATCCATGGAAAAAACAAAGGTATGTGACATGGGTGATGAGAAGGCATGCAGTTCAATATTGATGCAAGTCAGTTATGTTTATTTTTTCCATGTTTACCTGCCTATTGGATCAATTCAAAACTACATCTAAATTACTATGAGATGAGATGATACATCCATGTTTACCTTTATATTCCCTCTACATCTAACCATTATGACATGATATATTCACAACTGAAAGATGGCACTCTAATGGGTTAATAGCATTAGAATCTTGGTTTAGGTGTTGACAATTTCGAATGTATTCCCATACCTTCTGGTGAAAAATGCAACGCTTAAGCTGGAAGTTTAGGATGGGAGGCAAAGTCCGCAGCTTTATGCAACGGGTAGCATTAGCACGTGTCCCACACAGCTCACAGTTATATTGATTATCACCTTCAAGTGCTTCTACATTGAGGTAGTCATCCAAACTCTCATCTAAAGTTTTCAAACCCTTGATATTTAACTCCAGCTCATAAAAATCTTCCAGATTCTTTGAAGCTTCAGAGTCTCGACCACATTTTGAACACCTGTAACATGAAACAAAAAAGATCAGTAGTACAATTGGGGCTGCAAGATAAGACTGCAATAGGTGCCTAGTAAAGCACAATGAAGAATTACATTTTACATAATGAACATGAAAATTAGAAACAAAATATCAAGACTAGGATTCCCATGCACTAATCAACATAGCATTGTGAGCATGTCCTTGCTTGCTCTTATGACTTGATCATTTAGTTTGCAAGCAGCATGTCATAACAATCAGATAGGCCATTAGAATGGGGCAAACATATCATTTTAACTTCACTAGTTCAAGACAAAAATCATGATTCATCTTAAAGATGCAAACGTTCTCATTAACTTGATGTGTTAACTAAGATAAGATTAGATTTGTGAAATCACACAAGAGCGTGCCTAGGTGCTTATCAAGTTTTCCATGTTCATTCTTCTTAAAGTCACAGCACATCCTCCCTTTTATTCCTCATAAGTAGGCTACCGACTATCAAAACCAAAAAGACCTAGATATATCATTTGTATTTACCATAGTTGAAAGGATCTGAGCTTTAAAGGTCAAAGATTTGGTTCACAACTGTCGTAACACTTGTACATGTGCAGTCAAGTTGTCTTAAGAGTACAAATTCTAGTGCGCAGGTCCACTAAACCAAAGAGGCCTTGGGTGAACATTTAAAAATTAGACATTGCAAGGAGAACATGATCTAGCAAGAAGAATCACGAGGTAGTAAGATTCAACAAATTTAGCAATGGGTTGACATAGAGTTTCCAAGCTTATTGTCAGAGCTTTGTCAATCCACACAATAGAGTTTCCGAATTTAGCTTCTTAACAAGATACTGTAAAGCTTTGGGAATACGTACAGTCCACACAATATATTAAGAAGCTAGAATACAGCTATACCTTGTTACATGTGACATGCATCCTCGAAAAAGATCCTGAACAACAGTCTGCGCTTTAGGAACTTTTGAGTGACTCAGACATCTCTCAAGCAACGAAAGAAGCAAAGTCAGAAACTCGTTGCTATCCTGCTGAACCCCATTATCCAGTTCAAGAGTCTTTATAAAAGGAGCAGAATCCGTAACCGACAGTTCACTCCTCTGCAACTGTGCAAAGAGGCGTGCCAGTTGACCCAGCACCGGCTGCTCTCGTAAGACCTCCGGTTCCACAGAATACAGAACGCCACGGAACGCCCTGTTCATGTACAGAAACTGAAGTATGCTATTGGCATAGCAGGTTGCACCCAAATTAGTCAAACCAGCCGGCGATTCCATGGATTCTCTCATATCATCTGAAGGATCAGGCCCAAACGAACTAACTATCTCGGACATCTTTTGCCATAGTCCAATCTTACGGCTCCCATTCGGCGGCGGAATAAGCGCACAAAAACAATTCGGATTATCCTTCGTGTTCACCCGGCAACCTTGACAGACTGTCTTTCGTACATTATAAAGCTGATCAACATCATCCTTAGTCACACTTCCCCGCGCATGGATTCTCCTATGCAACAACATCCATAGCCATCCACAAGAGTAGCATAGCATTAGAAATTACAACCAAAGAAAGCTCATTATCCAGAAAATTTCTTCAGCACAAAAAGCAGGCGCGTTTTACCTATACACCTCGGATCTCAAATCTACAATATCATCAGGCCGATGCCTTTTGTTCTTATTACGAGTAGTTGGCCGACTCATAGTAACTAACAGGCAACAACTCCCCCAAATGTACAGCAACTTCTAACAATCTTGTGTAGCTCAACTGGAGGAAAAAGCAAATGCACAAGAATCGTTGACGAATTGCAATGCCACAGAATTGCAATGCACAAGAATCATAGTAAAGCAAATTTGGATCTTTCGAAACAAGAACCACAGAGTTTGACATGATAAAAGGCATTAGAAATGAAATTCAAATGAGAAGGGGAAGTCCGAACCGATGAATCTTGGAGACGGATTTGTAGACTTCGACGAGGGAGAAGAGACGATAAGCCGGCGATGGAGGATTCCTCTCTCTCTCTTCCGACTCCCGAGCCTTCTTCGCTCTCTTGAATGCCGGTCCGTCCTGAATGTTGATCCGTCGCTTGAATCGACTTTCGTTGCAGACAACAAATCTGTGGAATGAACTTGGGCCTGTTGAAACAGAGCACGGGCTTTTTAACAGGCCCAAATCGTGTTAAGGCTTTTTTATAATATCTAAAGTTTTTTTTAATTGGAAGAATCCCATACTATACAAATTGTTAATTTAACCGAAATACATATCTACTACTATAGTATAAAGCGGAGACAGTATCTTCACAAAACTTTGCGTCACGTGTCATTTCTATAATAAGATAATCAGTCGGGCCCTCCTTTATGCAAATCAGGTAGTTAGTATCTCATATAATCTTATCCTGTAAAAAGATATTTAAAATTTTTGAAAATTATGAATTATGTCTTACCAAGAATTATATGCAATCTTCTAATAAATATTATTATTTTATAGAACATGATATTTATCATAAAATAATTTTTGAGCAAATCCAACTTATTTATATTATGAGTTGATTTACGATCATTGGTAAAAAACATTAATCACAATAGGAAGATAAATATATCAATATATATAATCCTATAAATTTACCGTGATCATTGGCGTAATGACGTTACATATCTACCAAGAAAATATAATTTTAAATCTCCCGTACCATGTACAGGTAATGTGATTATAAATCCAATTTAATATAGATATGTTTCATGAACTTCTTCATTAACTAAGATTCCTTTTTCGGACTTTTTTTATAATTTTCAAATAAAAATCGGATTTTAAAAAAATAGACTATATCTATATTTCCTAATTTCCTACCTACTAAATTTGAATTTCCTATCTTTTCAAACAACCAATGAAGATAAAATCATGCAATAATATTTGAAACCATATCTATATCTATATCTATAAAATTAATTTTTATTTAAAAATATACTTATATTATTTCCTATCGAAGAAGTTCATGAAACATATCTATATTAAATCGGGTTTATAATCACATTACCCGTACATGGTACGAGACAACATATCCAGCGAGAGTGTCGACCCAATATTTGTGGAATTCATCTCCAATCAGTTTCCCGTCGATACAGAGCGAACGAAGACCGATAATGTGACTCGAGTGGCTAGGAGGGATGCTATCATCGGAGGGCACACTCGAGTGTCTATTTCGACTCTCTATAATTGTAGGATTGTGTAGATATTTTCTCACTCATATAATTTGAAGATTAAATATAGTCCATTTTCAATATTATATATCCTTGACAATATCTTAGTATGAAAAAAATCATAATTTTCCAAAAATATTTTCTTTTTTTTTCAATTTTGTACATATTAAATTTGAAATTATTCATAAGTATATTTAACATAATTAAAATGATTTTATAAAATAATTTTCTATTAAAAAAACACAAAATATATAATCTTTATTGCAAAGACACATAAAACGATATACTTTGTGGCAGTTTATGGAGTGCTTTTGTAAACTCTTTTTTTGAAAAGGGCACCCTCCCAAACCCTTAAATTATTTGCGAGTTCGGGTTTAAACGAGTATTAGGTCTAATCGAGTTCGTGTTGTTTCACGGGTGGATTTTGGTAACTCGAGTTTCAGGTTGTATTTTCGAATATGATCGAGTTTGGTTATTTCTTAAACTTGTTACTTATGTGTTGGGTCGGATTCAGTTTCAAATTTTAAATTTTTTATTGGTAACAATTAGGTCTCAAGTCGGACGAGTCAAATGGTTTTCTCAAGTGGGATCACAATTCTTCACCCCTATTGTCAACCGATTGGATTGGGTCATCTCATTTTTGATTAAGTTCAGGCTCGGTCAAAATCAAATATATTTGACAATTGGATCAAATCACAATGGATGGAACTAGTTCGGGTCAAGTTTTATATTAATTGGTTAAAGTCGGATTTTCACATCAATTTAGATCGAGGTTATTCAGATTTCGGTACAACTTAATTTCCAATGATTCAATTTCGAATTTGAATGTTTTCATACTTTTATGTTCATTGTTTTATTTTTCATATTTTAGAATATAACAATGTACTCCAAAGTATTTAAGAATAAGTAAAAAATTTATCAATTATAACTTTTTGTGATTTTTTATAGTTTGATTATAAAGATAGGAGGTCTACTCCAAAGTATTTTAATGATTCTCACCCCCACCCCTTCCGGGACTGATTTCGTCCGCCTTAAGTGAAACGGGCGTTGTTGCAGGGATCGTCTCTTCGGCGGGCTCCATGCAAAGTACGGTCGTCGCTATCCCGGGATTCCGGTCACCAGATATCGTCAACACCAAGAAGAGGAAACCAGATGGTGTTAGCACCTCTACCTTGCCCCCAAAACGCGACAGCACCTTCGGCGAGAGCACCGACCGAAGGGGAGTTGAAGTTATCTCCGACCAGTCGTCGGCCGACACTGAGAGGATGGAGACGGACGAGACGACCCGGGTGGTTAGGAGGGAAGCGGATCATAGGGCACACGGTGACAAGTCGGACACTAAAATATCAGGCCCGCCGGATTCCACCACACCACAGGGCACAAGTTTACAAGGCACGAGTTGAGAGGTCGGACACTACGGAGACCGAAGATGCTGCCTTTTTCTTACTAGTTTGTTGGATTTGTTTCTTTTTTTTCTTTTTGGTCGAAAACATTGACATCTGTTTATTTTTATTTTTTTTCTTTTATATATCTTCTATTAAAGATATGGGAATGGATAATATGATAATGATATCTAATGAGAAAACCGAGAATAAACTACATGTTCTTGATCACGTTATCTCAAAAGTTGAGATTGTGCGCATACAAAAACAATTATTGTCAAGGAAATGTAACAAATGACTACATATTTTTCCCCTTGGTTTGATTGTGCATTTTCAAATAACTTGATTGTGCATTTTCAAATAGCATGATTGTACGTATTCAATTTATATGAATGTGTAGACTTTGAATCGCATTATATGTGATTTTTTCATGTGTGTAATAAGTGTGCAAATGTGATGAGAACGACTGATTATTTTCACTTAAGTTGATTGTGTCTTTTCAAATAATATGAATATGCGTTTTTTATTAATATGAATGTGCATGCTATGAATCGAATTATGTGTGATTTTTTACTTGAATGTCCTTACGCACATCTGCCTCTGGATCACGCGACGGGGACTCCTCATCTTCAGATTCGTCCTCCTTTGATTCATCAGCCTCAGATTCCACCGCCTCCAAAGCAGCTCCGATAGGATGCACCTCTGCCTCTTGCGGGCACTCCTAAGGTATCGCCGTGGCTCTCGCAACTCGTGATCTCTCCTTGGCATAGCCTCCATTGCCTCCATTGCCTTCGCCTCCGCTCTCCAGCTGGCTGCCTCCCGACCTCTAGGCTCTTGCCTTGGCCTCCGCCGCCTCCTCCCTTGCCTCCGATCTGGCCCTTGTGGACGCCCTGGCCCTCGCCCTGGCCCGCGCAGCCTCCGGCGCTCTTTCTCCGTCCTCCGCCAACGCCGGAAGATAGGCGGCAGGGTTGACCGCGTTGGTCGGTACGCCGTGATTCTGCTCTTGCTGAACTAGCGTTGTGATCAGGTCCGCCTGTTTATGAAGAAACAAGAGACTCGGAACGATAAATGTTTAACCTCTCTCTTATTCCACACACCACTCCCTCTTTAACTTTCACAGACCACTCATTTTTTAACCTCTCTCTTATTTTATTTTTTAGCCATTCTCTTTTGTTATGAACTTTTGAAAACTATTTAGTTCAGAATCTAGTTGGTTTTTAATTTTTCAACTTTTGGTAATTACAATGTTGATCATTTACAATTATGGCTTACACTTGTATAGATGATATAACAAAAATATATAAAATAAATTCAAGTTGACAAAATAATACTCCCTCCTTTTGACAATGTTTGATGTCTTAGCCTATTAAGCTCGTTAGAACATATATGATGTTTTACGATTTTATGTACCTATTGTTCCAGGTTTGCCCTTTTTTAATATATATCCATTAAAAATTCTCTCCATAAGTTACTCCTCCATAAATTGCAAAATCAATCAACAACATTTTTTTCGCGTTAGAAAAAAAAAAGCTATGTTAAAAAAAAGCTTTCAAAAAGGAAATTGGGAGAGAGATATTTTAGGAGAGAGTAAAAGTAGTCCGTATATGCAATCTTATCAAGCAATCCATATCTTTTATGGAGGATTTATTAATTAATTTGATTGTAATTTAAAGGAGAATGAAATAGGTATATGGCATTGGAAAATTGCCATATAGCAAGAAAAAACCACAATATGCCATATTTGCACACATGATATAACCTACCAACAACTTTCTCTCTCCACTATTTGCCCCACCGTTGACCGACGTTGACCGGTGTTGACCGACCGTTGACCGGGCATTGACTGTCATCACAAGTGACAATATTCATGTAACACCCCGAGAATTTATAAGGGATTGAGGTGTTCCCCATGCCAACAAGAGCTCTTCTTTTTCATGCTTCGAGTAGTCAAAAGAACTATGAAGTTAAGCGGCTAGGATGAGAGTAGTCCCAGGATGGATGACCTCCTAGGAAGTCTCTCGGGTTGGCATGGATAGCGCTTCTAGGGCATCGGGCCTTACAAGTGGTATCAGAGCCGACTCTGGGTTGCGAGTTGGCTTGGTCCGGAGTGGCGGTCACTCGATCCAAAGGGCGGTCCTTGCGCCTTGACAAGGTCGTCAAGTGCTTAAGTGGGGGAGATTGTAACACCCCGAGAATTTATAAGGGATTGTGGTGCGCCCCATGCCAACAAGAGCTGTTTCTTTTCATGGTTCGAGAGGACAAAAGAACCATGAAGTTAAGCGTGCTAGGACGAGATTAGTCTCAGGATGGGTGACCTCCTGGAAAGTCTCTCGGGTTGGAATGGGATAGCGCTTCTAGGGTCTCGGGCCTTACAAGTGGTATCAGAGCCGACTTTGGATTCCGAGTTGGCTTGGCCGGAGAACGGTCACTCGACCCAAGGGGCGGTCCTTGGGCCTTGACGAGGTCATCAAGTGCTTAAGTGGGGGAGATTGTAACACCCCGAGAATTCATAAGGGATTGAGGTGCTCCCCATGCCAACAAGAGCTCTTCCTTTTCATGGTTCGAGTAGTCAAAAGAACTATGAAGTTAAGCGTGCTAGGATGAGAGTAGTCCTAGGATGGGTGACCTCCTGGGAAGTCTCTCGGGTTGGCATGGGATAGCGCTTCTAGGGCCTCGGGTTCGAGAATTCACAACTAATTGTCATCACAAGTGACAATATTCACACCTGATTGTCATCACAAGTGACAATATTCAGCAATTATTCACGCCTATTGTCATCACAAGTGATAATATTCAGCAATTATTCACACCTAATTGTCATCACAAGTGACAATATTCAACTAATAACTAGAGAATTATAGTAATCACACCAAATAAGTATAGCTAAAAACAAGACTTATGCACACAACTCCAAATTATCATCACAAGTGACAATATATATCATCACCAATGCTATCAAAGGATTTTCTTGATAATAGCTAATTGTCATCACAAGTGACAATATTTAACAAATAACTAGAAAATTATAGTAATTACATACACTACCAAGTTTCAATTACGAACGAAAGCTAGAATCAAATGCCAATTACATGTATATTAGAAGATTTTACACTAGAAACAAATCATCACTAAAAAGCAAATTAAACTATTACTCTAGCTAGTCCAAACAAAAGAAAAATCCAAATGACTAGAAACCAGAAGGCAAATTAATTAACTATTACTACTCCCTCCGTTTCATAATAAGTGTCGTTTTAGCACTTAAAATTTGTTTCATAATATATGTCGTTTTAGGTTTTCAAAGTGATTTAATAGGGTTGAATGATGATAATTTTTATTGGAATGTGTATTTGTTGACTACAGTTGTTCATGCATTGGCCAAAAAAATGTAATGAGTGGTAAGATTAAGAAAAAGTTGTAAGTTTTAAAGTGAATGATTGCTTTTCTTAAAAACTGTGTTAATAGCTAAAGCGACACTTATTGTGAAACGGAGGGAGTATTACTCTAGCTAGAACCATCATTGAAATTACCAATTACAGGTTGCGAAAGTTTGATCAATTGCTAATCACTCTACTTGTTTCCACTTGCACACCACATTCTCGATTTTAGAAGCACTAGAAATAAAAAATACAAAAGCAACCACAATTATCAACAATAGCTCCAAACAAATGGCTTCCACCTCCATAGCAAACACTGAACCAATTTCAAACAGGATGCACAAAATTACGAAGACAAATTAGAAAGATAAATCTAATTCCATTCAATTCAACAAGGCAAGCAGCCAACACCAACACCAGCAAATGACAATCTCAACCTAATTGACAATAAACAATTCCGCAAGTGACAAATCTCAAAGAAGAGGAACCAAGGCAAACGAGCGATCTTGTCCGTATCCATAACCGAGACCGAAAGCAACGACAAGATAACCTCAGAAACCCTAAGTACCAAGGCCACCTTCAAAAGCACCATCTCCTTCTTCAACCTGCTGACCACCGGCGCCTCCACGACTCCCATCTTAACCCGCCGCCTCCCTCCGTTAACTCTGTCGCGGCCTCCGCTACCGAGCACGAACGCAGACGGCAACGACTCCTCCCTCGCCGTCCGGCTGAAGTTAATCCTCGCTTGCACCGAGTTCTCTGCCCTCGTCGACCCCCGCCTCAACCTCCATAACCGCATCCAATCCCTAATCTGCGCCGACAACCTCGACAATGCCTCCACCATCGCTCGCCAGGCCGTCTTCTTGCGCACACGCCCATCGCTGGTGGAAAACGAGAAATCTGTCGTCGTTGGAAAAGAGGCCTCGCTTAGAGATCGGAACCGCCGGACATTGTGGACGACGTCCATCGGGCGCCCATTGAGAAGAATAGAATTTGAGGAGGGAGGAGAGAGAAAATGGAAAGCAGAGATATTTATATGGATTTTTTTTGCTAAGATTGCAAATAGTTCGTGTCATGGCCTTCCGGCCAAATCACCCTCACACTCTTGCCACTTTATCTAATTAATGAATGATATTTTTTTTGGTAGAATAAGGAAAGATGGATTTAAAGTTTTAGAAATTAAAATAGCTTATTAAGGTTAGTTATGTAATTTTATAGGGTTTCTTAATTTCAGGTTAAAAGTCTAAAACATCAAACATTGTCAAACGGAGGGAGTATTTAGGATAGATTTGTATCAAAATTATTTCTGATTTACATGCTTATCTAAAAGATAAGACCCTGTTTGGTTTGATTCCCTGGGAATGAGGAATGAAAATTAGTGATGATTCAAGTCTGACGTTTGGTAGAGAAAATTCTGGAATCGATTTCATTCCCATGAATGACTCATTGTAAGGCTGCAGACTATTTTTGATTCCAGTCGAAAATGACAGGTATCATTCATTCCTAGAATTATGTTGCTCATCTTGAATCCAAACACTCCACAACCTAAAATTATAATTTCTAACCGTCATAACCCTTTAAAATCATGATTTAGAATCCTAAATCCTAAGAATTTTAGACCATAATTATTATAAATGATAAGGGATGCTAAACATCACCAAAAATACAATATCACCATTTTAATTTTCCATTTATGTCCCTAGTAGATCCATAAAATTACACAATTAAACTTCCCCAAATCCACTTTTTCCCCTTCCCCAACCCCTGCTCCCTTCCGTATTTCAAAAAAAAAAACCTTTGCTCCCTTCCTTTCCGCCGGATAGCATCCACGTCATCGATCGGCCGCCTTCTTTGCCATCAGCCTCCTTCCTTGCCGCTGGCCTTGCTCCATGGATTTCCTACTGGATACCTGTATTTCCTAGTTCTCAATCTCCCCTCTTAGTTCTCAATCTCATCTTTACGATTCATCTTCCAAATTTTACTTTCAATTTCACTATGACATCTTATTGTTAATTGTGTTGCTAGACTTTGAATTAATATGTCCAAATTTGCTAAATTGTGTTGATATGGTTTACTGTACCTCAATTTCAAGTTTTCAACCCAATTTCCTGCAATTTTACGCACCTCAATTTCAAGTGTTTTATTTGCTTTTATGTTGGAATTTTAGATATTTAAGGAAGGGTAATTAAATCACAAACTGTGGAAATGGTGACGCTATACTAAAATTATGGTGATGTTTAGCATTTGTGTAAATGATTCATTCCTACAACATGCCTTTGGAATAGTTTATTCCGATTCCTGATTCCATTCCGATTTCTGATTCCAATCTGATTCCGACAGTGTTACCAAACGGGGCCTAAATGTTTTCAAATATAAATTAAAAAATAATGTTATTGTGGTCTAAAACTTGGGAACAGCCACAAAGAGGGTGGTTTAAACTAAACTTTGATTGGTCAAAATTAGAAATTGGGTCTGCCTCTACTAGTTTTGTAATAAGAGACCATTTAGGAAAAATTCTTAGCATGGGATCGACTCAAAACAAATTTGATTCCATAGTAGAGATTGAAGTTCGTGCTCTCAAAGAAGGTATTAAAGAAGCTAAGAGAAGGGGATTACGAAATCTGGAAATCGAGGGAGACAATTAAATAGTCATTAATGCAGATTGTGGAACAGGGCTATGTCCATGGGAAATTGATATGCACATCGCGGAGATTTGGGTGCTATTCCGCGACTTTGAGAACATTCGCATCCGTCATGTGATTAGGGATTGCAATATTGTGGCTGATAAAATTGCCAAAATGGGCCACGTATTCCCTAACCCCGACATCCTTAACAATCAAGAATTTCGCGTCCTCATCCAGCTGGATGCTCTACATCGACCTCCGTAAGGAAGCCCGTCTAATTCTCACCTTGTTCAAAAAAAAAAAAAAAACTATCTTCGATCAATCAAAGTATTTATCCCGTGCTTAGCGTGAGACTAAACCGTAGGCTAGTTGTTTTCTAAAAAAAATTCCTAAGATAGCAAAAAATATCCATATACAACAAACTCAGCCCACTCACATCACTCAACTATTTTCTGGATTCTAGAAATTCGTAGGTAACAAGTTAACAACAATCTCGGACCAATGGATTGGTAGTTTCCACTATATGCGCAAGTACGAAAGACGCCTCCTGAGTCTATGCCATGAGTACAGCCACCTTCATTCACATGAAAGCAGTCATATTATATAAAATGCTCCAAAGCCCTTTCTGCATCAGTTACTTGAGATGAGATTTAAAGCCCTTTCTGCTCCAAGGATGAGGCTCACCATTGATTTACAGAAGTTATATACTTGAGTTGTCAGGTCACTGATGAACAAAGCAGCTTATTATCCAATGAATCTGTTGAACAAGAAAGGTTAGTAGGCATAATATGCGCCGTTATGGACATCTACATAGGTCATAGGTGTCACATACTAAAGAAAATCTTTAGACCGACTTACAATGTTATTCGAGGGGTTATTGAAGTAGAATCCTTGAATCAGAATGAATGCAATGTTTGAGGCAATTAGAACAAAAATGCTTAACGAATGAATTCCCATCCACTCCAATATGTATGTTACTTTTCTATACCCATAGAAATCCACCTGTTCACAATAGAAGGATGAGTAACTGTATCATTAACCTTTCAGTGTTTTTATCTGAGTTTTAAATCAGCTATACACAAAGAAGGCTCTGCAACATACCAATATGTACAAAGCACAGAATGTGATCCCAGCTGAACCAGAAGTAAACAGTGCATAACTTACTGTATACAGCGATTTATTTAACGGAACACCTGAGGTTGACAGCAATACAAGATTAGCTAAGCCAAGAAAAGAAATGGCAACTCGGAAATATCTCTAGAGCATCTTGATAAAAACCATCATAGATGCGAAAAGAGGTTTATTGAAGGAAACTTCAGGATATACCTATAAATGCGAAAAGCAATCCAAGGACAAAAAGCGAGACGGAGAAGATGGACCACTTCCAGAGCCGCTCCTTATGCTCCTATACCATGTCATATCACATCGGCATCAATTTACAGCAACGAAACTTTTTATGACGTGTTTGATCAAGTGACGGGGATTGATATGCTTGATTGGTATGTAAGAGATAGCTTAGTTATTTCTGAGTACTAGGGATGAACTAGAATAGTGACTCCAATCTATTGGGACTTATCCAAGCATCAAAAGGCCAAGGTTTCACCAGGCAATGCCTCTCATCCAGACCCTGGATAATCCATTTGATGAGTTAAAGGGAAAAAAAAACTTCTTTTACTATCATTACTATTAAAAGAAACAAAAATAAATATTATTTTTCAACAAAAAAATTCTTCAAGAATTTGAGAGTAGGGACTAGGGGTATGGTAACAAATATAAAATTAACACTACAAAATCCAGACCTGCAGTTGCACAAGAACATGACCAAATTGGAGCCCCAAAATGCATGTCACGGCAGCTGTCAAAGAGCTACAAAATTACACATTGAGATAGCAACTTAGCATATACTTGAGTTTGAAGGACATTCTATACTATTAATGGATAAGAGTGAAAGATGGAGACTGGATACTGTCAGTATATAATAGACAAAACAATAGAAGTTGGGGATCAACTCCCTTCTTTAACCATATAGGTGCCATACTTTCAAAAAGAAAAAGAACATACACGGGCCATAAAATATCAGCTCATTCGACAAAGCAAACCGAAACTGATAGGACGATCCTATGTGTCAGATGATGAGTTGACTGACATTTACAGTTAGGTTTACAAGGAAACAGGAGAAAGGGCTAATACAAGACGAACCCAGGAAAGGCCTTACCCGGATCAAGGCAATCACTTCTCTAAGATTTAATGAAGTGCTCCTCACCAGTCCCCTCAAATCTGTCAACCCCATCCCTCTATGTGACTAGTCTATATATCCCCTACAACTACGCCTAGTGACTGAAGATAGGAAGAAGAAACCAAGGATGACAATCAGTTAAAAGTAGCAACTCTTGTACATACAGAACAGACCAAGTAAAAACAGCAGAAAAAAGGAATTTACCCCAATATGCCTTCTGGGTCGAAAGGAGCATGGCACCATGAAGGTGAACTGTCAGACACTTTGCCATCGCTAGACTTGTTGCATTCCTATTTAAAAGAAAGAAACAAAGCTTAGTAGTTTGTACACATATAGTCAGCTGATTAGACATCAAGGCACACATACCTTCAAGTTTGTGAAAACAGGTTTTGCATACAGATGATTGATCCCTAGGACATAACGATCGATCATTGCTGCGGAACTGCAAGCGGGTCCATGATCACCTTGTACACCACATTTGACCTACCAAAAATATAACAAATGCTAAGACTGAAAACTTCCAAGTGTAGTATTCATTAAGATGACCTCGTTTAATAAATATCACAATGAAACGTCACAGCAAAGCGAAAATTTTATACCATGCATACCATATATATTGCTACGCTATTATAAGTCAAGGTATTTAGACCAGGGGACCTCCCAACCTGAGCTCCTAAAGTTGAGCAAGTAAATGCAAACACATTATAGTTATCTTGTTACACAAAGAACTCCTTTAAACATCAATTATTATAGTTCTAGAAATCAATCCTATTATGAGGTTCTTTTCACCCTAATTATCTGAAAAATAAAGGAACTAAAGTTAATGATGACGCAAGAACATAGATGGAAAAAAAAAAATTTACCGGTATTACCTTATACAGGTGGGTACCATTTGATGAATTAAGAGATGAAGCTAAATCTGATGTTTTGAATTCCCAGTCAGGGACATATAGCCCATAAGATAGCGAAAAATATACGGAGGCCAAGAAGATCACAAGAGACCTGAATAAGGAAACACATCAGCTCACTTATGGAAGAAAGGATTATGTCATTGTGACTACTGACTAGCGATAGCAAGGGTTATGTCATTGTGCATGTTTATGGAAGAAAGCTAGTACCAATGAAAAACAGGGGACGAGCAAATTCCAAACAAAGAAAGTTGATGCACTCACACAAATCAAAGTTATTGGCAAGGAAAGGTAGCTATCTTACCACTGCAACACATAACTTCTGAAGAAACCAGATGGTCCAGATCTTTTTGACTTTTTACATGGGAGCCAGATTTCACAAATGGCTGTAATGGCATATGCGATAGCTATCCTCTGCTTATAAAGAAAACATAGAAATTGAGCATAGAAAACTGAAGGCAGACACATACAAATTTATAAAAACCATGCAAGACATTAGATTAGGCTTTGTTCTTATTCCAATATACAGTCTCTCCTGACTACCTGCAAAATTCCCATCCAGCGTATCCTCTCCATGTCAACACCATATGTCAAAGACTGAGCTCCATGTAAGTAACCACCTGTAACTTAGCCATAAACAAATCATAACTACTCCCAGCAATTTCGTTTAGAAACAAAGTATGCATGTAGACATGTTTAGTAGAATAAGGAAATACTACCTTGAAGAAAGACGCCAAAAACAAATAGTTTTAGTGCTCGTGTTATCGCCTTCCATGAAGCATCTACTCTGTTAGGTACTCTCTGGCAATGTAGTACATGTAAGTCAATAAATTTCATCGAGAATGCAGCGTTTACGAGTATGCTCAGTTCATTCAAAACTGCTATTCCCAGGATGGCATGCAGAAGTACCTTGTAAACAATGGCAAGAGCAACTCCAGCAACAAATAGAAAGAAAGGCATCACAAAATCTGCCAAGTGCACGCCATTCCACGGAGAGTGCGCAATGGTAGGAAATATCGCGCCTCCGTAATCAACAAGCATCATGAGCTGAAACACAGAACAAAAGAAGGCTAATTACACCACTGGCATAGTCAAAGAGATGCTACATGAGAAGGTACATTGACAGCACACGTAGAATCAAAGGTCTTCCCAGATATACGTCCCCTTCATAATAAGAGTCAACCACCCTAAAATAGGTCATATTTCACTTAACCACACGTATGGAGAATTTTGTCGAAAACCACCCATAAAACAGTCTCCGTTACCTCAAAGCCACCCCTAATACTATTCCGTCAAAAATTCCGTTAACCCATGTATTAGGGGTGGCTTTGAGGTAATGGAGAGCGTTTTATGGGTGGTTTTCGACAAAATCTCACATACTGGTGGTTAAGTGAAATATGACCTATTTTACGAGTAATTTTAGGTGGTTGAGTCTCATAATAAATGTCATTAAGTCAAATATTCCAATTTCCATGAGCCCGGTTATAGGGGAGGAATTTCAAAGAATAAACTAAAAATAGCACATAGCAGATGATATTTCATCATTCCGTTGTATAGGCTATAGACTATAGAAGGATAGATCAAACTTGATGAATGTATCTAATTCTTGAGTTTCAAAAGTCGGAGTGCTTCTCCGGATCCACAAATGGCACAACTATTTCTAAAATTCTGCACCATATCACATTGCATGTACTTAATATGCCCTAGGGTTCGGAATCGGAAGGCCGAACGCCCTAATTTCAAACGCTGAATGTAAAATCGGAAATTGGACGGCATCGGAATCGGAATTATGAAAGAGAGAGAGACTCACGAAGACGGAGAGACCGCGGAAGACGTCGAGAGAAGCGACACGAGGAGGCTTGGAGTCCGAGGTCTGGTTGTTCTGGAGCGGGAGGGCTTCGTAGTCCACCATTGGAAGAGGAGAGCTCCGTTGGTGAGCAGTAATGGCTGCCCTAGCGTCCGATCCAGAGAGCATGTACGGAGTGAGGGGGGTGGTTTTGTGGTGGTGTGTGTTTGTTTGGAAGGAGAACCGGTCGCAACGTCTTCTTTAATTCTCAATCTCTATCATCATCGTCCTCGTCATCATCTTTTCAGTTCATGGTTTCCACTTCCGTCTTTCATTTTCCTTTGTACTTTATGTACGATTGGACGTGGAACCAACGAAGTTGAACTGGTAAAAAAAAAAGATAAGATAAAAGTAAATGATTTGGTAAATGTTTTAATACGGAGAGTAGGATATTAAGGATACTAGAATTCATGACCCGTGCTACGCACGGGTTTAAAAACTATTTTGAAGCTTTATTAATCAAATTTAATTGAGAAAAATTGCATGAATGTACAAAACGGACCAATGTATGATAATATTATGTATAAAATTAATAAATATTGTTGTCTATTCAAAATATAATTCACTTGCGAGAGAAACACTCATTATTTGCATCTAAATGCAATTACGTACATATGAAAGATATGGAAAATTATAGATTGCATATGAAAAATTAAAATAATATTGTTGGCTATTCAAAATATTTTTATATACATGAAAACTATAGAAGTTTAAAGAAAAAAACCCATATTTTATGATTTAGGATATAAATAAATTTTGTGATTTTCGTTAAAAACATACACATATTTTATGATTTATGGTATTCACATATTTTGTGATTTACGTTAAAAAAATACACGTCAAGAAAATATCATATATACACATAATACAACAAATACCCACAAAACACGTTTAAAAAATACACATATTTTATGATTTTGGGTATAAAGATATTTTGTGATTTCCGTTAAAAAACATTATTGATTTATTTATATACTTGAATCATATATACAAATAATACAACAAATTCACACAAAACACGTCTAAAAAATACACATATATTAATATTTAGGGTATAAATATATTTTGTGATTTACGTTACCCGTACCAATATGTATATGTAAGCTTTTAGTATTTAATTTGTTAGTTATGTTATTTCATAATAGAGTTCAACTAACAACATATACACTTTCATATATACATTACTTGTACGTTTACATGTTCATTTAAACTATAGGTAGTTATATATATAGGTTTTAAAGTTATGTTATTTCATAATAGAGTTCAACTAACAACATATACACTTTCATATATACATTACTTTCAACCAAAAAAAAACTTTCATATATACATTACATGTACGTTTACATGTTCATTTAAACTATAGGTAGTTATATATATAAGTTTTAAAAAATATTTGAACAAAAATGTTGCTAGAGAGGATTGAACCTCAAACCATTGGGTAATTAGAGGAAGGCTTTACCACTATGCTATTGTGGTTGTTTTGATTATGATTGCATAGTGTTTATTATATAGGGAAGATTGCAACCACACTAAATAGAGCAATTAATGGTGACACCACCTAACTTTTATATATATATAGATATAGACTAGTTATGACCCCGGGCCTTGCTCGGGAGCTTTTCGAATAAAATTTAAAATATAGTAACTTATAAAGGATATCTATTACAAATTAAATACATAATTTATTTGAATCCGATAAGTATTGTGAAAGTTGTAACACTTTGAATCGGTTAATTGGTTAGTTTTAGTGACATGAATGAAGTAATTCTAGATAATTGGTTTGTTCAATGATGGAAGTTTGAAAGGAACAGGTGTTATAGCAAGACATTCAGGTCATGCATTTACATGAATTATATATAATATATATATATCTATATAGAATAATGCTCTAGTAAAACATCTAATTATGGTGCAACATACAACAAGAGGGGAGTCGTTAGATCATGCATATTGGACGGTCAAGATTAAAAAAAAAGAGGTGCAAATAGATGATATGGGTGAGCAACACTAGATTGTGCCATAATATCTCTATAGCATAATTTTAGGGATTTGATTTACACAATTTTCTTCATATTCATATCTTTAATTCATTCCAAATTTGAATAATCAGCCATATTTACTCGCATTTATCTCTTTGTCTCTCTCTTCATCTCTTCTCTTCGGTTTCTCTCTCCAATCGAATACCTCCAAATCTTCACCATCAGAATTTCTACCGGAGTTCGACAAGAAAAATGAAAACAACATGGTCGAGCATAATCAATTTCTACCGGAAAAAATTGGTAAGTTACATATGTTATTGTCAAGATTCTCCCTCATCTTCATTATCGTACTTGTTGTATTATTTCGAATCTGAAATTTTACTTTCATGGTTTGATTGTATTCCCCAATAAATTGTGATTTTTATGACGATTGTGCTTGCTTTTAGGGTTTGATTACATATTCAAGATTCTCCCCCATCTTGTGATTTGAGTTTATGGACAAAGATGTGTATGGATGCAACTTGAAAGAGATCATCGGGAAGACGTGTATGGTTTCACTCTTTGAATCTTTTTCAACTATTTACATGGATATATGCATTACGAGATAAAATGAATGTTTTTCATTTTTGTTTTATGTATCTCTGATGTGTTTTTCAACATTTTGATAACGATTTTTCAGATAACGAATATAGACTGTTTTGTGTTTTTCATGCTGTACAATAGTGTTTTTCAATGATTATAAGACAACTTTTTCACATATTAGTTACAAATATGTAATGGTTTATCTCTTTGAATCTTTTTCAAATATTTACACGAACTTATTCATTACAAGATGAAAAGAGTGTTTTTTCATTTCCGTTTCATGTGTGTGTATTGTGTTTTTCTACATATTGATAATACTTTTTCAAATAACAGATATTATTTGCTCTGTATTTTTCATGTTGTATAATAGTGTTTTTCAATAATTATAAGACAACTTTTACAATATTGTTTTTCAATGATTATAAGACAACTTTTACAATAGTGTATTTTCGTTTTGATAGTTTTGCATTATATGATGAACACTTGTTCAACAATATTAGTTGTTTGTACTATTATGTATGAATTGATATTCATATATGTGTGTTTTGTTTTGCAGTTATTCAAGAAGGGGGGTGAATAATGGATGAAGTTTGAAGACAAAGACAGTGACATTTTTTATCATACCAATGTATATTGAAAAATAGATGCACTTTTTCAAACTTATTGTAGTATGTATTCGAGTTGTAACAATCCTGATTTTCATCTTATTCAATGCAATACATTTACGTAAGATCCTTATTTTCATTTCAGCTTATAATGAATTAATTTTCATGTGAAGACAAATACTTATTCAACTATAGTAATATATGAGCACACCAAATTAGAAAAAGATTCATAAAGCAATAAAACATGTTCAACTCTTTAATTTTTCAAACCATCGTACAGGGTTAATTTGAATGTTCAACTCTATTTTTCAAACCATCGAACAGAGTTATTCAAACACTGACTAATAGATTTTCTAGGATTCACGAACGGTTTTTGAATTTTATGCTCAATAAATTATTTTTTAAAAAAATATTCTCATTCTTGTTAATCCCTAAAATTAAGGAACTTCCCATTTAAAAAAACATGGCTTTCAAAATCCCCCTAGTTTCCGCCACCTTCCTTTTTAAAATTAATTCCCACTATCCAATTTTCCCTCTTGAAAATCCCACAAATCACGCTTGTTACCATGTTTGCAGCCACGTAATATTGATCACATCCCCCGGCCATCATTAAAATATCGCTATTGTGTACCCTCAAATCTCACCCTCCATTTAGCCTAATCTAACGGTCCACATCGTGTTACATGTTGTACCACAACATGTATCTCACCTGAGCGTTCCTCTATATATATATACAAAGACTATTTAAATCTTTCATTTTATTACAATATATTGTTGCTGCAACAATATTGTGATAAATGGAACGGGAGTGCTGTAATATATATTGTTGCCGCAACAACATTTTGATAAATGGAACGGGAGTGTTGTAGCAAGACATTCAGGTCATGCATTTACAAGAATTACAAAACCAACCCCATTAAAATATGACAGGCCACTACACATTTGCATGCATATATATATGGATCGAGTGTGGGAGATAACATCAACGTGTGAACCTAGTATAAGAATCGGTTATTAAAAATAGGGTATATGGTTTACAAAAAACTAATTGACAAAACTGCCCTTAACTGCTTCAGGTTTAGAAGTATACTAGGAATTGACCCGCACCTTGTACGGGGTGTTATTTATTTATTTATTTATGACCCGCACCTGCACAATCTCAACTCTTTTAATGCACTAACTAGGTCAGTTTGAGGTGGGGCGTCGGTGTCGTCAGTCGACTGCCAAAAGCTGGGACAGCTTGAGACCAATCCAAGCCCCTATCTTGCCAGCCACGACACCCACAATTTTGGACATCTCTTCCTGTAGCTTGGCAGCCAACCAGTCAGGGAGTCCTGCGCAATATGTGACACCAGCAACCACAACAACCAGCCCAAGTAAGATGACGCACCTGAGGATCGACTGGAACCTTACTGACCTGTACCGCCTTATTACAACTCTGGCCTCCATAAGAGATTTTTCAAGCTGCTTGTTCTCATCTTCAAGCAGCCAGTTTTTCTTTGCTTGAAGACGCAGGGCAAATTTGGCCCAATATACCTGAGCAAGCAACTCATAACCATGCGGCATAGGTGGCAAAGAGGCCCCTAGCACTAAACGGTCTGAGATCGAAACCTTTTCCAGTTCCACAAACCTCTTCCTGCAATGTTTTAAATGCAAACAATGTTTTAAATGATCAAAACCTCTTGTTTCTCCATTCAGATCAACCAAATCCTATTGCTCTTCTCCACCTAATCTGTTAGAACCTAGGCAACCTATTGCTCTTCTCCACCCAATCTGTTAGAACCTATTGCTCTTCTCCATTCAGATCAACCAAAAAATCCTATTGCTCTTTTCATGCCAATTAGATAGGATTAAAGTAGAATAAATAAAACAATTTCACCGTCAAGCACAGCATCATTGCAACGAGCATTACAAAACAGATCCGGTTTCGTAGCCCAAGAACTTCAAGAGATTACCTCGAAGTGTTGAGTATGGAGCCTGATTCGGATTGGGCGGAAGAAGACGGAATGAGCCAAGACCAAAAGATGAGGAAGAGAAATCGAAAAGGGAACACCGGAGGGAACGCACCGGAGGGAACACCGGAGGGAACGCAGTAGGTGAGAAAACTCGGGCAAGGAGGCCGAAAACTCGGGAGAGTTTTGACGGCTGTGGGCGAGTTTTCAAGACAGAGACGGAAGGCCAGAAACTCGGGCAGGGGTGCCAGAAACTCGGGCGAGTTTCGGGGCCTGGGCGAGTTTCCGGGCCGATTTCACGACGCGTTTTTCGAGAAGATTCTATCCTTTTTGGGAGATATTATTTCTTGGGGAATAAGATATCTTGTGGCTCTAGTTTTCCTATTTATACTCGACATTGATATTGTAATTGGTGTGCTTTACCATTGAGAGAAAATCTGAAAGCGAGATTGAGAGGTTAGGCTTAGGAAGATCTTGATCAGGGTAGATCTGAAGATCAGTGTCCTTGTAACCCTTGAGTCCTCTAATCTAGTGGAAAAACCCTGGCTTTGTAGTGCCCCCAGACGTAGTCCTTGTGACGAACTGGGTCAACAATTGCTCGTGTCTTTGTCTTGGTTCGCTTACTATCCATCAATTTGCAGGAACGATCCGGGATTCCGAAGAAATTTCCCCAACACGAAGGACATGTTACGATTCAGAATTCCCGCAAAGATGGTGGTGCGGAAGGACGACATAGCCTCGCGAGCAAAGATGGTGGTGCGGAAGGACGACATAGCCTCGCGAGTCAAATTACTGCTACAACTTCCTCAAAAACCCTAGTCTGATCAGCAACATCGCCAAAATCAGAACGAAGACATAAATTGCATAACAAAGTCGAATCTTAGGGCAAATTTACACCAGAGGAGTCGCATTCTCACAGATTATCAAAGTAAATCGCGCGAACAAGCAGAAATTGAAAACGCAAAGAGCTGAAGCCATTAGAACTGCAGAAGGGAGAGCAGGAGACTTACGCGAAAAGCCTCGAGCGAACGGGAAGAAGAGAGGGAAAGAGCGGGATCAGAAGCCAACTACGAGAGCATGGGTTTTTATAAGTTTGCTGATTACCAATTTACCCCCCACCGCCTTATTTTTATATTTTTATGATTAGTAAGGAAAATCATAGTTTATGTTCACATATTTATACTTTATGTTCATGATTTTTAGTTTATAGATTAAAAAAAGTTTTTATTTGATTCAAATCCCAATTTCTAATACTAATGATAAAAAAAATGCAGTGTATGTATGAGTTAATAAAAGAATGAGTTAATAGGTGATTTATTTGTCTAGGGTCGCGCGAGCCGCACAGAGTCATGCCTCTAGTGCGAATATTCGGCAATTTATTTTTCATAGGTTATGTTTTACCTTGAATAAGGATGTTGGAGCTCAATTGGTTGCTCGGCTCCCATCCAACTTTTTGAAAATTATTACTAAAATTATTTAGGGTGGTATCATATTTTTCTTAAAACCATAGGTGATTAGGTCTTAAACTCTTAAGTAGGTACGTATGTATTTATAAATTATAATCTATTATATATATTTAAAAGCACTAAGGATTGAAACCCTCTCATTGTGCGACCTAAGATTTAGCCACGTGTTGTTCCCATGTTACGCCACCTAAGATTATGCCACGTGTCATCATATTATCAAGCAACATTATTTATTAATTAAGCCATGTCATATAGATTTTATACACATCATATCTATGCTTTTAAAAAATTCCATGTCATATTTGTCTAATTATTTTTAAGCAATTTTATATTACTAACAATTGGACATGTCTTTTTTTTTTTTTTTTACCACATTGGACATGTCATTTACACGTCCATTATATTTATATTATTCATTAGCACATCATTAACTCAACATACTTTTGAAATATAAATCAAATTTAAATTATTTATACATATGCATATATCATTTCCAAACCATATTTTTTTTAACGGTTATAAAATAGATCCAATTCATAAAAACCACATCTTTATGAACATCATCTTCAAATCTTCGACAATCTCAGCATGTTCGGTTCCTTCCTCGCCATGCTCAATTGCGTCATCACCGCCAAGACGACAACGAACAAGGATATGCCACCATTGAACGACATAACAAGCACCTCTAGATTGCGAGCCCGATTTGAAGAATGTGTTTATGGTACGATCACTTCAATTGTAACGCAAGTGAATATCGAGCTCAATAGATGAAAATTCGATAACCACTCCAAGCGAAGTTCATGAGTACTATGCATCGTCGGTCTCCTTCTCCGTCTTTTTCGAATTTTGCGGTCTGTCGTTGCAAATTTTAAGGCGTAAGTTATGGGAGTGATAATGGTAGATTTAGTGGAGGATGTGATACACGATGGTGATGAGAATTTTGGTGATATATTTTAAACTAAATCTTACCATTTTAATTCCAAGTCTTATTTACTTTCTATAAATTTACATTTAAAAATTAAATAAATAATGTACTGAAGATTAGTTTCCATAAATTGTGAGATCGTTATGACTAATTAAATCCTAGATAATTTGATATCATATTAGGTTAGAATAGATATGTATGATTTATTTGGGCATTTGTGGCCTGATTTCAACATTTTAAATACCAAATTTGTATTTAATCTTGAAAAAATCTGTATTTAAAAAATATAAAATAAGTAATGTGAAGATTTGTTTTTATGTTGAGATTCCTTTTTGTACGTGACTAACTCTAATTAGCTCCATTTTTTTTAGAATCAAAATTCAGCAATAGAACGTTTTGTTTGTTTCCATGTTTATATACACTTTTGTTTTTTGATAATTCACTCATTTTCCAGCTATTTGATCCTATCAATTGAGTAAATAAGAAAACTTAACCATCTCTTTTTGTCGTCGATGTACGGAGCCGTTATTGTTTTATTCTATACTCATATCTCATCAATTGCATCCAAAATTAAAATCATGTGATACATTTGGAGGATATAATAGAATTTGGATGATTTATTTTCATTCGATACTATATATTAAAATCGACACCTTTTGAGCCTTTACGTTAATTCTAGCCCCACCTCATATCTATACTAATTATAAATCAATTACTCCATTTTAAAAGTTATATACCCTCATTACTTTTACAATTAAAAAATTCTCATATGTCTCTATCCAATTACCATGTATTAATATATCAGAATAATCTATATATTAATCATCTGATCAAAATAATATCTTAAATATATAAATTATCTAAATAATATCTATTTATACAATCTAGATCTATCCTAAAACGTTTATAAATATTAACGCATGAATACATTGCAAATTGTTGAAAATCATATAAAGAGAAGAGAAAAGAATAAAAAGAGAAAAGATATTTGATCCACGTGTATGATACGAATTTATTTGATCCGTGAATTTGCCAACATATGATATGAATTTGTTTGATCGACGTACATGGTGTATTTGATCTATGTTTGATCATAAAAATATGTGTAGTAGCCA
This sequence comes from Polygonum maritimum, assembly GCA_963924305.1. Classification (NCBI taxonomy): domain Eukaryota; kingdom Viridiplantae; phylum Streptophyta; class Magnoliopsida; order Caryophyllales; family Polygonaceae; genus Polygonum; species Polygonum maritimum. Next base: position 2,120,360 of record OZ002736.1, read on the forward strand.
ATTGTTTTTTTGGTATATCACTTATATTTTTAATAAATAAGAAGTAATTTCAGAAAATCGAATTTAAAACCAAATCCCTATTTCTACATTAACTATTAATAACTTATCCTTTATCTCTCATATTTAGACTATTAAATTTTGTTCATGTTATTTAAATTAATCTAATTTCATTCTTTATTATTGATATTTGTAAAAGACCTTTTTAAACTTTTGATTTTATAAAAGATATTCTATCCTTTTTGATATATTAGTTGTGTTTTTAATTGTGTTTTTAATCTCTTTATGTAAGAAGTAATTTAAAATTTTCGAATTTAGAAATGGAAGTCCTTTTTATTAATCAACTTATTATTTTTATCTTTGATATTAAATCAACTTATATTTATTATTCTTTACATAACATATATAATATCATGTTTATAAGAAATTAGCTTTTATCTTTCAAAATAAAATAACGGTTAATTAATATATTTTATTTATTTTAATATATAAAGGCATTAGAATCATATTAGACCCATTTTTTATTTCTAAAATTTTACATTATAGCTTTATATGTTTTATTGAAATAACAATTTATTGCAATTATATATCATATTAATAAATTATAGTATAAAAATATAAAATCGTACTTTAATTATAGAATACCTTACTAAATAAAATTCACTACTTTTTCATCCACTAAAATTTGTCTCTATGATTAATATATATATATATCATTATCCCTAATATCACATTTTTGAGGCATTGTCTCATAAGTTAATGTGATATAATATAGATGTTTTAGCTGATATCTTTGGTTGATCATATACTTTTATTTGTCATTAAAAATAAAACGATCTTGATTTCATTCATCCAAAGGCTCATTTTTATTCTCACTTGATATGTTTACATGATTTGATTGCATTAGAAAGTGATTTTGAAGTTTTCGATTGAACATAGAAGCTGATTATGTACGTTTGCCTGATTGCCTACCATGTGTTCGACAAAATGCCTCAACCAACGTGCCTTAATTTACATGAACCGTTCAATGGCTTCCAATGAACCTTTACTTGAAAGTTTATGAACCATACAGATACTCTTTGTGAACCAAAAGAATACTCGTATTTGCCCATTTGTAGTACTCATTATGTGTTTTCATGTTGCTTCACTCATAGCTTTTACGTTTCTTTTGTAGGTTGTTCATCATGCTCGGGTCATCCTAACTTATCTCATTCGGATAATGATGCTAGTATTGATGGAGTTCCATTGATTTAGGTACCAACATTTTTTTTTAAAGTTGTTTTATTAGTTTTAGTTTGAATTTTGATGAACTCGTCTTTCTAATTTTTGGATAGTTAACCACCACGAATTTGATGTGCCTCTCGATTGTGTATTATAGTCAAGTGCTCATGTAGTGTCTTCAATTGGTTGTTGATTCTTATCTTAGCTAGCTTTTAGGTTTTGCATTGTAATTTGAGGGATTCGATTGAAAATGGAGATTGATTGTGTACGCTTGCCTGATTGCCGACCATGTTCGATAAAATGCATCAACACATTAGTGAATTAATTGACATGAACTGCATTGTCATTTTCAATGAACCTTGCCGTGTAAAGTTATGAACCACAATCATAATCTTTGTAAACCAAAAGAAGAATTATATTATGCACATTTGTTGGCTCTTAGTATGATTTAGTATATTTGATTCTTATTGAATGTATTGACTCTTGTAGGTTTGACATTTAGAATGTAGAATTCTTGTTGATGTTGTATAGTTGGAATCTTGGTCCAGGTTAACCAAGTTAAGTAAATGTTGGTAAATAGACCAAAAGTTACTGCTTGAAGGGCGGTAGATGTATTCCTTGTGTCTCAATATTGTGTGGTTGTTTATGATTGTTTGTTTGGTTTTACCATTGTGATCACTTTTAAAGCCTATTAGCTCAACGGAAGAGCAATGTGTTTCTTGCATATGATGTGGGTTCGAATCCCACATAGGCTACAAGATCATAATTATGTTGTTCCCTTTGTATTTGCCTCTATAATTATAACACTCGATAGATTACACATGTATATGATACAAGAGATGAATCATAAGAAGAATTAAAATGAACCTATGCTTATAAAAATATGAACAAAAATTTGTTATGAACCAAACGACATCAATCAAAGTGACAACTTTATAAGTTAGAAGATATGAACTATAAGAAAAACTATCATGAACCCATGCTTACAAACACATGAACCAATAGAACAATTATCATGAACCAAAAGAAAAAATTAGCCTATGTGGGATTTGAACCCACATCTACGTGCATAAGCACATTGCTCTACTATTTGAGCTAATAGGCTACCAAATGATATGATTTGTGTTGACACTTATAACGAATCTTAGAATACAAAATCATGAACCAATAGAACAATTATTACGAGCCTTAAGCATGATTCCATGAACCAACAAGTTAAAAATCATGAACCAACAAACAACAATAGAGGACAAGTCGAAGATACATATGTAACAGTAGTCAATATTGGATAAGAGTTGAACAAAAGTGGGACATGAAGATGAAGATTCATACCTTTACCACAAGGAGAGTTCCTAGTGGGCATTTTAACCGGTCCCTTGACCTTTAGAAGCTTGGTCTTGACCTCACGAACCAAATCACCACAATTTGATTAAAAAAATATCAAAGTTCATAAGGTTTAGTTTCAGTTTTCATTTCATAAGAAAGAACCATAATTTATCTGAAATGGTCAACCGACATCACATATTCACTACGAGCAAAATCAAAATACTACCATGAACTTACAACTCAAAAACCATGAACCAACAACTCAAAAACCATGAACCAACAAAGTTAAGACCATGAACCATGCAACAAAACAAGGCTCATCATGACAGCCGCACTAGTGTGATGTAATTGCAACAAACTCAACCAGCAAATTTGAAGCAATTTTATGAAAGGCCAGAAGACTAACACAAAATTTATGCAAGGCTTGATTTATCTGTTGCAGTATATGTTTTTGTTGGATGACAAAACAAAGTATGCACACAATAGCTAAATTTACAGCCACACGATGGCACACCTAATCAAAATCCAACACAAAAAATTGGGAAAAGGGGATAGCGGACACATTTCGTTTATGAACCTACAAGTGATTCTGAATGAACCGACAAGTGATTTTGAATGAACCGACAAGTTGAGCATAATGAACCGATAACAAAACAAACCAAGCAAAACAATATCAAGAACCGACAAGTGCTTTTGCATGAACCAAACGAAATTTCGCATATGAACAAAAGTGACGATGACGACGACGAGATTCTTATCAGATTTCGCGATGGCTAGCGGCGAACGCATGTCTCAAGTAATTTCAAACGGACAGCAACTCAAACGAACAGCATAACAACACAACTCGAGCGCATAACAACAACAACAAATCACAACAGCATAACAAGAACAACAACAACTCAATCCATCAACAGCATAATAACGGACAATATCTAGTATTTCTCGACCTAATTTCGCCATGGACAAACCTAATTTCGCCATGGCTAGCGGAGGGAGATCTGGACGGCGGGATCTCGCGACGGCGGGGGGGAGCGACGGCGGTGGCCGATCGAGATTGGAATCACCGAGATTGAAATCGCCGAGAATCGCCCCTAAATTCGCCCTAAAATCGCCAATATTGAAAATTTGAAATCGCATGTGAGATCTAAGGGGAATGAGGGGGGGGGGGGGTTAGTGTTTTTGTCAGTGGGGGCTTTTTTAACCTTTTCGGTCAAAATCTGCTTATTTACAAAATTGTCACCTTGTCTACCATTTAGCTTATTTCTTCTTTAATGTGAAACAATCTCTACCGTTAGATCCTTTCGGATCTAACGGTAGAGATTGTTTCTCATCTATTACTATATACTAAAGCGGAAGCAAATTCTGCCACCACATTGCGCCACATCACCTCTTTTAAAAAAATCTATCTTATTAAAATCTTAATTTTATCATAATCGTATACAAACTTAAATAAGAAATTAGTTCTATCTTATAATTTATAATGTTAATTAATAATTCTATCCAAATATATACATCTCTATCTTATTGTTATACACAATTAATTAATACATAGATCTATCATAAACCTTTTATTTAAAAAATATTTTTTTTGTCATAATTTTATAAATCATAACTGAATATTTTACCCATTTAATCAAATATCATATTAAATTTAAATTATTTTTCGTTATTTATTATTGCACTTTTTAAAATTATCAATGGTAGCAAATCTATTACTATATACTAAAGCGGAAGCAAATTCCGTCACTATATTGCGCCACATCACCCCTTTTATTAAAATAATATATTTTATTTACATTCTTTTGTTATCTATTAAATTAGAAAATTTATCTTTCTACTCTTTACTTGAAAATTTTATCTTTTGTTATTCATTAAATTGGAAAAATTATGTAAATTTTATCTATTAAATTGATACGTACATGATACATGGAAAAGATGTACGTACATGGTTAATACATGGAAAAGATGTACGTACATGTACGTACATGGAAAAGATGTATGTAAATTTTATCTATTAAATTATATCTTTTGTTATCTACTATAGAGATTCACTCTTTTCATGAGCTTACCAATCAAAGGAACAAAAAATATACAATTTTTGGTCGTCTCTTGAAGATGTGGAATATTGTTAATACTAATAATGAAATATTGTCGAAAGAGCTAATTTTTATAGATGAAGAGTTTAGAATTTCTACAAAACCAATTACATATTTGTATTATTTTTTTACGTAATTTTGCTAATCAATTAATTTCATTCTCTTTTTGTATAGGAAAATAAAATTCATGCTTGGATAAAAAAAACATGGATAAAATTCTTTGACACATATTATTATTGACTATATTTAATAATAATTAAAAATATTATCATATATTATATCATATTAGAGAAAGATAGAATTACAAACATGTATTTTATCCTATATATTGCGCCACATCATCATTGGTAGAACATTGAACCGAAGTCTTTCGTCCAGCAATCATTCCAAGAGTTGTTAATCCGAGTTTTTATTTAGAATTATTGATTTAATTATACAAGTTGGTTTATGTAATCTATTTAAATGCCAAAATACTATTATCAATTTTTAGTAAAATTTTATAATACATCTTATCTTATGACATTCTTTCTCGGTTATTTAAATATATGTTTATGTATGTATAAAGCTAATATATAAATAAAATTATCTTTATATAAAGATTTGATGATATACGAGATTTGTATAAATATGAAGATTTATTTATTCTATATAAGAGAATTAAATTATTTTATAAGCCATAAGATAAGCGTCGTTTTAAAATAAAAATGTCACATGTAATTATTTTAGTAAATTCATATACAAAGTATTAAATAGATAAATAACACCCCGTACAAGGTACGGGTCATTAGCTAGTTTTACACTATAAGCATTAATCTTACCAGAACCAAACTCTTAATTTAACTCAGGATATTAACAAATTGGTTTTTTTAATTAGTACAAAAGAATTAGAATGCTTAGTTCTGTACTAAATAATGATAAGATTAGAAAGACGCACAAACGTTTTTTAGTACACGCACGTATGTTTTTGGGGTAGTATTAGAAATGTTTCCGTGGAATTTCATATCCTCTCATCTTTCTTTTTTTCGGTGAATTCATATCCTCTTATCTATTCGCTTGTATCGTTTTTTTATGTATTTATTACATGCACGTATGCCTTTTATGTATTTACTAGCACAGGGCGCCCGTCCATCGGACGGGCCTTAGCGTTGCTAATGTTGTTGGCGTAATATTGGAGTGTTAATTTGAGGTATGTTGTGAATGAACAATATAGGTGATAGTTTCATTCAACGTATGAAAAATAAATACCTTTTACAACACTAAATCACATAACACAATGGCTCACATACGGCAACCGACGAACAACGTTTCATCGTCAAGATTCCGTGTACCATATATTTGCTTAGGATCCCTACCAAATAAATACGAACATTTACACTGCCGTTACAGCTAATATTATAGTATTCTTTCCAAAACAAAAGTCATTGGTTATGATAACGTGTACAAAATCTTTGAGTACGATGAATACCTCTTAAATTCAAAAGATACCTTATCTTCATAGAATAAATAAAAGATAAATTTCCTTTTTCATATGATCACAGGCAAAACGAGTCCCAGTACACTATCATGACGCCCACTTTAAATATAGATCACAAACACAATTTGCGTATGAAAACAAGGTCTTGTGAGGCAAATAATGGGTGGTGATTAATCCTTCCAAATTCACTCTTGCACTACCAATCTGCTCATCACCAAAATTCTCTTCACTAAAGCACTTCAGTGTAAGATATTCTCCACCTCCAACCTCTTCAAACTCAAACTTCTGGTTCCAGACAGGAGTGCCGTTATCTGAAACCGTCTTCATCTTCCTAGTGTTCTGAAGAAAGTGTGCATAGAAGATGGATCAGACAAAAGGCACTACAGTTTATAGCTGAAAATTTGTTGGATTTAAATTTAAGACATACCTTGCCATAATGTAGCTTCACATATGGATTACATTTTCCTGATTTATCTTTCCTAACAATATTTTGGGCTTCTACTACAGTGACGTAAATCTTTCTACCTGTTGTAAGTGGAAAGTTGGCGGATCCATACATACTTTGCTGAGATCTAAGAGGTGAGATCAGTGAACCATCTGAGGTTTGCCACTCTTTCAGCACATGTTTGACTGTGATATGAAAGATCATTAGGAAAAAATATTCACAACCAAGTCTTAAGACTGTAACCAGAAAAGGAATTCAAGTATAATCATCAATTTGCCAATTGTGTACCTCTCTTGTAGTTGGTCCTTCAAATGGAACAATCATCTCAACTTGTTATCCACACATCTGAATTTGATCGGCTATCACACTGGAATTAGGTCCTATTGCCCAGAATATTGTCGAGTCGTCTTCACAATATCTAAACTGCTCAATTTCCCAAGCTGAAATTAGCTCTTGTAGACAATGCTATATCAAAGAGTAAAGTATGATGGAAAATCTGGATGGATGAGTACCTTGACTTCACAGCTTGATCGGTAATCATATTTGACGTTTCCAGGGGTGCACGCATAGAGGTGGAACTTAAGACTACCAACACTGTCATGTAAAACCATATTGAAAGTTGAATCCCAGCTTGGAGACAATCCCGGCTTTGCAGATGTTGTTCTAGTTAGCTATTCGAGCTCTACCTCTCCAAACGTCCTAAGATCTATCACAGAATGCTATTCTGGAGTAGTACCATTGGTTTTGGAACTCGGTTGTTGCCTTCTAGAAGGACCTCCTTTCAGGCTACTTCTAGAAACGTGATTGGTTCCAACCACCGTGACATGTATGATGCAGCTACGACCTTTTTCCTCATGTGTACAGCTGGTAGAGAGAAGCAACGTCGACGGGGCTCAACCATTGTCTTTACCAATGTCTCAAACAAGAGCTTAACCTGCTCAAAACAGGCAATACCTAAAATTTAGAAATATAAGGCAAAACCATTGACCTTAAACAGAATCACTATATTTTTTCACAAGATCTCCATCAGGCAGCTTAATATCATAGTCTGTAAAATATGTTAATGAAAGGGATGGAAATTTCACCTTTAAATGAATAAATTGTTTTTGTGGTAGTGTTATCACTTATTAAATTGTAAGAATTCAGTGAAAATTGTAGTCACCAGCCAAGAAGATACACCCGGTAATTTTGTTGTAGGGAGTGACTGGCTTCCGCCGCTTCCAAATGCAACACCTATTCTGACCTCCGGGACAGATAGAAAAGAGTACAAGATTGCTCTTCCATCAAGAATTGGCAACAGCTGCAGCTGAAAGTTCTCAAATACGTATAGATTTGGAAAATGAAGCAGAAATAAGATCAAAATATAACTTTTAGAACAGATCACCTTCATTTCAATTCCAAATAAGCTTGGTTTATATGAATATCTTTATCTCTATCTCCCCTTTTCCTTTCTAAGTGTCCTAGTATTCCGTCCAAGTAAAAATATGTTGAAGATTAAGGATCATTATTGGTCATGTTCAATTTCAAAAGAAGAAATGTTTATAATAGGTAGATAGAATTTTTTGACAAATGGAATGCTAAACAGAAACAATAGTCACTTGAATATATCCCAGAAAACCCTAAATGCAGCAAGGACATTAAACAGATAGCAGCATAATAGCAACCTTAATTCATGAAGAATGATCTCAGATAAAAGCATCACTGCATAAACCAGGCAACTGCTAACTTAGTTTCATGACCAATTTAAATTTGAGAAAGTGCCAAAATCCAACACTATGCAGTTTAGAAACAATGAATATGTTGGTGTGTGAGATAAAGGGCTCACCCTTGATAAAGAGATGGTTTACAACAATTCTTGCAGTCCCATATAGTGGCTTTGCAAGCTTAACGACAGCCTCTCTTTCTTCTCGTCTTGGTTCATCTGTTGTTGCCGACACTGCAAGCTACAAAAAGCAATATCTCCTTTGCCCTCCCAATCAGCACATAAAATTCAAAATCGCAACTAAATCGCATGAGGATTGAGGCGAATTTCCAGAGAATCAGGCCTCAATCAACAGATCTGAGCGAGAAAGCGAGTTTTGAGAAGGAATTGGAGTACCTATACATGTAGATGTCACGGCCGGGGATGAATCAACGTTTGAGGAAGTGAGGACTGAGGATTGGTGGCGGTGAGGTCGTAATCAACCGAGTGCCTCCTCGTAATTCTGAGAGGGACGAAGGCGGCAACGGAACTCCTCGCCCCCTCCGTTCAGATCCACGCAGAATACGCATCCATAGTTGCTCATCTCCAGACGATCACCTTCGTCTTCAACATCTTAACTTGATTTCAAAATTTATTAGGTAGAGAGGAAGAAGAATCAGTGAAGGAGAGGAAGAGATAATGAGCCATTGGTCTCCGAGTCTATCTATCTTCGTAAAATTCAATGTTGGATGAAAGGCAGTTCAATGGGCAGAGATTTTGGGGTGAATTAAACGGAATCGGAGGAAAGAGGTTTTGGGGTGAATTAACAGCATTTAAATTTTATGGATGTGTTGCATTTTTAAAGTTGTAAAGATTTAGTTCCTTTTGTATCGTTTTTTTTTGAAAAACTAGTTGCTTTCGACTCTTGGGTTTTCTCGGGTGCGTTTTCCATCTAGGTCTGGAATGCCCCCATCTTGACCCCCCAGACCCTGCGCGTGCGGGATTCACTGGGTAGTGTTATTTTTTTTTTTTTTTTTGAAATAGGTAAGAATTAGACAAGCTCCCTTACGGGGACCGGTCTAGAACATCCAGACGGGTAAGAACGTTAAGTTCTGGGAAGTTCGTGATGTGAAAGATTGGGTATACATGACCCATTTTAGCTATTTTATCGGCTACAACGTTACAATAACACTGCGCAGTGTTATTGTTGCTGTGTTGTTGTTATCTATTCGCTTGAGTGGTTGTGAAGTAAGAGCAGGGCCCACCACCACAAAATAATGCCTCGGGTATATTCTGTCGGATACTAGCCGTTGCTTCCATTTTACCCCACATTAACGTCAACAACGCCACAAAGGCCGTTGGATTGTCCTTTGAATTTACAGGGGTTCAATAACCGGCCCAATGGGCCTCCAATACGACGAGACGGAAGCTCAAACCAAAACAGGCCCACACACATCTACATGCTATGCTAGGCACAATACTAGCCATGATTGATTGATGATACTCTCACATTTGAATCCCATAAAATACAACTTCTCGGATCAGAAAATCACAAGGACATTACACATCTGAGTTTTTAACATGATAACAGTATATCTGTAGAAGACAGCAGAAATTAATGGGTTCATCTTGATGGCACTGTCAGTGTCATGTTCTTCAAAGCTTCGAAGCCGGCAAACCTGCAAAAACAAGAACAAACATTAGCACTTACAAGTGTATTTGTCTACTACTAGTTGTACAAAAAACGTGTACCTATTGCCTTTGCATTGACAATGCTTGGACAGGCCTGCGGAGGCGAGGCGTTCTCGTTGAGGAATGGGTCGATCCGGTTGGGGTCGGACCAAATTGGGAATCCCTTGATCTTCCCCTGTGGATGGAATTCATATGCATTAGATAATTTAGATTAGATCAATATCATAATTTATGACCATTACTAAGAATGTTTGGATCCTAAACAAGCATCCTAAGAGGGCGTACCACGACATTTAGGGCGGCTAGAGTTGCCATTCCTTCGCGAGTCCACTACACGAACAAACAAACGGAAGAGTCAATCTGGGTTCGATCATCGTATTGGTTTATGTTGAGATGTAGAATGGAAATAAAACATCAGAAATCAAAATCCTACCTTGGAAGCAGAAGCAATGTGTGGAACCACAATTGCATTCTTCATTTCGGCTAAACCGGGTTTCATGTATGGCTCATCCTAGTAGACCAAAAAAAGATCTAAAATGTGTTATAGCTGAATATTTGTTAGGTATTTCTGAAGTACATGATGAAGGGTAGATTTTGATACCTCAAACACATCTAGACCGACTCGAAACATGGGGTTTTCTCTGAGATGCTCGACAAGAGCGACTTCGTCCACCACAGGACCCCTACTACAGTTGATGAGGATTGCTTCCTGCATACAAACACAGTACAAAGAATTTGGAGTTCAAAATTTTAGAAAAGAAAAGATAGCTTATACAAGAAAAAGGTTGTTGTTACCTTCTTCATCCTTGAGAGACTTTCTTTGTTCACCAGATGGTAAGTTGTTTTATCCAGGACAGGATGCAAACTTATCTGGACAAACAGTTGCAAGAGTTAAAACTATTGACATGATATAACAGAAGAGAAAGGACAAAAGAGATAGATCATCCAAGGGTAACAATTAGTGAGCATTTACCACATCAGCCTGCTGAAGCACTTCATCCATAGACGACGCCCTTTTCCATGTCACCGGCTGCTCACCGTTCGCCCTGAGGAATTCGCCATAAGCTGCAAAAGCGAAAACATCATCTTGTTCAATGATCACAAAGGGAGTTCAAAGGTTATCAAAGGGTAGCAAAGGGCTTGCCTGTCACAAACTTCTCCAGCCTAGTTGATTGGTATAGATCAAAGTATATCAGATTCATTTTGAAACCTTCCACCTGTAGAGCAGGCAGGAATAAATTCAAACCATCAAACTAACAAAAGTACGCGAAAATGGACTAGATTTGTTTGCTTTCTATTTCTGTAGTTTGCAACCAAACAGGCCCTATGTCTAAGGCTGAGCACGATTGCATCGAAACCGAAAAAATTAACCGAACCGACCGAACCGAAACTGACAGAGTTCGGTTCGGTTTTCAGTTTAAGAAATTTCAAGTTTTCGGTTTCGGTTCAATTTTTTCAAAGAGAAACCTTAACGAATCGAAACCAAGCCGAACCGAAAAAAAAAAGGGTTCGGTTTTCGGTTCACCAAATTCCCGAATTTCGGTTCGGTTTTTTGGTTCGCTTCGGTTTTAAACCGATGCTCAGCCCTACCTATGTCATTACATCCAATAGAATGAGCAAAAAACAAGTTATAAACCAAAGTAGATGTTCAGTTCAGTACCATCATTCTAGCATAAGCAGATCCAATACGCCCCGCGCCAATCACACCAACAGTCTGTCCTTTGAGCAAGTTTCCCACAAACCTATGGAACAAAGTTGAGGGAAACTGAATACCCTAAGAGCATCTTATGTGACCAAACACAAAGAAGATATATGAGAAAGATTTCTTACAAGTGTGGAAGCCAACCATCATACAAGCCAGCCCTCATGAACTCGTCTGCTTCGACCACTCTTCTGGCGGCAGCCAAGGAAAGCGAAGCCGCTAACTCAGCTGTGGTCTCTGTCAGCACTCCCTAAACCAAATCACAAATGACAATCAGACCAATTTAGCATGCGCAAATTTTCGAGAAGATGATGATCATAAGAAGAAGCATACTGGAGTGTTTCCGACAGCGACGCCATATTTGTTTGCAGCATTGACATCAACATTATTGTATCCAACAGCCATGTTACTGAACGCTTTTCCGCCTGCTTTGCTTAGTGCTGAGAACAACGTCTCGCCCCAGTCTTCTGTCAACTGCAAGAAGAAAAAAGAATCCAAAATTCAAAACATGGACAGATTTGAATAAGATTTGCATCAGCAAATCAAACTCACCTGTCCGATTACGCCATCACACTTATCACCAATGAGGGCAATGATATCTTCCACAGACAAGATCGTCTTCTTTTCGGTACAGATCTAAAGTTGAGAAGATACAGGCTTTGTAAGCAATAACACAAGCAAAAACACACAAACCCGGAAAAATGAATGAAGAGGAGATGTCTCTTATGTTCACCTCCACCCGGCAATCTTGCTCTATCAGGAGATTGATCCAACGGGTACCCGGCATGGACTTTGTGCTAACCACTCTGTATTTTCCACTGGGATTCCATACCTCTATGGAAACGGGTTTCGCCATTGTTGCAAAAGCTAGTGAAACTCAGGAGTGTGAATGCCAGGAAAATATTCTGCAGATGTCTTCCTTGATGGTTTTATTGTTCAAAACTGATCAGGTGTGGTTAAGTCCACTGAAACTAGTCCAAATCAGCACCCTCAAGATGGGTTTTTTATGCCATTGTACGATGATCATGCGGTCTGTAATTTCCTGATTTATTTATATGACCTGTGTGGATAAAACGAAGGAATTTGTTGGGCTTTCAGGAAGGTTGGACTTCTGTAATTTGCGCCTTACATTTTGTATGAAGGATAATGCAGATGTGGCTAATAAAGCTGAATGGATGGATGGCAGAAGCCTCCAAATAGACTGGAAAGCTCTTCAGGGCCTCTAAATCCTTTAGCAATTGCTTGGATGACACCTGTTTCTCTTCCCTATAATGCCAAAATTCATCATATGAAAACCCCCTAGTTCAATAGATTCCCTCCTAAAATCTGCATTTTTTTGAATAGGCATCTTCAACAAGAATTGATGTACAGTGAAAGAAGCCATCTTATTTCATCAGTCTCAAGTTACATTTTGTACAGAGATTGCAGTAAAACATGCTTCTACATATTCACTCACTGGTATTAAAAACTCCCATCCAACTACTCAACTCGATTCGGTTCCTTCTAATGCCGGTATTTGCGTGTCTTAAGAAACTCATTACGGGATTAGAGAATCGGAGGACTTGAAACTGACCCATCCAGTTTGCGAAACTTGCTTGAAAATTTCCTGCTTAGCTTTGTGTTTTCAGGATTACAAAATCAGCAGTCAGGACCAAGATTATATCCAATGTGCCGACGAGAAGCTGACAAATGGATTCTGAACTTCCAGTTCAAGGAATCTTTAGGTTGAACAAGGACGGGCGGAAAAATCCTGATATTCAAGATGTCATACCTTTCCTGCAATAAACATTACAAGCAGATCTTTATACCCCCACCAAACAAGCATATAATTCCATATCGTAAGTAACATTATAAACAGTTCAAGCAATGGCTTCATTTGGCAGAATCCAGCTCCTTACGATGTATAAGGAGGTTATTTCAAACATATTAAAATAATAACACAACAATCTTACTATAGCCAACCCATATTTGGAAACTGTTACCCTAATTTATAAAAACCTAGAATTTATAAGATAGGAATGAAATCCGGGGTCTTAAATTTATTAATCTAGAGAATCTTTTCTAAACTCAGGCTCATATCATATGGCCATAGAGGGCATAACATTATATGCTGATAATATTAGCCTACAAATTCTCTGTAACATGCAGAGGTCAGGTTAAAACTATACCAGAATCATGTTTGAAAATATGAAAGCATCAATGAAGGTAAAAAGAAAGTATATATCCAAGTATAAGTCGAATACTTACAGTGAGCAGGGTGTTGACTCGATTGTCCAGAATCAATAAGAGTTAATTCCATATCGTGTGTCATACTCCAGCCTGGTTCATATGCCTCAAGAAAACCCATCTTTGCCTTGTTAGGAAGATCATGAGGATGAACAAAAGGCACTCCCAGAGGCCATCCAATCTCCAGCCTTATGTTAGCACAGGGACTCTCAAGTGAATGAATGTGGTTTTCACATTCCTTCAGATTGCAGAATCTAAGTTTAATTCCCTTTTTATCTGCAATTTCCTGAACCTTTTCTTTTAAAACTCTCTGTGCTTCAAGCCGTAATCTTTTCGAAGGTGGCAGTGGTTTCCATTGCGAATTGCTCTTTTTTCTTTTTATCATAGATTTCATTGAGCCTGTACACAGCATTTCAATGATCCAAGAAAAGAAGCAGTCAAAAACTTCTCATATAGACAAAGATTTAGCATAGCAGGACAGAATTGAATCACAAAAATTCAAGGAAAAATCATAATCCTTGACCCATTTTTAACAAAATTGAACTAAATTAGATGATAAGACAAGTAGAATTGACTCATGCTCATTGAAGATGGCAATCTTGAATCATGCGAGAGGTGACTAGTAAAAAAACCATCCCTGAAGCAAAACTGACCTAAGAAACCAACTCATAAGCAATATAACCTAGTATACTGTAACTTCTGCAGTTAAGATGATAAGTCAGGTAAAAACTTATTGTTTTCTGGTCAACTTTCCACCAGCAAATGCATCTGCTTGGATATAGGAGTACCCCTAGTGCATCATATGAGAGAGGTAAATGGAACATAAAATATTACCCAAGCTGTGCCAAGAATGAATGATATTTAGAGGCTGGTCAGTTTTGAGAAAGAATATAATCCATCTCGACAAGGATCAAAACACTAGGCCCTTGACCAGAGTGAGATAATTATGCCATTCGTTCCGAAATATTTTCTGGCTCATTAATTAGAAAACAGATTCAAAGTGTAGCGTATTTACTTGAATCTCAAAATCGCACCTAAATGAAAGAGATTCAAGTTGTCAAGATATTCTCAGCAGCTCTGAGCGCATATATTGAACTAAAATCCGAAATTTAATGCATAAAGAGGATCTTTACTGAGAGAGCAAATTCTCTCAAGTATCAAATAGCTATCAAATTCAAGAAAGAAGGCGATAAAAAGATGAATAAAAAACATCAAAACCACAACTTAGCAGCAAATATAAACATACTGGGAAGCCTACCTTCTTGTGTTGTAGGGAATTCGAAACTTGAAAGTGTCTGTCGATTAAAGAGTTGATCAATTGGATGTGATCTCTGCATGAAGTCATCCACCGGTACTGGGAGCTGGAACTGAGCTTCAACTCCATAGCCCGCAGCTCTCATCTCTGAACAATTCAGAATGGTCAAGGACTTCGGCATGAGCTTGAAAGCCAAAGAACACCTCCCATGAATATTAGCCTGTGGGATAGGATCACTAGTCTCAATCCTTTGAAGAGCAGGGTTTATATATCCAGCAGTTGCCTGGTACAGAGCCAATCCAGGATAAACAACCACTTCCTGTGGACCAATCTCTGCATCCACAAGTACCCATTGACCCTGAAAGTCTCTAACATGTAAGCCAACCTTATCTGACTTAACAATAGATAATAGACTTTTATCAGATGATTGTTGTTGCTCAGAAAAGATGCCCAAATGCCCATCCTCTCCATTTGCCAAATTATGCTGCTGTGCTCCACTAAACGACGGCCTACCATGACAGCAAACAGACAACACTGAAGACGATATTTCTTGGTTTCTCAAAGGAACATTATCAAGTATCTCTGTAAAAGGAGAGCTACGTAGGTTTAAATTGAAGCTGATAGCATCTAACATGTCCCGAGCCGCTTTTCCAAGGACTGCAAAGATCTCTACCAAACCAGCTGGAGGAATTTCCAGACCATTAGATGGCTCCATGGGCGTAAGTCCAGGTCTAAAATCATAGGTCTCTTGCCATGACTGAGGATCTGCGTAATACCCAGATGTTTTACACCACTCCCGGGATTCATTTCCATGAATCATATCTGCAAGAGGGTACGGTGGCTTCTGATTAAAATAGAGGCGAGCAGATTCAAGAGCTGAACGCAAAAGAGCAGCATCCCAATGCGGAAACTTCACAACGGCAGCTGAATATTGTGCTAGTGACTGACACAAGATTGATACTGCTGTTTTGTATGAATCAGAAGGCAGGCCTTCAGAAGCAACAAGATCACTAAGCTGGACACGGCCTAGAGATGGCAGGTCAGCACCTGCCATGGTCCGTCAAACTAATGCTAAAACGCTCTCTTTGTTCAAAAAACGGCCAATTATCAGACTCCTAATAGAACATACAGTACACCTGATACAAGAAAAAAGTACATGTTACAAAGGTACCACTTCAATTTTCTTCAAGCAATAAAGCACTGATAATTGTCAAATGTCAACTGCTTGAAGTGCACACCAATAATCACACTGTTTAAATAGAAAATCATCTTCTCTTCATATCTCTAGTTTACTTCAAATATAGCTACCTCATTTGGAACAACTATAAGTTGATGAAGAGAAATACAAAGGAACAATCTTGATGGTCTAGATACTTGAAAGATGAAACAAAAACACTAATCCTAAATCCAACAATCAATTCCGAATATCTGAAACACTGAAAGGTCACATATAGCAACTGGGCTAGACCCAGAAACAAATAAGATCCGCAACTGTCAATTAAAGAGTAGAAAGTGGTTACTCAGCAAATAACAAGCGAAAATCGGATCCCTGGTCAATACAATCAAGTAAACAGGGGGCTAAAAACGAAAACCCTAGAAAGAAACAAAATTGGAGTTCACCTGCAACCAGTCGTCTACAGTATACCGCTCTTAAAGGTCAGCAAGTTTTAACCGGAAACTTCATTGGGATTTGGAAAAAGAGAAATTGGGGACCAGGATCGCCGGAAAATCGATGCACCCTCGCCGGCGATAGAGGGAATAGAGAGAAAAGAGTCAGTTTGATCGGCTAAACGGGAAAACAGTGAGGACTCGGGACCCAGCATGCGAGCACAAATTAAAGGTTCAAACTTCAAATGACACGTCAGTCCCCAAAGGGCCAAAGCTCACACCTTGGCGTTTTACGGAGGCTGCTCGTTTACACATTGTGTAACAAGGTAAATTTTTTCATTAAAAAACGGAGAAAAATGGGAATTGCGAATGAGAGAATTAGAATTTGGAAACTTTTGAAATTACCAAGAAATTTTTCATTCTGATCTCATTAATAATAAACAAAGAAAAGTGAATTCATACCCTAGAGTTCGATTTCACCGGCAAACTTCTGTTGCTGTGTTTTAGGCCTTTTTCAGTTATATTGTTTTAGGGATTTTTGAGTATAATCGACGTTTAAGTATGTTTCCGCTGAAAGGTCGGTATGAAAGCGACATCAATTTTGATATTGAAACTGCTGTCGTTGAAACCTAATTTTAAGTTTATGGCGCCGATTGACAGTGATAGTCGTTAATGTGCCGTGGAAAGTTGTGACCAGCTTAATTTGAACTTAGTCGTTGCATAACGCTTTATGAGGCGGTTGTATCTACCCGCCGGTTGGAAGTGATGGGCAACTGCCATTTCCGTTTGTTGCGGATGATAGAAGACAGTTCGAATTTTTTGGTATGTTGTGCAAGCAACGTGCTTTTTTGTTGCTATGATGTGCAATTGAAACGTACGATATACTATTGATGTTGTGTTGCTATGGTTAGGATGCAATGGACTGTAATTTTGCTTAGTCGTAGGGTGTCGATATAATTAGTGTAGTTGCATTGGAACGGTTTGTGTTGTGTGTTTTATGTGTGGCCTCCATACAATATCGGCTACAACCACTGACCATAGCATGAGAACGTAAATGTATGTCCACCAACGTTGAATAGATAAGCAATATGATTGGTTAGTTGAGTTGTGTGTGGTGTCCATTTGATTGGGATATGTATCCCAAGATCTTATGTTACAAAAGTACAAATGCACGCGGTGTAAGATTCTCTATGTTGTGACTAAACATGGCAACGTAGGGATGAAAGGAGTACGCGAACTATATCTCATCATGGTGTTTGGGTTTGAAATTTGAACTTCTTCTTGAGCTCGCGACACTTCAACGCTCTCCCACAGTTGCTCCACATTCAAATTCAACAACTGGGATGAAGATTGTTGCCTACGCGAACTATTAGGAGATCTACCTTGTACGAAATCTCGAACGATGGCCTGATGTAATTCGAATCTGATTGTATTAATTTATTACCTCTTACGAAATCCAACAAATTTGATGCAAATTATAATAAATAAATTATTTATCAAATACTATAATAGCTTTGCATAATTAAATTTTGAATAGTTTAACTTCCTAATGTTAAATCTCATAATTTCTACGTAAAATCTTGATAAAATAACTAATTTATCAAAACTAATATCCAATATTATACTAAAATTCCCTAACTAAATTAAACTTATATTTTGTTTACTTCAAGTTCCTCGTACTAAATCTCTTAATTTTAATGTTAAATCCTAAAAACAATAATTATTTTGTCAAATTCTATATCTAATACTATAATAAATTTCCTAGCTAAATTAAACTTGAAAATTTTATACTTAAAGTTCCTCATATTAAATCAGTAATTTTGAGGTAAATTTTTTCAAAATTAATATCTAATACTATAACAAAATTGCCTAATCAAATTAAACTTTTAATGTTTAACTTACTCATACTAAATATTGTAATTCTGAAGTAAAATCCTAATATCACAATTAATAATAATATTTTAACTTAAAATGTAAATTTACTCATACCAAGTCTAATAAAATTAAGACGTTAATTTAATATTTTACCTTCTCATGCTAAATACGATTTTTTTAACGTGAAATCCTTATAATGTAATTTATTTATTAAAATTAATATAGTTGTCTAATAAAATTATATTTTTAATAACATAATTTTTTGAAACCCCAACTCCAACCGGCCCAACCCTAGGGCTATCTGTACAATAACGGCGACACTACCTTTGATTGCGAGCGCTAGTTCTGGTGATTGAAAGCTTGCTTTGTATATTTGCAGTGTCAGATCCTCGCCGATCGATTCCATCGCTATTAGCTTCTTTCCGTGGCAGCTCGCCGTTTCTTCTTCGAGGTATCATCAACTATCTCGCTCGCCCATGCTCGTTTATTTGTTGGTGATAGTGCGAAAGACAACTTGTTTGGGCTGTCATCCTATTTCTTGTCTTAATCTGTCGTTCTATGCCTCCTACCCGTAGATTGTAATTTTGTTTGATATTTGTGTGATGAATGTCTGCTTGAATGAGTTTTCTGTGTTATTTCTCTGGGCTGTTTTGTAATTTTAAAATCAGCACTTGTTATTGTATTTTCTGGGTTGGGTTTGTAATCCGTAGGAAAGAAGGATAAGCAATGAAAAATCAAGTGAATCAAATGACTAGTACTATATCATATTATGCCATGGTTAAAACCTGATTTGGGATAAGTGTACTCGTATAGAGTGAGAAGTTGCTTGTCTTATTCTTCTGGTTAATACACAAGTCTTTCCTTTATCAGCACTTGTATTTAGAATGCTTGCCATTGTTGGGTAGCAATAGGCCTTGGCTAGAAAGCGATGAAAGCAGTGCTGAGATCAAATGAAGAGGGAATTTGTTCATGGGTATAGCTACCACATTCACATGCTTGCACTCTTATACAGAAACAACACATCAAGAAACTTGGGATAGATAAATTTGTGTAAGAATAGCTTCAGGTGATGTTTTACATGAGACTGAGAAGTCTGTTTTTCTCTTCACTTTTTCTTGTTTCTTACTGTCCTCTTCGATTTACATTAGTGGTAAATTGAAGAGTGCCCCTGTTCTTGTCTAAGATACAAGTAACTGTCGCCACCTCTTCTCCATGCTAATTTTATTAATGCGAGTACTAACCCAAACATTCAAAAATAAACATCCTTTGCCTG
This sequence comes from Polygonum maritimum, assembly GCA_963924305.1. NCBI lineage: Eukaryota > Viridiplantae > Streptophyta > Magnoliopsida > Caryophyllales > Polygonaceae > Polygonum > Polygonum maritimum. The sequence continues at coordinate 2,140,231 of OZ002736.1, forward strand.
CGCAACACCTGGTCTGATTACGAAAGGTGCTTTGTATTATGATTGAAGGAGACCAGGTGCATGTAACCTCTTTCCATGCCCTAGAAGATCATCATGCTTCTCTTCACGCGCATGCTATGTCGTGCATGTTTAAAGCTAGAATGTACTTTTTCTCCCCCTAAAGTTTGGAGCCCGGCAATGTGCAACCGGCACCTAGACTGGTTGATCCACCGTATTCACATTGCTGCTGGTGGAACAGCTTCAAGTCCAAGCCTGTCAATATGGAGAAGGAAGAAAGAACTTGGGAAGGAGGGCTTGATAGTGGCCAAAGAGCTAAAAAGGGTTCAGTCCAATCCTATTAGACTCCAAAGATGCATTCAATCTCATGTCTCTCGTCTGCTCAAGTCTGATCTCGTTGCCGTTCTTGCTGAATTTCAGAGACAAGACCAAATCTTCCTCTGTATGAAGGTCCTCTTTCTTGTTCCTTTTTAAGTGTTTTCTGAAACTTCATCTTCTTCAACTATGCAATCAGCTGAAGCGTTGCATGCTTCTTGTTTTGGCAGATATATGATGTGGTGCGCAAGGAAATATGGTATCATCCCGACATGTTCTTCTACAGGGACATGCTTATGACACTTGCAAGAAACCAGAAGGTTGAAGAAGCAAAGCGGGTATGGGGAGATCTCAAGAGAGAAGAGGTTTTGTTTGACCAGCATACTTTCGGTGACATTGTAAGGGCGTTTCTTGACCACGGACTCCCTGAAGAAGCAATGGAGATCTACGAGGAGATGAGGCGTTCTCCTGATCCTCCTCTCTCTTTGCCCTATCGCGTCATGTTGAAAGGTCTTTTACCGTACCCGGAGCTGAGAGAGAAGGTGAAAAGGGACTTCTTGGAACTCTTCCCTGACATGATTGTATTTGATGTTCCCGAAGATATGTTTGAAGACGAGATTCCAATAACTGAAACTGAGGACGAATAGTGGCTATGCAGCTGAAGCTATACAAGGAGTTCTACAGCGGCTGGATGTTTTGATGCAATTAACATTCTATTGAAAATCCTAGGTTTGAGGGTTTCACCCTAGTGGTTTTTCGAGGCAACAATGCAACATAGGGCATCCTAAGAAGAGTTATAAGGAGATTATTCGCATGATCTTACTCTTTTGGCCCTAACTGAGGAATTGGTCCAGGATAGACCTTGTCGAGGAATAAGGTTCAGGTAGAGGAGTAGGTCAAATGGTGGTTAGGTGGGCTATGTCTTTTCAGGATTAGAGTATAGGATAGGTTTTAAGTCTCTTGTGTTGGTGCATGTTATTTGCTTGTAGGCTTGCCTTTGAGGGATATGATTCAAGTAAAGATGGTGTGCTTTATCTTCAAGTGCTCTTTTGTTGATTCGTTGGTTTCTACGTACATTTGTTCTATGTACATGCTGTGTGTGCATTCTGTGGTTCTTGCTTGATGGCCTGCCTTTCAGGTATCCCTTGAAAACCCGTTGAGATAGAGTGGCGGGTTGTAGTTTGCGAGTCCGATGGCGTTTGCTCTTAACCTGCGCCGTCTTCTTAATCCTAATTCTTGTGCTTCATCCTTTTTTCTTCGCCCTCGCTTGATTTCTAATGGATCCAGCTCCACCCTCACCTCTCCCAAGCTCTTCATCAGCGGTACAAACTCTTCGTCCAATAACTTTTTGTTTATGGGTCTATGGGGTTTTAAGGAGCCTTGGGTTTTGAGTTCTTAGTTATGACTTTGTGATCATACAATGCAGGGCTTTCAAGATTGACAACGGAAGAGAAACTTAAAGAAGCATTTGAGCCTTATGGGCAGCTGGTTGAAGGTATGCTATACATGATTCAAGTTCGGGTTTATCTGGTATTCTTGTGTTAATTACTGTTTGCTTGCTTGCTTTTGGCATTCAACAGCCAAAGTTATCAAGGATAGAGCGACAGGAAGGTCGAAGGGATTTGGCTTCATCACCTATTCCACAATTGAAGAAGCTGAAATGGCTCGAGAAGAGATGAACGCCAAGTACTTGGACGGGTGGGTTGTTTTTGTGGATCCTGCCAAACCTAAGGAACCTAGACCGCCTCCTCGGCTAGAGCCACAACCTTCGGAAACCGGGTTCAGAGTAAACAAGACCGTTGGATGGTGCGGCCCCAATTGACCCGGGAAAAGGAAACTTAAAACATTAGCAGGAGGAGGAATGGTTTCTGAGCGAAGGGATTAGTATCCATTTCATGGCTGAAACTCACTCACTATTTTTCAGTCCTTTGCTAATACAAGTTGCACTACATTACACTACAAGTTTAAGTATTTTTTTCTCAAGATTCTGAACCTGTACAACAGTGCAGTGCATTCTTGCCATTCGAAGAACTGTTGAGTTATTTTTTGTCCGTATAAACACAAGTGTTGTGGAAATTAGGACAAGAATCATGTGTTGTAGAGGACGAAGAAAAGAAGTTCATACTGACCACAGATGCAATAGTCACAAATCATGTTTGGAGTTACAGACACATCATCATAGTAAGTGTTATACAGTAACAAAATACATAAAGGTCAAGCAATTGATCCATCTATGGTTGTACACATCAAAGTCATGAAAACAATATACAGAACACAACATGTCAAGATTGAGAAACAAACTTGTTAAGCTAGTGAGCCATCTCGTGTTGCGCAGACCACCCCTTTTGCTCTCATCAGTGGAAAATCAGTCTGAAGTTAATGGGGAAAGGAAAGATAAAGCTACGCTCTTTTCTCTTGTACCTAAACTTTCCCCCTCTTGCTTAAAGTATAGCACAGCCTTTGTGTGATCGTCTCTTCTTTTTCTTCTTGCTCTTTGGAGGCTGGAGAACGACTTTAATGGCGGCATCGAACACCGCCTTTATGTTCTGCACGGTTGCGAAAAAAGAAATCTGTTTTCCGTATCCGGGCTACTAAAAATGTGATATGTTACAAATGATTGGAACAAAAAATGACCCACCTGTTGGGTTTTAGCACTACATTCAATGTAAAAAGGAGCTCCAATCTGCCTTTTCAGCTCTTCACCCTACAAAACAAGGAGACATTAAGCTGATTGATTGCTGAGCATCTGAAGGCTAAATTTCGATTTAGTCTCAACAAGTCAGAATATTAGAAGGTTACCTGCTCTGTTGAAATTGGCACTACACCAGGGTGATCCATAAGAAAATGCTTATCGTCACGAAGATCTGCAATGAGGAAAAACTCGGAGCTTAAAACTAAGACACAGAAGTTTCACTTGTTCACAGGTTGAGAATTGAGATGTATGGGTTCATGCAAAGAGAGTGAAATATATGAAATATCTAGGTTCATAAGTTTCACAAATGGTCATCTGGTGATGATCTTATCTCACTATATGCTGATCAAAACCGTGTTCAATAATAAATATGTTCAAGCAGTATGGAATACGGACTATGCCACGAATTGACCCAAAATATTGATCAGGTAAAGGGAAAAAATGCAAGTGGCGAGAAAAATAACTAATCTAGTCATCAGAGATGACTGGGAAGCCAAAATCTCTCTTTCCTCTCACAATCACTGTATTTTGGCATGCATCGCCTAATCACGACACACAAAGCACATGACTATCGATAGGTGCGCGATTAGAAAAGAACCAGTACCATCTTCATGTGAACGGAGAGGGAAAAGCCAACCAGTCAAAGCATAATGTAGAGAGTGAGAAACACACAACAAAAGAGGAGAAAGATCAAAAGAAAAGGCATACCAAGCTTTGTCCCGACGAGAATAATAGGAACACCAGGAGCATAATGCCTCAGTTCAGGGATCCACTGAAACGTTTACGCAATACAACAAACAAAAATTACACACACGTAAAGAAACATTTATGCACTACGGATCAAGCCCGGAAGAGACTCACTTTCTTGGCAATATTCTCATAGCTTGCTTTGCTAATGAGAGAAAATGCAAGAATAAACACATCAGCTCCCCGGTAGCTCAACGGTCTCAATCTATTGTAATCCTCTTGGCCTGTGGTCTATATTAGTCAGTTGCCATATTCAGATTTCAAACAGTTGAAACATATAAACAGCTTTTATATGAATGGCATATGTACCAGCAGTATCCCAAAGCCCTAGATTCACGGTGTTCCCATCCACAACCACATTTGCACTGAAATTGTCAAACACGGTGGGGACGTAGTCCTGTTCAGATTCAATTCAACCAAGACGAGCTTCAGAACAACAACTCAGCAGCATAAAGACACAAATCCGTAGCGAAATCCGTAGCGAAAACGAGACAAAACACCATCACAGAGCAATTCGAGTGTTACCTAGCCAAATCATCCAATTGACCGGCCAAATTACTCGCAATAAGCACTAGTGGTAGTGTAGTACGAACAAAATCGCCAAAAAGGAAGCGGAAAAACAAAAGAAGATGAAGAAGAAGAGGAAAGGCATTGAGAGATGGATGGTGCTTACAGTGGGGAAAGTGTTGCTGGTGTAGGAGATAAGCATACAGGTTTTGCCGACGGCGCCGTCGCCGACGGTGACACACTTGACGAACCTGGAGGCGCTCATTCTTCCCGCCGGCGAAGATCGTAAGACTGCAATCTGGAAATTTCTGCTGCTCTTCCGCAGAAAGAGAACAATTGAGTGAAATCACACTCCCTAGGCTCCTCTCTGAAGGTGGAAATCTGACGGAGAATTGGAATTGGTGAGCAGAAAGAAAGAAGAAGAAGAAGACAGCGGAAGGCCAGGTCGGGTTGGAGATGCTGTGAGCCGAACGAAATTTGAGACCCAACCACTCTCCCTGTCCTTTCTACTAAACCTTCAAAAAATTGTCATGCTTTATTCAATTTGCAATTTGGAGCTTCCTTTCGTTGGAATGAGCAAACCATTATTTTTGTCACCACTCACCACCCTTATATTAGTACACTATAAACACTAGAACCTCCATAAAATAATACTACTTGATACATTAATAATTATTGTAAATTAATTTTTTTTCGGTCCCGACTTAGGATAGTGTAAAATTTTATGATTTTAGATAAGATAATAAACTTTCAAAAAACCATTATAGAAATATAAGGTCCCAATAAAATCATAAGTTAATAATTATTATATAAGGAAGGTACAATAATACCAATCATCCAAATTTTGGTCGGAAATTGTCCAAATTTGTATTTTTCGTAAATATGTTAATAGTTTGTTCATACTTTTTATGATTTTTGTACTCGGTATTAATTTTGGTTCAATGACAATATTTGGTATTATTTAATTGAAAATACTTCTATCATTAAAATCTCTATAATTTAATATTTGGTATTTAATTGAAAATACTTCTATCGATGAATTAATATCTCTATAAAATAATAAAATACTCCGCCAACTCTATTAATATATAGGAAATTTCACGTGGTAACCCTGTGGTTAAGGCAATTTCACGTGGTACCCACTCATTTACGCTATTTCACGTGGTAACCCTGTAGTTTTGACAAATTTTGTCAAATAACCCTGCCATTACTTTATAGTCTAAAATGTTAAATTGGTTCTTTTTTCCTTTTTTCTTTTTTGAGAAAAAAATGTTTTTTAAAATTATTCTTTTAAAAATTTCATATTTGCAAGAATTAGTAGATAGGTTGTGTTATTAACACTAGAATGTATGACAATTATATTATCCATATATGTATATTATGATTTTTTTTGTATTGTATTTTCAATTGGCATAATTATATAGAATAACTACCTTATTACAAGTATAATATCTTTTTAACATTGTCTTAATTCTATAAATTTAAAAGGCTAATAACAAGCTAATGAGTGATGAGATAGAGCTTATTCTAACTTAAACTTGTTCAACTTGATTAATATTATTCCAACCTCAAATTTCATGGATTTACTTCTAAAAATTATTCATTAGCTTGATTCAAAATTTATTTTAATATATTCTAAATGTTTATTTTTATTTTGACCTAAACTAGGTTTTTTAAACATTGACAACAAATGATCCTACATAAGAAATTTCTATATTTAAACAAGTACAATAATTAATTAAACCAAACCCACCAATTGTAATAATAAACAAGAATTTAAAATTGCTAATTTTTAATAAATATTAAATCTTTAACCATAAAATATTGATAGGTTATTTGGCAAAATTTGTCAAAACTACAGGGTTACCACGTGAAATAGTGTAAACGAGTGAGTACCACGTGAAATTGCCTTAACCACAGGGTTACCACGTGAAATTTCCGATGTTTAATTGTAGTTTCTATCCCAACAAAAAACATACTAGCATACTACTGATTTATTCAACATTGATGATGTTTTGTAGCAATTTAAAAGTCTGTTAGTTTTCGATCAAGCTCCCATAAAATAATGAGAAGCTTTTTGTTGGAGGATTTTAGCTTTCGATTTTTTTTTTAAATTCATCTTTTATTGAATAAGACATTTGGACCGAATTTGACTTGATGGGAAAAAAAGGAAGAGATAAAGTTATGGATAATGATATATGCTGAAATTGATTCCAACCTTGAGCTAGCTTCTTCAGTTATGAAATAGATTTTTGCTTGCAAGTTTGAAAATAAAAGGTTCGAAACTTTACTATTGCAATTTATTCTCAACTAGTATTGAAAATTGTCCTCCCTTTTCGGAAAACAAAATGGAATGAGTGAAAAGTTAGGCCAAGTCAAGAAGTACCCTTTCTTCGGTTTGAAGGAAGGTGAGGAAACCAAACTAACAACTTATAACAACTTGTATTGTTGGCATTGATTGATTGGACATTTAACATACTAGATGACAATTAAGATGGATTAAATTTCAAGATTACGAACACTTAATTAAACCTTATGCAATTCCCCGAAAAGAACAAGGTCAATATAGCCTCACCAAGTCCAATACCATCGCTGTTATTGCTTTTGGTAAACGTTGTTTAGAATAAATATAATCTCCATGACCATAAGCTTAGGAATATTAAACTCCAATTAGGTAAAATTTAGGTCAACCACTTCATTTAGCAGTGTCTTAAGCATGGCGTGTAGTGTGCAAAGCCTCATTGACCTTGGAAACCACTCCATCTGTCCATGTGCAACCTACAAAAACGCTTTGCAAGAAAAAGGAGATGTATATACAGTTATACACTAGTATTATTCAATAATTTCCTAAGTATGCCATCGGACAAAACACACCAGATATTTTAGAGGTGCACAAAATCCGGTCCGGACCGGATTTTTGGAGGATACCGGTCCGGTCCTCGGTCCATGAAAATGGACTTTCTCGATCCGGTCCGGGATCAGACCAAATGTTTATAAAATTTAATAAAAATTTATGTTTTAAATATATATAATATTAATTTTAATGTCATATGATTTATTTTTAATATATAAGTTTCACATTTATATTATATACTTAATAATATAATATTTTTCATTAATTATATATGATTTCTCTAATTATATTATATTTTTTATATAAAAAAATAAAAATTTCGGTCCAAAACCAAACCGGACCGAGACCAGTCCATATTTTATTTTATCACGTTACCGGTCCCGGTCCGATCAGGTCCGGGTCTGAACCGGTGGCCAGCCCTAAGATATTTTATGAAATTATGAGTTGACAATTTGAGATGAACAGGGAGTCTTATACCAAACTCACGAAATCATCTCATTTTGAATTGATGTTTAATAATTCCATGGAATCTAAGGACCCCCCTCAAAAAAATCTTTACATTGAAAACCCACAGGGCAACATTTTGAGATCTCAGTTTTCCTGCTATATCCAAAACCAGCAGAAAGTCTATAATTCATTACACATTGACACTGGCTGTGTGTGTATGCCTTGTACAAATCCCAATCCATTAGCATTTCATGACACGGTGAAGCGCAGAATCTCTGGTTTCGCGTTTTAGAAGAGATTCAGCCTTCTGATTTTGTCACTGATGATTGATGATCATAGGAGGAACAAGAAACAAGGATCAAGATTCTTCATCTGAACTAATCATTTCTAACTCAACCATCTTCATTTTCGGCTTGGTTTTCTCGGGTACTACTGAAGGCTTCCCACTGCCACCAGTCTTTACTCTTTTATTGTCTGGTGGATTTCTCTTTACGGCGGATGAATCTAAATTTGTGGACCTGGACATGAAAAAGCTCCAGAAAAATGAGGACAAATAGGAATTTTGAGTGCACCAAAAGACTAAATGATGCTTCTTAGTTCTTACCTCTTTATTGAGCTGTTGGTTTTGCGGTTTTGTAATGTAGATGCATTCTTCTTCTCTCTGTCAGAATGGGCTGTTGTAACAAAAACGCATTCTGAGAACACAACACAAGAGAAGTCCTCATACAAAAAACAATTAAGAGCATGGTCTCAAACCTGTAACTTGAGTAAGGAACCTAACACCTTGTGAGTGGATATTTGATGTCACATTACTCGAATTGCTGTTCAATGGAAGACACAAAAAAAAAGCATACTTAGGACCTGGTTAGAATAAAACACTAGATCCCTTAATGACTTTGTGAGAGGCAAAACAGAAGCGCAAAAGAGCCCGGAAAAATAAAAAGACTAGACCTTAGAGCTCTCCTTAAGCCTTCCACAGACAGCACCTGAGTGGGTTTTTTGGATTTTGATAAGCTGGTTTTGTCAGCAAGAGGATCAACCATGTATATTCCTTCTCGCTTGTTGGGGTTTCCGAAAGCCGTTCTCAAATTCCTGGGTATTAAAGGGTTACGTAAGATAACACGCATTGAAACATACTATGGAATATATTTTGACATCAGAGAACATCAAGCTTACCCTCCTTGGAGCTCTGCTCGCTTATTGGTGTACATTTCTGACGTTTTCTGTGAGAAAGGAACATGGTAGTCAGATATAAACAGAGTTGAATTTCAGTAGTGGAATCATGTTGATGACTAGTGAGAGATTCATACGGATCTGTGAAAGCTGCAATATATTCCTTGACGTCTGATAGCACAAAACAAACAAGTCAGTTGTTAATCACAGCCACATTTAGACAACTTAGCTATTAGCAAACATTCTGAGTATAACACAATATACAATCCATCATTATAGTTATGGGTTAATATTGCATTACAAAGAAGAAAGTACTACAATGTGAATGGAAGATATTGTCAACTCTTAAAATGAACTATCATGCAAAAACTATTGGAAACAATTGCAGGTCCAAGTAAAATTTCAAAACACATAAATGCCAGCTATACATATATTCTTTATCTAACAAACACCAGCATCATATTATGCAAGCAGCAGAACATCAACTACAAAAAAACCCAAAAGAGAAGATTTTCTTCTAATTCTTTGTTAAAACACTCCAGCAACCATAATATGAAAAGTCAAAGTAATTAAATGTGACAGGCAAAGTTGAAACTATTATCATGATCTGCACCTACAGCATTGATTTTCATGAAATACTTTGATTAGCCAGCATATGCATTTTTTTTTGTGACGGATCACATAAATCAGTCTGAAGTATATGTAAGCACAAAACCCATAAGGAAAAGTAACATTACACAACATATAATAATTGCAGTTAACATACTTATTTACAATCATTGTACAGGCCATGCCATCTTTCCTCTTCCCATTGCAAACTCCATAATCAACTGATGTACCAATCTTCAACATTTGATCAGCAGTAGAAACACTCAGAGAAAAACCTGAAGCCTGGATAAATCAAACAAAACTAAGATGACTAAACATGTCATGTTCCACACAAGCAAACTTGACTAGCCGAGCATTTACTCACTGATGTATCCTTCCGAACCGCAGCATTGAAGACAGCAAAAACCGTACCAGCTGGCTCCTCAGAGTGCATCTGATAAGCTTTACCAAACAAGAAAATAGATATGGTCTGTTCATCCAAACACCCAATCTTCCACAGGCAATAGCTTTGCCCGATTGAACTGTTCTTTGGAGTTCCCTTCTCGGTTATGACTCCAATGGTAGCCCAACAGCCCATAACACTGTCCCTCACAATTAAGTTTCTACATACAAAAAATACACCAAACAGTAAGACTCCTATTTCTGAAAACATGTAACATTTCAGTTTTAACGCCGTCAGTGGCAACCTGAGGCATCAGAAGGCAGAGTGGAACAAGGCTTTACTTTATGGTTGTGAGCCGAATGAAACGCGTATCTGCAAAGTGGTTGCTGAGTTCCGTAGACGACACCAGCTGTTTCCTGAAATTTGAATGGGGAGACAAAAGATTTAAGGCCTTTCTATTGTGTGCACTAAGAGCACATGATAAGCATACCAAAAACTAAAACACAAATAGTGAACACGTCACAAAAAAGACTAAAAATTTAAGATTTACAAAATCTTTCCGACTCTTACAGTGTAGAATGGGAACTTCTATTAGTGAAATTAGGGTTTTTGTTACCTGATTCTCAGGCCTGAAAACTTTTCAACCCCTGGTTCATTTGAGGTGAAATTAACCGATTTTGATTTGAGAGCTTTCTTGGCCGCTTCGGCGTCATAATCCATGTGATCCTGAACGGCGTCCTTAAACACAGACATATCAGCATCGCCATTTCGCTTAGATCGCTCTTCTTCTGACAGATAGCCTACCAAATTCGGCGAGTTTCAGAGCCGTGGAAGTAATTGGGGACATAATTAGGGCAGATAGAAGAAATTTCAATTATGTAATTTGATACCTGGGGAGCGAGGGCGAGAGGAATTGGGAGAACATGGCGGGGTTTCCAGAACCCTATCTTGCAGGGAGAGAAGGAGGTCGAGGTCTTCGTCTTGGCAATCGGCCATGGTGTTTTCGGAATGTCGATAGAAAGGATTGGGGAAATCTCAGATTATCAAGGAACGGAGATGGAGCCTGTGATTGGAAATTTACACTGAGTTTCATTTTCTAGGGTTTTAGTCAGGCGGGAGATTTTAATTTCAGCGGGAAATACAAAAAAATAGGCAGGAGCAAATCTGCACTGGAAATTTCAATTATTTGTAATGAATCACCCAAAATGGGAGTACTTTATTAAATCGTCCATTAATTTTTGGCAATATTTAAATTCAGTGTTTGATTCACAAATTTTAATATCCTTAGTTTTAACATATTCAATTGACACCATAGTTGTCCGATTAAAAGATTTATTTGTATATTATCGAGTAATTTAATATAAATATAATCATATAAATATATTTCTTTTAGTATATTTATTTTTTAACTTAAAAGTATTGATCTAATTGGTCCATAATTGCTTTTTTACTATATTAAATTAATTAGAAATAGAAGACGCATACGCGGATGGTTGCATGTTTGCAACATTTGTGATTATGGGTGGTTTTATGCAAATGTTGATAATGGGTGGTTTTGTGCAAGAAAATTTCAATAATGGGTGGTCTTATGCAAATTTGTTTATAAAGGTGGATGTATTGACAATCACTTTATGTCGTGGTAAAAGCAATGACAAAAAAAATCCTAACCTTCAAAAGCAAGTATAGCGAAAGTAAGGGTCGTACCATAAAGACTTGGTATTCTTGTATTTATCTAGTATTATTAATGTAAAAAGGGGGATTTTGAAGAAGTATATCTAAAATCCAACTAAAAAGCAAGCTATTTGTTATGAATTCAAAGAGAGAAAAGTATCCAATTAACTTGTATCCGTTATTGAGTTGGTCATTGATCATCGATTATCATCATTCCCTTTTAACCTTGATTAATCTATTGTCGCATTATAAGACTCAACTGCATGAAATCTTAAACCAAACTTCGAACCTAGTCTAGTCAATAGAACCGATCGGTGCTACTAACCCTTATCACTAAACGTTCTACAACAACTTTTAATAAGCTTAAGGACGCTCTATTGTCTACACCCGTCCTTGCTATGCCAGACTTCTCAAAAACCTTTATTATTGAGACTGATGCATCAGGAACTCGCATAGGAGCAATGCTCATGCAAGACCACCATCCAATATCCTTCATCAACAAGGCCCTCAGCCTAAGGCACTAACTATTCTCAGTTTATGAAAGGGACTTGCTGGCAGAAGTTTACACCATTCAGACATGGAGCGCATACCTTACACATCACCATTTTATTACCATAACGGATCAAAAAGCCTTAAATTCTTGATGGATCATGCAATCACAACCCCATTTCAGCACATGTGGATTGCAAAGTCAATGGGGTTCGATTATGAGATCCAATATAAAAGGGGGGAAGAAAACCAGGCCGCCGATGCACTCTCCAGAGTATCTCATGCTGATTTGTTACAAATGCAGCTCTCTCTCCATGGAGATGACTTGTATTCACTGGTAAAGAAAGTCTAGATTGAGGATGCTTCCCTACAACGGATTATTACTGACTTGCAAGTTGACCCAAACAACCATCCAAAATCTACCTTCTCTGATGATGAACTGCGTAGGAATAGACGACTAGTTGTGGGAGATAACCCTATTCTGAAGACTAAGATTCTTAAATGGCTCCACGATTCTCCATTAAGTGGCCATTCGGGCAAAGATGCAACTACACAACATGTCAAATCCTTGTTCTATTGGAAGGGCTTGCACAAAAATGTCAAGCATTATGTGTGAAATTGTGCAATTTGCCAGCAATGTAAACTTGATAATGCTGCGACGTTGGGTCTCCTTCAGCCCTTGCCTATCCCTGAGTTTGTTTGGGAGGATATAAGCCTCGATTTCATTGAGGTTTTACCGCTGTCCATACAAAAATACTTCAACATCTTAGTAGTGGTTGATAGGCTTAGTAAGTATGCTCACTTCGTGGCACTCAAGCATCCATTTACTATTCTGGATGTTGCTCAGGTTTATTTGGACCACATCTTCAAATTCCATGGCTTCCCAAAATCCATCGTAAGCGACAAAGACCCTATTTTCATGAGTGAGGTCTGGAAAGAATTCTTCAAACTTCACGGAGTGGAATTGAATTTTTCCACCGCTTACCACCCTCAAAGTGATGCGCAGACGGAGGTCAATAGTCGAACTCTAGAAACCTACCTACGGTGTATGTGCTCCGAGACACCGAACACATGGAGTTCATGGCTGCCCCTCGCTCAATGGTGCAACCACCACACTACCACCCAAGCCACACCCTATGAGATACTCTTTGGTCAGCCACCTCCAATCCATCTTCCTTACCTCCTAGGAGAATCCAAATTGTCCTATGTTGATAGGAGTTTGTAGAAGGGGGATGAACTGATTAAATTGTTGAAGTATCACCTCCTCAAAGCACATCACAAAATGTCTCGAATGGCTAACAAACAGATTTGACCGTTCCATTAAGATTGGCGATTGGGTCTATCTTAAGCTGCAACCTTACCGCCAATCAATTGTCAAGGGCCGTGGTCCACATCAACTATCTTTAAAGTTTTATGGTCCTTACAAAATCACTGACAAGGTCAACCAATTTGCTTACAAGCTCAAATTGCCTACTTCAGCGGCCAGTCATAACACATTTCATGTAAGCCAATTAAAGTTATTTCCCAATCCGGCTGAGATAACTCCAACTGAGATACCACAATACATTGTTGATGTGGGTGTTTCCATCGAGCCCGAACTCATCCTCGATTGGAAGCTGGCAAAGAGAGGATCAACCGCTAGCACCTAGTTCCTGATCAAGTGGAAAGACTGCCCAACTGAGGCCGATGCCTAGGAGTTCGCTGAGGAGATCGAAAAGAGGTTGCCTCATTTTCATCCTTGAGGACAAGGATCTCTTCGGCGGGGAAGTAGTGATGCAAAGTTATCTGCTGTCAACCTTTGCATTTGCTTCTCTTTTTCCTTAGTTAATTAACTCCCGATTTATATATGTATTTCCCTTTCAAACCGGTTGGCTTGTGTGTGGCTTAAACCCGGTTTGCTAATTTCCCCTTTCACTAACCTAAAATGCCAGTATATAAGGCATTGTTGTAACTTGTGCCGCTATCATCATTGAAACAATAATCCTCACATTCCTCTTATGTCTTAGTAATTTCAGTCACTCACAAGCTAGGTTCTTCGGTAAGTGCTTCTAATCCCCTCACTGGCCCTAAGCTTGCCTGTAATCGGATTTATCGAGCTAATTAAGCTCCTAATCTGATTCCTACCCTTTGTAACTGCATCGATAAATGCATATCCTAATTTTGAATTGAAATGCCAATAAAATTAAAGAAAGAGTATCAATCAACAAACAAGTTGGGGATAAACAAACAAACAAGTTGCATATTATTCTTCACCATACAAACAAGTTGGGGATAAATGCATGTGGGATGGGGCGGGACAAGAAATTCGATCTCAAGCCCCGAGTCTATATTAATTAATTAAATATTAATTGCTGCGACCAAAAATAAATATTTAAATCATGATTGGTTATCTCTCATGCACGTGCATACCTGCATAGTCATGTGCTTGTCATCCTCAATCTTCGTGTTCATGATTCCAACTAAGCACCAACTAGCTTAATAAACGCACCCACTTAAAGTCATCATCTTATTATGGATCTTATCATATACTATACGCCTATAAGTATGGATGATCATTAATTAAAAATGACCACTATTACAATTATCATGTAATCATACATACCCTTTTCAAAACAAAAATACTCACAAAACAACGTACTACCGATATCACCATGGACAAGACCACGACACAACCGCTACCGCTACAACGGCCACCGCATGTGGTGGTCACGGCGACGCCCTCCGGCATGGGCCAACTGATCCCACTTGCGGAGTTCGCAAAGCGGCTCATACCAGAGTTCACCTTCACGTTCATCATCCCCACTAGCGAACCACCGTCCTCTGCCCACACCTCCTTCGTGTCCTCCCTCGGCATCGACTCCGTCTTCCTCCCTCCCATAAGCCTCTCCGAGGTCCCCTTCGACGCCAAGTTCGACACCCTCATCGGTCTCACCTCCGTCCGCTCCCTCCCCCACATCCGCCGCCTCATCTCCGACCTCATGCCGCCGGCACCCTTGTCGTTTCTCTCGTCTTCGACATCTTCACCGCCGACGCGGTGGACATCGCCTTAGAGTTCGGGCTCCGGCATTACCTCTTCTCCACCTCCAACGCCACCTATCTCTCCCTCGTCCTCCATTTGGAAAAGCTCAATGAGACGGTGGCGTGTGAGTTCGCCGAGCTGGGCGAACCGGTCGAGATCCCCGGGTTCCACGGAAAGGACTTGCTCGACTCGGTCCAAAACCGGAAAGAGGATGCCTACAAGTGGGTCCTCCACCAGGCCAACAAGTTTAGATTAGCCGAGGGTATGATAGTCAATTCGTTTTATGAACTCGAACCGGGTCCAATCAACGAGCTTCTTAAGCGCGGTTCGGGTAGCCCACTACACCATTCGGCGGAGTTAGCGTCCACCATTTAGCGACCAACATGAATTGGTCGTTGTTTAGCGTCCAGATTGTCGCAAAATCAAAAAGCCAAAAAAATTTTTTTTAGCGACCATGGAGACATTGGTTGCCAAGATGCAGTAGGAAAAATGGTGCCAACACTTCGCTGATGTATGACATGCCTAGGATACTCCTTGGAAGTCACACAATCGCAAACGGAACCGATGGATCTAGATCTTGCACCGAGCGTAAATCGAACAAAGACTCGTATTGACTTGTGAACAACGAACTCAAAGCAATATTAAACACACGATTGAATCAAAGCAAAGGTTGCATAAATTCAAGAACTCAACCACAAATACGCAGGTCTCAAAGGGGCGCAAGAAGAGAAGCACAGACTCTCTTCAAAATACGTTGAAAAGAAAGAAAGAGAAAACCGAAGTATTTATTCTAACCCTAGAAAAACAAATCCTAATTCATTATTATTAGATATAAAGAATATCTCATAATAATAAATACATCCTAAATAAAACAAAGATGGAAATAGTTTGTTTCAACAAGAAAGGAAACGACTTAGGACGCAAGTTAAACAAGGAAACCAGCGGATGCGGATCGACATCCCTCAGGATCGACCCTGGGAGGGTCATGATCGACCCTAGATGGGTCGTGATCGACCCTAGGTGGGTCGTGCACTGTAATAACCCTAATTTTCAAGAAGGTTATTATTGTAATTTCCCTTAACATTTTTTTTTTCATGAACAAAAGTATTGGCATTATTTATTAAATAGAAATTTAATAAGAGCCGATAATGCCATGATAATACTTTTAAATTCATATCAATAGGTCATGTACCTATTGATCTATGCTAAAGAAAGTGTTCAAAATATTAAAATAAAACTATATGAAACATCATTTAAAGAGAAAAATAATAAGCTATATTAAATTAAAATGAGCTTATTAAGTTAATAAAATGGGATATGAGTTTTCACTAAAAGATAGTAATTCTATATTTGGATCTTAGAAAATATAATAAATATATATATATATACACAATAATGTTGTTTTAAAGGATATTATATTAAAAAGAAAGAAAGAATTTTTTTTATTGGAAATAACATGAAGAAGATTACAAATGAAATTTATAAACATACCTACATACATATATAAGGAAAAGAAATTAAATTATCTAAAATAAGATATTTGTTCTCGGATTAATTATAATGGAAAAAGGGCATTTTTATCACAATCTAAAAGCTTTGGGCAGGTTTTGTAATTAATCCTAAAAGGTGGGTTAGCAGCCACGATCTTCTTCCCATTTCCTTCCTTTCTCATTCAAACAACTTTCCTTCACCATTTGATCCGATTTTGGCACAAAAAATTGTCTTGATTGTGGCCTAAAATCTATGGAAAGTGTACATTTCGAATCCTTGTATCCCAATCCACCCAAATCCATATAAATCAAACCCAAATCCCGTCACAATTGCACACAAAATTCAGCCAAAAAAACCCGGAACCCTAGTGTGTAGCTTCACCGCTTCGGAGTCTAATTTCTCCTAAACCACTCAACGAAACTCAAAGGCGAAACCAGATCTAGAATCCTCATTTCAAGATCTTCAAAATCATGTAATTTCACCCCTCAATCTGTTCGTTTCGTCCCTCAAATACCCGATTGAAAACCCAAACCTGCTCAGCGAAAACAGAGGTTAACTGTGTTGACGAAGCCATTTCCCAGCCACGGTGCGCCGCCTTCGGACCACCAAAAGCGCCACCACTGCCGACAGCAAGAAGGCCAACACTCCTTCTTCCAACTGTTGCATATACCACCTCGAACCACCACCGGACCACGGAGAACGAGCCGCCCAAAAACGTCTCGTCACCACTGTAAAATCCCTGCTCCAATTCAAATTCTTTTAAATCCGAAAATTCAATTGTTTCATGAAATCGATTTGAATTAGTTATAGTTGCTTATAAATCATACAAATATTTATATGATTACATAATGAAGTTTTCTAATAATTGTAAAAATTTCAGAATTTATGAAGTTGTTTTTGCCAATTAATAAAATCGATAAATAAACACCCTGATTTTCGAAATAAATTCGTATTATATTTTAAATTAATTATATAAATTCCTATAAATTATATATGTTCTGTGAATATGATTTATGAACTATATACAGTATTTTGGAATATTTTATTCGACTTTTGATGCCTAAAGAAAACAATTATCACACTATAGATTATTAAAGAAAAGAATACAATTTTTAATTAAATAAAATAATGACAAAATTGAAAACTAACAGATTTAAGTACTTTTATGTAAATTATATTTTTTCATTATTTACTTAATTGTATTTATATTATGTCCTATTTTATCGTAATTTAACTAGTTAATTGTAAGTAGCTAAAAAGAATGTATTCTTACTTTATGAACACAAAAATAAAATTATTGTTTCTTGATCCTTAAATTTTTATCATGACTAAGTGTTAATAAATTTAAAGGATAGGTTTTCAAAAGTGTTTTGTTAAGGCATGTGTAAGATTAAAGAATTAAACTCAGGAACGAAATAATACTTAAAATATATTATAAGAACATGGGTATGTATAATGAATAAAATACTTATATGCTTATAAGATCTTTAGCATATCTCTTGAATCCAACCTTTTCCTAGATAACGAAATACCAAAATAAATTCGTATAATTTATTTTGTCGTTGTTAATGAAACATGAAACGAACCCCGTTCGTAAGGATTCACCTCATTGACAAATTACTCTTTTGCCTTCGAATCAAGGCAAGTGGACGGTTCTCGCTTGCATAACTGTTTTAAATATTGTTGGGAACTTTGTGTGCTAACAAATGAATTAGGTTTTATTGTTATAGCATTGATGACCTCATTATTATTATTAGGATGTATATATTGCTAGACTGCGCTAGAACTTGGACTTAGGTCTCGATGTTGTGGCCTTATGTGTTTCGTCTCCATTGAGACTTGATGTGGACTTAGCGTAGTATTAGGGGTGTGGGTTAGACCCTGGACGCCTCTTTAAAATATTTGCATTAGGATGGACCTATACCCTAGTGCCTGGTCATGACCGTGCCGCCTCATCCGAATATGATGGGTGATTGCACCTAGCTAGTGCCTTTATTGAATTCTTGAGATCTCCTTCGTTTTGTTTCGACCATTGTCGAATCCGTTACTTTAAAAGCTATCAACCTGAATGTACCGTTTTGGAAGTAAGTAAGATAAGTGCCTATACACATAATTAATGAACCAGGGCGGTTAGTACAACTTGGAAAACCGTTCTTACTCCCGATTGACCAAGTCTGCTTTCCAATCTGAATTCGTACAATGTGCGGTGAGGTTGGTCGTAGACCCAACCACTCGACGGAGGTTTTTCGAAAACTTGTGTGAATAATAAGTTCCCAACAATCGCATACTTCGCTTAAGGAACCACCTCGTGTGGCATCCTATCTTTCTTCATGAGCATATTTTCTTTCTTACCTTCGATGCGGATACTTCATTATTAGATTATTGACCGGCTTTCATTCGGTATTCAATACTAATAGTGGAGTCTAACCATAAGAACCGTTTTTCTAAAACCCATTTGCTTAGTCTGTCACAAGACTAACCGTCCGTTTTCTTTCTTTGCATGGTCGGCTGGTGTCAACCGTATTTACGTCGCGGCACATCAGGATTCGAGCCGTTGGAGTCTCAAGAGGAGTGAGTTGAAGACTTGGAGCATTTCTTGCAAGGTTGTTTTCATTTGATTTTATTTGAGAATAAATGAGATACTTTTATTATAAGGATCGTTTGTTATCGAGTACTTCCGCACTTTCGTTTTAATCATTCACATTTCTCGTTTTGGATTGTAAGACAATATAAGTTTTTGAGATCTATTTATGAATTTTGGATATTATCCTTTTTATTGTTATGTTACTGTATAAGCCTTGGGTGGCTTTGGGTGTGAATCCAAGGTCACTGACGTGTAGCATTCCCGGGATAATTTTGGGGTGTTACATGCACGACCCCCTGGGGGTCGGTCCTGAGAGGACCTTTTGTTTCGTGGGTCGTGGTCGACCCATCATAGTCGTGCCCGACCATCTCCTTTGTCTTCTTCATCTTCCAATGTCTACTTGACAAAGGTTGATGCACTTCATGTAGCTTCTTCAAAGCCTCCCTATACTTGAATGCTCGGGACCTCTTGTAAGGTCTAGGCCTTCTTCTTGAGATCGTCTTCCTCCATGAATCCCTTGAGTTAGACGTATTCCCTTGTGTATCATTCGCGACCAAGTGGTCGCGAAAAAGGTGACCACATTGGTAGCTAATTGCAGAGCTCAGATTTGCGGCCAAGTGGCAGCGAGAATTGGCGACCAGAATGGTAGCAAAATGCAGAGCTCAGATTCGCGACCAAGTGGCTGCGAGAATTGGCGACCAGATTGGTAGCAAAATGCAGAGCTCAGATTCGCGACCAAGTGGCATCGAGAATTGGCGACCAAATTGGTCGCAAAATGCAGAGCTCAGATTCGTGACCAAGTGGCAGCGAGAATTGGCGACCAGATTGGTAGCAAAATGCAGAGCTCAGATTCGCGACCAAGTGTCAGCGAGAATTGGCGACCAGATTGGTAGCAAAATGTAGAGCTCAGATTCGCGACCAAGTGGCAGAGAGATTTGGTTGCTTGAGGTGGCTCGATGACCAGCCTCGTGGCTCCGTCTTATTCGTGAATTTCGGTAGCATGGGGTCGCTCACGAGTGAGCAACAAAACGAGCTGGCCTCGGGGCTCGAGAAGAGCGGCCAAAGGTTTCTTTGGGTGGTTAGGAGTCCAAACGACATGTACTCGCTCAATGACATGGCCTATTACACTGTTGGCGGTCATTCGACTTCTGACCCGTTGACATCCCTGCCCCATGGGTTTTTGGAGAGGACGAAAGAAAGAGGTTTCGTTATCCCAAGGTGGGCCCCGCAAGCTGACATTTTAGGCCACAAGTCCATAGGTAGGTGCTTGTCGCACTACGGGTGGAACTCGACTCTAGAGAGCATAGTTCATGGGGTGCCATTTATTAACTGGCCAATCTTCGCAGAGCAAAAGATGACCGCGGTGATGTTGGTGAATGAGTTGAAGGTTGGGCTGAGGCCTGAGGCCGGACTCGATGGGATTGTTAGGAGTGATGAGATCGCGATGGTAGTGATGGAGTTGATGGAGGGCAGCCAAGGGAAGAAGATCGGAGCTCGGATGAAGGTGTTGAGAGATGCGGCATCGGTTGCCTTAAGCAAGCATGGATCTTCAACAAAGGCATTTGAGGAAATAGCCCAAAAGTGGAACTCTATGTAAACGATCATACATCCCTTACATTTATTTTTTGTTTTGCATTTAATTAATCATGTGGTAACCTTGTGTTTTGGCTCATTCGTTTAAGATTTCAATCATGGATGTCTTTGTACTACCACTTCAACTAGTTATTTGATAAGTTAAAATTAACTAGCTGTTAGTTGATTAACTAGAGATGTGTTTGTACAATCACTTAAACTAGTTATCCGTTGAAAAAAAAAACATTGTTTGGTATGTCAAAATCAACTAATTATTAGTTAATCAACTACTTTAAATCAAAACCTTAAAAAAATGGGGCTATTTGCATACCGATTTTTGACTATCTGCACTACAGAAGTTTGTGGCGTGTAAATCCCACGCAATGTGGTGGTGTGGACAATGAACCGGATCGTTGACTACCCGTTTGAGAAGTCGGTAGCATGTACGTCATGTCGTGGCATGGACGCCCACTCAACGTGGTGGCGTGGACATCCACTCAACTTGGTAACATGGAGCATAAAGGTTGTTGTTGTAACGAGAGATCGAACGAGAACAGTAAAACAAGAACGACACACAGATTTACGTGGTCCGGTAACGGCGTGGGTTGGCTGAACTCAGATCTAGAGTAGGAAGAATCAGGCGGAAGGTAGAAGGAAAGGGGAGGGGCCCATCGTTAGATTAAAAAAAAAGGTAAAACAAATTTTAACGGTAAGTCTAACGGAATCGAGCCATGGATACGTGGCTATTTGTTAACAGAATTGAAGTTTTGGGTGGTTAAGTGTAAATTCGCCTATTTAATGGGTGGTTTAATGCAAATTTCTCAAATATTTATCCTATTTTCCTATGTTAGACTTAGACTCATGTTTTATCATTGATCTTACCAATCTAATGGATAAGATTCATTATTTTTTACCTATATATCAATATATGTTTTAGCCGTATTCACCTATATATATGTATAGGCTGGCATTATTATGTAAATGCATATCGTAATTTTGACTTGAAATTCCAATAAAACTAAAGAAAGTGTATTAATCAACAAGAAAGTTGGGGATTAAAAAACAAACGGAGTTGCGTATTATTCTTCACCATACAAACAATCATCATAACTATATATTAAAGTGGATGTTAAAAATAAGAATTATCACTACACGTGTCAACTCTTCATTAGATCGCATCACACATCTTTAATAAAACAATTTAGTTGGTTGAGATTTTATTGTTAACCCTATATTAGAAATCTTCTTATCTATTAATTTCTATTTTAGTTTTTTTTCTAAATAAAAAAACAAACTTTAAATTTTATACATAATTTTTCTAGAGATAACTTCAAATTTTATACATCATTTTTCTAGACTTCATCGTATCTAATAACTTTAATTTCAATTCAATCTTAATTGTTTATTTAAATTAGCATACATTGATCAAAATCTTAATTTTAATTCAATGCCTTTTATTAGCCACAATTAGATTATTTCAATAAAAAAAACTTAATTTCCCAAAACTCCAACCACATAACCATTTTTTAAATCAATTTGATTTGTTGAGAATTAATTGACTTACTTTTATTGGTTAAAACTTTTATCATAGATTCTATATATAAATAAATTATATATATACATATGTTTTTTTTTTCAAAATAACTATAAAATAAAGAGACTTATTGATAAACAAACAAGTATTCAACATATGACAAAATTATTATACTACAAAGCTTTATTCGATTAAAAGAAGCAAATTATATAAAATAATATAAAATTTTATATCAAACTATTCTTTTAAATAATTTTAAAAAAAGTTAAGCAAATTTATTGTTAAATCACGGGTATTGATACTTGTGCTAAGGTAAATCGGGACATGCATGTGGGATGGGGCGGGACAGGGGATCCGATCTCAAGCCCCGGGTCTATGTTAATTAAGTAATTAAATATTGATCGCTTCTACCAAAACAAATTAAATCTTGATTAGTTCTCTCTCATGCACATGCATACATGCATAGTTAATTAGTTATGTGCATGTGATCCTCAATCTCCATGTTCACGATCCCAACAAAGCACCACCTAACTTAATTAGGGCACGCACTCGAAGTCTACGTCCTATTATCGATCTTATCTTATACATATGCCTATAAGAATGGATGATTGTTAATTAAAAATGACCACTATTACAATTATCGTCTAACAAAACGTACGGCGCGTGTAGTTTTTTCTTGCAATTAAGCCGATATCGCCATGGACAACACCACAACACAACCGCTACCACTAAAACGGCCACCGCACGTGGTGGTCACGGCGACGCCCTCCGGGATGGGCCACTTCACCCCACTCGCGGAGTTCGCGAAGCGCCTCATCCCGGAGTTCACCTTCACGTTCATCATCCCCACCAGCGAGCCGCCGTCCTCCGCCCACACCTCCTTCATGTCCTCCCTCCCCGCCGGCATCGACTCCGTCTTCCTCCCTCCCGTAAGCCTCTCCGATGTCCCCTCCGACGCCAAGTTCGACACCCTCATCGGACTCACCTCCGTCCGCTCCCTCCCCCACATCCGCCGTCTCGTCTCCGGCCTCATCGCTGCCGGCACCCCCGTCGTTTCCCTCGTCTTCGACATCTTCACCGCCGACGCGGTGGACATCGCCTTGGAGTTCGGGCTCCGCCCTTACCTCTTCTTCACATCCAACGCCACCTATCTATCCCTCCTCCTCCATTTGGACAAGCTTGACGAGACGGTGGCGTGTGAGTTTTCCGAGCTGGGCGAGCCGGTCGAGATCCCTGGGTGTATTCCATTCCACGGAAAGGATTTGCTCGACTCGGTCCAAGACCGGAAAGACGACGCTTACAAGTGGGTCGTCCACCAGGCCAACAAGTATAGATTAGCCGAGGGTATGATAGTCAATTCATTTTACGAACTCGAACCGGGTCCAATCAACGAGCTTCTTAAGCCCGGTTCGGGTAGGCCCCCTATTTACCCGGTGGGCCCATTGACCAGAACTCCTTTAGCCGGTTCAAGTGAGGATGCGTGTGGCTGCTTGAGGTGGCTCGATGACCAGCCTCGTGGCTCCATCTTATTTGTGAATTTCGGTAGCATGGGGTCGCTCACGAGTGAGCAACAAAACGAGCTGGCCTCGGGGCTCGAGAAGAGTGGCCAAAGGTTTCTTTGGGTGGCTAGGACTCCATATGACATGTACTCGCTCGATAATATGGCCTATTACACCGTTGGTGGTCATTCGAATTCCGATCCATTGACATCCCTGCCCCATGGGTTCTTGGAGAGGACGAAAGAAAGAGGATTCGTTATCCCGAGGTGGGCCCCGCAATCTGACATTTTAGGCCACAAGTCCGTAGGTGGGTTCTTGTCGCACTGCGGGTGGAACTCGACTCTAGAGAGCATAGTTCATGGGGTGCCATTTATCAACTGGCCAATCTTTCACGAGCAAAAGATGAACGCGGTGATGTTGGTGAACGAGTTGAAGGTTGGGCTGAGGCCTAAGGCCGGACTCGATGGGGTTGTTAGGAGTGATGAGATTGCGACGGTGGTGATGGAGTTGATGGAGGGCAGCCAAGGGAAGAAGATCGGAGCTCGGATGAAGGTGTTGAGAGATGCGGCATCGGTTGCCTTAAGCAACCATGGATCTTCAACAAAGGCGTTTGAGGCAATAGCCCAAAAGTGGAATTCTATGTAAACGATCTTACACGTGCATCACCACCATGGTAATGTTGTGTGGATTCCAAATCCGCACAAATTGGAGTGCGAAAAGTAAAAAATAGAGTGCGCAAAAACTGGCCGTTAATTATTCATGTGGTAATGTTGTGTTTGGCTCATTCGTTTAAGATTTCTATCATGGACGTGCTTGTACTACCACTTCAATTAGTTATATAACTAGTTGCAAATTTAGAAAAATGGATTGTTTGATAAGTTAAAATCAACTAGTTACTAGTTGTTAGTTGATTAACTAGAGATGTGTTTGTACATTCACTTAAATTAGTTATCTGTTGAAAAAAAAACATTGTTTGGTATGTCAAAATCAACTAATTAACTGCTTTAAATTAACACCTTACAAAATTAAGATTTTGATGTAAAAACGATAATTAACTAGGTTCAAGACTCGCCAAATTAAGTGGTATTGTTTGTGGAAATAGCCATTCCACACATGTTGTTCCTAGCACCATCTTCCACACCTTCATCATCAAAATCTCGCCAGCTTGCTAGACAGGCTTTGTTGCGATTGTTGTTGTTCCTAGGTCTCTCTTCTTGACATCCTTTAGCGCAGAATCTAGCATAGTGGCCCTTCCCACAACACTTATAGAAAATGACGTCCTTTAGGTCCTTCTTTCATCACTGTTCCCACGATATCCACCGGAGTTGTTTTGGTTGTTGTTTAGCACTAGGCTGAACTTTCCCTTATTAGTTAGCTTCCTCATGGCTCTTGTTATCAAGGCAGTTTCACTGTCAGGATCAATAATATCATCCTCTCCATCCTCAACCATGTAGCTCATATCTTTCTCCGGTTTAAGAGTCGTTCTTAGTTGTTAACTCCTCGCTTTTTGACTTGTTCCTGTCTGCTTCATACTTCGAGAGTTTAGCAAACATCTCATGGAGATCAAGCGATATGTTTGAAGTGTTCTCTGAGAATGTAGTGCAACTATGTTCCCATTCTCCAGTGAGTCCATTGATAATAACGGCTACCTAACGGCTACCTTAGTCTTCAGGGGAACCTCCTTCTCGTCGATCCCAAGACTCAGCATGTGTTAAGCACTTCAAATCTAGATTGATATGCATGCACTTTTCTCCCTTGATCATAGCAAAATTGAGAAACTCCTTGACCTGAAGGATCGAATCTTCTTTCATATAAGTGGTCCCGTTGAAGATTTTCTCTAGGGCATCCCACATCTCCTTGGCGGTTTTCATATTACAGATTTTGTTTTTGTTCTCTGCATTTAGTCCATTACCGATGAAGGTTTTGGCTAGAAAATTTGGTTCCCTGGCTTTTTAGTCATCTAGTTCCATAATCTTGGGGCTGACTTAACAACATCAACTTCAAGGTCACCAAATTCAATATCAACCCAGGATTGGAAGTTCTTTCCTTTGATCCAGTCAGCCATGACATTCTTCCATTGGTCATATCGGCCAAGGACCAACAGTGGTGGTTTGACATTCGAAATTGCAACATCTTGTTAGCTGGAAGATATAGTTTTACCGTAATGATTTACTTTTATTTTTTATAAAATAAAAATTTTAAAAATAAGGGTTGGGAATGACATTTTTTTATAGAATACATGATTAAATTAACATTTTGCAAATACACTATGGTCTAATGTAGAGAAAAATAAAAGGTGGTTAAATGAAAATATAAAAAATGATTAAATGTAATTGATTGAGAAATATGCAATGGCTAGATGCAATCTACTACAATACATTATTAAACCGATATCAAGTTTTTGTTAAAATTTGTGTCACATTAGTAATGTTGAATAAAATAATAATTTTTATATTTTTATTGTGTCTTCTAAAACTAACCCTTATATCTACTTGATATTTTACCCAATTTTTAAAATCTTAATATTTTTTCCTAGAATGTAGGTGATACAAATATGGAAAAAAGTTTCATTATCAATTAGGCCATGTTCGACAAACTAAGGTTCTTGAGTATGGGTAGGTTTTTAAAAAGGTTTTTTGCTAGGTGGAGGTTTTTTAGTAAGTAGAGATTTTCTCATTTAAAATATGCTAAAGCCTAATATAGTATTCGGTACTAAAACTTTTTGTAAGTGGGTTATAATTTAAAATTACCAAAAGTATTATTAGTTAAATTAATAAACATAAAAGTTGAGTTAAAATTTTTCGAAAACCTCTTAAAACCGATCTATATCTAGGTTTTTATTCTATCCTTTCAAACCTCCTCAAAAATCTACTAAAACCTCAACCTTCTATAAAAACATTGTCTTGCCAAACAACTATTTAAGTAAGATTTAAATTGTAGAAACCTTCTAAAACTTAGACGAACCTATACTGAACATAGCCTTAGTATACTTTTTTTCATTATCGATCAAATATTGATACATAGTGAAAAAAACCCAATCTCGAATCGATGAAGTCGAGTTTATACCCGTACATGGTACGGAATTTATATTAGTGTCCCCTAAAATTTTAAATTAATCTTCCAACCCAAAACTGGACCTAATAAAAAACCGAACCCATCTTCAATACATCCACATCCAATGTCCTCAAGCCACCAGTAATTGACCCATACGTATACATGATACATTCAAACACAGCATTTAAAAGAAAGAGACAACTAAAGAGACGGAGGAGGTAGTGTTGGTAGTAATGAAGTGATTTTAGATTAAGTAAAAAAGGGTAAACATCTAAAAAAAAAACTTTCGTAGGTTTCTATAATGTTGCGGACATGACATTATTTTTTTAAAAAAATTAAGCTTCCTACTTCCGTAAGTTACGATAAACTATTTCATACAATGGGATAAATTTTGGTAAATTTTCTTTTAAGTACAATTTAAGTAGGGACAATGATTTTGACCTAAAAAACAGGTATAAAACTATCCTTTATTTACACTTGTGTGCACAAAACCACCCTTTATAAAACTTTTTTGTACAAAACCACCCATTATTGGTCTTTGCTTGCACTAAACCACCCATTAATATAAATTTGCATAAAACCACTTGTAATTACAAATGTTTGAGAACAACCACCCACATCTTGTATTGCTAGTTAATTTAAATTAAATTAAATATAGAAAAAAATCAAAGTTTCCTTATTTTTTATTTTTTTGGTGTACTCTCATTCAAACATCAAAAACACTTATGGATAAATTAGATTAATAATTTTAAGTTCAAAAGAAAAATACTAAAGTAACATATATTAATTAAAGAGATTACATTTATATTAAATTCATCGGTAACAAAAAAATAAACATCTTAATCGAACAACTAAAGTTTCATTTAAATACTTTAAACTGGACGAGGTTAATATTTGTGAATCAGAGAATAAATATTACTTCTCATTAGATATGGAACCAACTACAACAAGATTAAAACCAATTACCAATCATCAAATAAATTTAGGGATTTTTATAGATAACAGGGCTTGCCATTATCTTTATCACCTTTTATGATGTACTCAAGTAAATTTGGCAAAACATAATGAATAATTTAATAAAGTATGAGTGGTTAATTACAAATAATCACAAATATAAGGGGTGATTTTGTGCAACTAGTTATTAATAAAGGGTGGTTTTGTGCAATATTTTTTATAAGGGTGGTTTTAAATAACTAATTTGTGATAAATGGTGTTTTTTTTGCAAAACTTGTTATAAAATACTATAAAGGGTGTTTTTATGCAATAAAAATGGAATAATGCTTGCTTGTCACGCCATATTTGAAAGTTGGAAATTCTCGATTTGTACTTCCTCACTCAAATAAAACGAGTCTCTTTTTCGACAAAAAAAAAAAACGACTCTCTTCTTTTTTTCAGTCAATATTCCTTATAGGAATGAATATTGAAGTAAAGATTCTTCTAGCTCTAATTTAAATAAAGTTCTAGTTTGAGTCTTATTCGATTTGTGTAGTACTAATAGAGTAATTAATAGTAGACATATTACATGCACAATTCCATCTTATCTGCTCAACGGATCCACCAACTTGCTAATTAGCACTATAATATAATTAATATTGATAATCAACTCCTACTTTTGATTGTTCCTACACTTTGTTCCTTTCATTGTAACAACCTACACTGCTTACAGCTTACTACATACTAGAGTCCTATTAAAAAAAACACTTTGGTTGCTCACAATTGTTTTTTGGTTGATGCATGGTAGTTCACAACTTGCTTACGCTTGCTTTTGTCCTCTACTTCTCAAACAAATCAAAGTCTCTTAAATTTGTAGCCATCCACACGGGTGGAGGGTCAACTTCAACTTTTGCAGTCAGCAAAGTGGTCACCCCAATCATTCATGCCTATCATTTTCATTCTTTAAGTCCTAAACTCGTAGCTCGTAGTAGTTGATTTCTAAGTTCTCTGCTCCCGAAGCATCTTCGAACCCTCCAAACATACCCCATCTCAAAGACCAATTCATACTCAAAACCTCAAGAATATTACTAAGCCTAAACCCTTTGTATATATAAACCCTAAACCCTATGTACATAACAACACGAAACCAAATACAAGTATAAGCCTTACCCCTTTCTCCATAATGGGTACTTACAATTTCCTCATCTTTTTGTTGTTCCACTCTATCACTATCTTCCTCTTGCCCACGTCCTCTCTTCAAATTCCCTCCTCTGTTGTTTACTCCCTCAAAACCCAACAAGTCTCACCCGGGTCGAACCCGACCCGGACCACCAGCAAGCTCCCCTTCCACCACAACGTCTCCTTAACCGTCACCCTCTCCGTTGGCACCCCTCCACAACCCGTCACCATGGTTCTCGACACGGGTAGCGAGCTCTCTTGGCTCCACTGCAAGAAAACCTTAAGTGTCAACACCGTTTTCAACCCGGCCCGGTCCAAATCCTACTCTCCTTTACCATGCACTTCTCCCGTTTGCAAGACCCGGACCCGTGACCTGATCATACCCGCCACGTGTGACCCGAGCACCAAGCTATGCCATGCCACGGTTTCTTACGCTGACTCTTCTTTCATGGAGGGCAACCTCGCCTTGGAGACTTTCCACCTTGGGAGCTCACCGATCCCTGGAACCGCTTTCGGGTGCATGGACTCCGGTTTTGATAGCTCCTCGGACGACTCCAAGACAACCGGCTTGCTTGGCTTGAACCGCGGCTCGTTGTCGTTCGTCAGGCAAATGGGTTACCCGAAATTCTCGTATTGTATTTCGGGTCAGGACTCGTCGGGTGTGTTGTTACTCGGTGAAGTTAGCTTGCCTTGGCTTAAGCCGTTGAGCTACACTCCTCTTGTTGAGGTGGCCTTACCGTTGCCCTATTTCGATAGGACGGCATACTCGGTCCAGCTAGATGGAATCCGGGTCGGGTCGAAAATGTTAGCCGTGCCAAAATCCGTCCTCGAGCCCGACCACACCGGGGCGGGCCAAACCATGGTGGATTCGGGTACCCAGTTCACCTTCCTACTCGGGGAGGCCTATGAGCCACTAAAGAAAGAGTTTGTTGCACAAACTAAAGGTGTCTTGAGGGTTTTTGAGGATCCAAACTTCGTTTTCCAAGGGGCAATGGACTTGTGCTACCGGGTTCCTATAGCTCAAAAGACGTTGCTTCGATTACCCGAGGTAACGCTCGTGTTTCGAGGAGCGGAAATGAGTGTTTCGGCCGAACGGCTCTTGTACCGGGTACCCGGTTTGGTTCGAGGGCCCGACGCTATCCATTGCTTCACGTTCGGGAACTCGGATTTACTAGGGGTCGAGTCGTACATAATAGGGCACCATCATCAACAGAATATGTGGATGGAGTTTGATTTGGCGAATTCCAGGGTTGGTCTGGCTCAAGTTATGTGTGATGTAGCCAGCCAGAAGCTTGGGGTGGGTCCTTAGGTCTTTTACAGTTGGATGCTTTCGTGCAATGTGTGTTTAGTGTGCGGTATGAATAGTAGGTTTGTAAGATATTGTACTGTAAATGACACAAATGCTTGTGGTTGTTGTATACTATAGGAATCTTATTTGACTTGTGATGAACTTGATATTGGAAAAGGCATGGCATATTGTAGGGTATGAAGTTTGACCACAATGGCAATTGGCGAAAGTATAAATGGGCCACCTTGACCATGAAGGTCACTTTATGGGTAGGTCGGCCGCACATTTCATTTTCACCCGGTATGGGGATAAGGAATAAGTCTATTGGGTTTGAGTCCACTTTGTCGATTACAATAAGTTGGACTTGTAGATAGCTAAGAGGAAGACTCCGAGATGGCTGGCCAACAACATTTATGGTGCCTAATGATGTGGGGATAAAAATGATGTGATTTTCCACCAACCTTTAGCATGAATGAAGTTGTATATTGAATGGTTCAAGTATCAAGTTGTACTGTTGAATAAGAAAACCCAACATTATGTTAGAAAGCAATGGCAGAAGAGGCGTACGATTGATTGTTAATGGACAAAGATAATAGTCATACTATTATAGAATGGGTAGAGAATGATTTGTCCTTAGCTTTCTAAATAGTTGCGGTGTAGTATCGATTAGTACTCTGATGTCCCCGACATCGAAGAGATAAAACTTTGTAGTGGAATAAAAAAAAATATATTAAATACCAGAATGAACACTTTGTTGTATAGTAAAAACTCCTTAGAACCAACTACTTTATTCGGAACCAAACCACCCCTTTTCAAGCTTCTCGTTTGGCCGGAATTTGAAGAAAGCAATGGCACTAGGGGCGTACGATTGCTTGTTAATCAACAAAGATAATAGTCATACTATTATAGAATGGGTCGAGAGTTATTTGTACTTAGCTATCTAAATAGTTGCGGTGTAGGATCGGTAGTACTCAGATATCCCCGACATCGAAGAGATAAAATTTTATAGTGGAATAAAAACACAAGAAAGATATAAATATCAAATGAATACTTCGATGTATAGTGAAAACTCCTTATTAACCTAGTTTGCTCGGAATAAAACCACTCCCTTCCAAGCTTCTCGCTTGGTCGAAATTTGAAGATTACTCTTGACTCGTTTTATTAATTTATTGAGTTCTTACAAATTATATGAGATTTAAGTCCTACATACTTGTTATGTCCGGGATAGATGGGTTTGTTGTCGACCCAAGCCTGGAAATCAGTTCATCAAGGGCCAATTCTCTAGGCTTGGTTTTCCCACATGTAGCGCACATTTTGGTTAGTGTACCACTTTTTTTTCCCATTACCCTGGTTGTCTACCATACTTGTGGAACAAACTTGTGTTGTTACCATGCATAGGGGCTTTACCTTTGCGCGAATAAGGGACATAAATGTTCTCCTTTCCATTTCGTGTATCCATATAGCCAAGACCAGGTCCTTGGGTTTCCCTTACAATATCTTCCTAAAGTCTTGTTTTGCTTCTTGGATCTTGTCGACAACAAACTAGTCTATCCATTTCATTTTCTTAGCATCATCATAAGTTTTCAAGATCTCTAGATCACTAGACAAAATCATTCCCTAGCTTGGCCATGAGCTTATCTCTTTCTAAGCATGACACTTGTTTTTCTAGGTCATCAACATGTTTTTGAAGATCAATAACTTGAGAACTAAGTTTAGGACAATCAATAAAAGGAATAGAAATAGAGATAGAAACCTTTTCAAGATTTATAGTTTAGCTTATTGCCATCAATTAGATTTGATAAAGTTTCATCTTTATCCTCCACTTTCTCGAAAACTTCAATGACTTGAATACCAAGTTTTTCTATTATAGCTACACGCGGCTATCTAGTCTTTTTAGCAAGTAGAGAAGAGAATTCAGAATCATTTACCTTGCTTAAAGAGCCATCTCCCAAAGCCATGAAACAAAATTCTTTGGTCGGCAATACTTCGTCTTCATCATCTAACATGATCATTGCCAACATAATTTTCCCAACCTCCTTCTTATGACAGTGTTTTACAAAGTGTCTTTTTTCTTGATAGTGATATCGCATCACTCCCTTCATGCCCTTGTTCGGTTCAGGTGCTTTGGCTGAAGCGGAGCCTTGTTACGACTCCAAAGTCTTTTCATAGCTCTATATAGAAGAGCTACATCATTGTCGACATCCTCCATGTCTTATATCCCTGAGCAAGATTGAAAGTCTTCTCAACCTTAGGATTAATATTTTTTATCTTCTTCGAGTCATGTCTTGTTAAGTTTTGGATGTACAAATATGGAAAATATGTTATAGTGAAATGCAAATAAACAATTTGGTTTGGTTTGTGGAAATAGCCCTTGTAGATCCATCAAAGGATAGTCAATGTGTATATGAGTAGACCCAATGAAGGGTAGTCTCGTGGGTAGACTCAATAAAGAGTAATCCCAAGGTGTAGACTCCAAAGGAGTAACCACCACCATTCCTTAGAATTAACTTGACTTAGATATTGGCAACGAGTCGTGGAGAAGGCACTTTCCCTCAACGTTATTTACCTCTATTTTATGTCAGTGTACATCCGCAAATAAGTTGTGAGATAAAACGTTCCATAGAAACCCGAGATAAGGCGGCAAACCCATACCTTGATGTAAACACATACCTAGTTCGTCCTTCACTCTCGCGGTGGAGAATACCATGGATGAAGATGTTTTCCTCTCCATACTTGACT
The DNA here is from genome assembly GCA_963924305.1 of Polygonum maritimum. Taxonomy (NCBI): domain Eukaryota; kingdom Viridiplantae; phylum Streptophyta; class Magnoliopsida; order Caryophyllales; family Polygonaceae; genus Polygonum; species Polygonum maritimum. The sequence continues at coordinate 2,173,006 of OZ002736.1, forward strand.
TGTCCACAACGTTCTTATCCTTAGATAAATTCCTCGGATTTTATAAGCAAACACTGAACCTCCAAATCCCTCTTAGCTGAACACAACACACACAATAGACGTGTTGATTTTTCTCACAATTCCAAAGACTTCTTGAGAGGTTTTCCTCATGAAAAGTGTGGATACTCTAGAGAATTTTCATCCCAACACCAAGGGAAATCCTTGTGAAAATTGTGTCAAAAGATGGCCACAATCCAAGCCTTTTAAAGGCACAAGGAGAAGCAGTTACAAGGCGGTTACTAGAGGCTATTCTTTCCTTGAATTTAGGAAGTTGTTACACGGGAAACTCCCCTTTTAAGTGCTGGAAAGGGCCGGTCCTCATGGCCTTATATCAACCCATCCAAGGCTCAAGAGAGAAAGCCCAAGATTAAGCCCAAGAGGGGCCCAAAGTAGCCAAATAGGTAGAGCCCTTAGCTAGACCACAATGCAGCCGAAGTAAGGCCCAAACGAATCCCATATAGGCAGCCCACATGAGGCCCAAGCCATGATCCAAGGGACCTAGCCCATGAGGCCCCATGCCAGGTCCCAAGCTAGGCAAGATAGCTAGATACCATGATAGCATAAGTAGCTTGGTAGCAAACTATGTCTTTGATCAAGCTCCCACATAACACACTTGATATACTCTCAAATACTTGACCTACTTTCTACCTCTAAGCTCATAAAATATATAATATAAACTAGGTTAACTAGAGCCATGCACACAAAATGTATACACTGACAACAATAGGGTCTAGGGAGGTGCACCCACTAGTGGGGTTACAAGGGGTAGAGCTCCTCATCGGTGGTTTCACTGACTCGTTATCGAGACGGGGGGTGCTAGGGGCAATGCGCCACAAGCGAGGGGTGGGCAATGCGTCAGAAGATATAACGTACCTCTTTTGGAGTTGTAAATCATCCCGATTATTAGTATATGTTTTTCTCAGAATCCCAATTATTAGTATAATTGCACAAACAAGCAAGAAAGAATCGAATTTATAAAATTTGTTTTACCATTACACCTATATTTCTTCTAATTATTTGTCTATAATTTTCATCTAAGCCGCCGTAAGAAGTATTTACATCATAGTCTTAATTTCTAACATTTTCTTACTTTAACTTTACAGAGTTTATAAAATATATTGGAGTACCTCCAACAAATCATGTAAATTTTGTTTCAAAATTGTGAATCTAAAATCACTCTGCTCACTTTATTTGAGTATTCAATCTAACATATTCTTTATTTTTAAAAAAATTCGAATTACATAGAGAATTCCTTACATTTAGAAAAGTTTGTCATTGTTTTCTACCTCTTTCTCTATTTTAGAGAATGTAATACGGAAGCTATATATTTGTTTTAAGATCCCAAATATGTTTAAAATCTAAATTTCTTCATTGTATAAAAGTTGTTAGAAATGTTATGAATATATTATCCTTTATTATACTCTTTTTTTAATCTCATACTCTCAATGAAAAAATGGGTCTGGATGAAATTGGAACTTGTGGAGGTTATGATTAAGGATGTTGGAGATAATTGTGATCTTGTCTACCGATTGATATGAGATGATAGCTAGTTTACTACTTCGCCATTCAAATCAGAAAATATAGGCGGCCTGTTTGATTAAGGGGGGGTCATATTGGCGCATAAATAGGCTTTTCTATTTCCCATTCATAGAATATACTATAATCATCTAAATCCTATTCTTCTCTTCTACCTTCTTCGTCTTTCTAATTAAGTACGTTGTACACAAAGTGTGGATCTCAATTCAGTTAAAAAGAGAGGTAAAAAGGCAAATTGACCAAGGGGATGTGTGATATTGAGTTGTGTGATCCAATGTGCGATACAATGTACGTACCCATATAGTATAAATATACATCTAGTTGCATTAAAACGTACATGTACGTGGAGCTTAATTGGGACACGTACACGAAGGTTAAAAACATTCTTCTAGGAGGTAATTAATTAGGTCGCTTTCTTCATTCAGTTTTCATTAAGATCGAGACCTATTGACTTATTCTTTTTTTGGTGCAAGAGACCTATTGACTTATAAATTGTAATAATCCATCTATTTTTTTTGTCAAAGAGAGACGGTACTCTCCACCTTCTCGGAGGAGCGTTTCATTAATAGGAAAGAAAAAGGATTAAATAGTCATCAAGCGAGGGATAGCCCGACCTCTTACATCTTCAAACAAAAGTAAATAAATTCCCTCCAACGGGACACACAATACATGCAAACCTAAAGGGAAATCGAAAGCGCTAGACGCGAGGTTATCCAAATAATCCATCTAATTGAAATTGAAAGTGTGTGGCTCAAATAGTACTATTGACCTTGTTGAGACTAAAAGCTATCCCACATCGGAAATTGAACTTAAATCACCCATCATATAAGTAGATGAGCCTCTCCTTATTGTCATTGGTTTTAGTATGAAACCCCATGAGCTTATACGTCGGGCCTATTGCGCATATGCGCATGAACCGACGTGTGAACCTCCCACGTCATATATGGCCCACTGAGATTTAACATGGTATCAGAGCCAGGTTCGGTCCGGGTCCCGACTTCCTGGTCTATTGGGCTGACCGGCCTTAAAGCACGAGACGTCAAGCTCAACTAACATATTGTGGGACCAGACAGTTGCACTTGAGGAGGCGTGTTGATACTAAAAGTCAACTATATAAATACATAAGCTACTCCACCTATTTCAATTGGTTTTAGGGTGGAACCTCATGAGCTTATGTGTCGGGCCTATCACGCATATACACACATACCGACGTGTAAACCCCCACGTCATATATATCCCACCAAGATTTAATAGACCTCAATCTAATAGGACAATCAGTACTCCAAGCACTAAGTAAAAAAATACATACTCAACGTACTTATCCCAATGGTGGTCCGCAATCTACCCTCAATTTCAAGATAGATTATATATGATAATTAAAAATCAGAGTTGCATTTTCATCAACCACACAGGCCTCTTGTATATATATAACCCCTCTTGGCCTCATACCTACCAAATCAAGCAGATCAAAGAGCATACTTGAGCACATCACTCTCAACCTCAAAAAATAGCAACACATACACAAAAGTTCACTACTCACAAATTTCCCACTAGCTAGCTACAAACCCTACATACACAATGGCCATGGCTTTCAAGATGGTAAGCTTTCGATCAATTCCTAAAGTTGATTTCACATATAATAATCAAGAAATGATTAACTAGTTAATACTAACTAATTGTACGTGCACATAGGCAACGTTGGGGATGAAGGTGACGGAGGAATGCAAGAGCTCGTTCATGGAGATGAAGTGGAAGAAAGTCCACCGCTACATCGTGTTGAAGATCGAGGCCGACAAGTCTCCTCAGGTCACCGTCGACAAGGTGGGCGCTCCGGGCGAGGGCTACGCCGACCTGGCCGCCTCGCTCCCCTCTGACGACTGCCGCTACGCGGTCTTCGACCTTGACTTCGTCACCATCGACAATTGCCGAAAGAGCAAGATCTTCTTCATCGCCTGGTAACGATCGGTCACTGACTAACATTATTATTTCCATGAGATTGATTATCCTATAAACTGAAAACGTGAACAAAATACATAAACATGTGGACACCGGGATGAAATATGTGAGCATAATCAACTTTTATTATGGACCGTATAATACATATAATAACACGTACAGTTTCTCAATATCATGTGTTATGGACAAGATTACAACACATAATAACATAATAACATAAAATCATAAATATTTTTTAGAATTCAAGTATTTGTGTTTTGGGTTCAGCTATATCTATCTCATGTTCACGTATTTCTATTTCATGTTCACAGTTTACAGTTTATGGTTAAGGAAAGTTTTCATTCGATTCAAATCCACGTTTTCAAATACATACATATATAAGGCCTTGAGTTGAATTGAAGTTGATCGATCGATTGTTCGGGATCGATATGATGTTGTATTAGGGCACCGTCGGAGTCGACAATCAGAGCGAAAATGTTGTACGCGACGTCGAAGGAAGGGGTGAGGAGGGCGTTGGAAGGGATCCACTACGAGCTGCAGGCTACGGATCCAACCGAGATGGGGTTCGATGTCATCATGAACCGTGCTAATTGATTAGGACCTCAATTAATTATGGCAAACCATCCTTAAACTTAATTGTGCTGAAAACTTGCATTGCAAGAGTTTGTATGTGTTAACGTAACTTTGTGATGAATGATGCCCTAATAATCCATCCACTTTGGAAAAAAGTTGACTTCATCATTTATGCAAGTTTGATATAGTTGACTGGTCTACTTGAAGTGCTACAACTAATTAATACTCCATCCGTTTCACAATAAGTGTCGTTTTAGCTCTCAATACAGTTTTTAAGAAAAGCAATCATTCATCTTAAAACTTACAACTTTTTTTTAATCTTACCACTCATTACATTTTTTTGGCCAATGAATGAACAACTTTAGTCAACAAATACACATTCCAATAAAAAATATCATTATTACCCCTAATAAATCACTTTGAAAACCTAAAACGACACATATTATGAAACAAATTTTAAGTGCTAAAACGACACTTATTGTGAAACGGAGGGAGTAACATTTTGAGCCCTCGTAAATGATCTGCTGTGAAGTTGTGATTGATGACTTGAGGTTTTATTATTCATTTTTTTTTGTCAGAATAAATTTTGGGTATGTCGAAGTTGAGTTATGGTCAAATGCACCGGTGAATTGCTTAATGTGAATTATGATTTACGTTTGGTATACTAATTAGGACTAATGGTTTATACTTTATACTTCATACTTTTAGCAAAGTGGAAACATATAATGGAGGAATACATTAGCAACCACGAATACAAGAATAAGAAGTCAAAACTTATCCAAATTATATGCATAAAGAATCAAATCAAACCGAGACAGCCTGCTTGATTTTAAACAGAATACTCTTGAATCAATCTGCCAAAGCTGTCGTCCGATTGAAGGTAACACTACTCTACTACCCAAAAAAAAAAAATAGGTAAATGGTATAAAACCGCCCATGAAATAGGTCTTTGTACAAAATCATCCATAAAATCATAAATTAATACAACTCACCCGCAAAAAGAACTTTGTGTACAAAACCACTTATAAAATTCAAAATTTGAGAAAACTATCCGCAAAATAGAAATTTGTGCATTAAACCACCATAAAATATAAAATTTTTATAAGCCACCGATAAATTAACAGTGTTAAAACATAATCACCCATGAATCTCAAACTCTGTTCATGGTTGATGTCGACAAAATTTTACAGCAGAGATCCATGGAGCTAGAAGATACTATATATCTATAGCTAGCTAGGTATGACTGTATGAGTATGCATGTGAAGGCACGATTGAGAAAGTCAATAGAGCGACACTTGATAATGAGGATAAGGCTCCTATCAAAGACGGTTAAGCCTCAAAGGGTAGTACCCAGAGGTCACCGGTTCGACTCTCATGGACAGTACCCTCAACCCAAAAAAAAAGGCTCTTATCAAAGACATGCTGGGGGTCTTGGAGAGGATATGAGTATTGAACACTCGTTAAGGAACGAAATCTGAACTCCGAGCATGCTTGAAGAAGGAGGCGCGCATCGTTGAATGAGCGTGTTGTCGGTGGTTCTGTCCCAGAGCTTCTAGCGGGTTCCGATCAACAACACATTAACATCAACATTATTATTCTTCATCGATCATTAATTCTGTCGGAATTTGGAATGAACTCCTTGGCTTAATGTAAATAGAGGATTTGAGAAAACCACAAGCATAAAAGTACAAAAGATGTCATTTTAATTGACTTTAGTTAGCAGACACATCCCTCGTGTTTCCATGATAGACCTCATATCCTTCTTATTAACCACCCTACAATTCTTGAGGCCTGAAGGTGTTATTCCAAGTGATAATTGAGTTGATGGAATCCATTTTTTATTTTCACGAGCCATGTTTTTAGTGTAGTTTTTCTTATTAGTATTTTAATTTCCGTCAAGAATCACTATAAAAAATCAAACATTATTCTCTAGCATATGACTACGTACTTCGTACATTTAGGTCGATTCATATGTTTGGCTGCATCTCTTTCAGTTTCTCTGTTTGGATCATGGTATTTTGGTTACTTCTTCCTAATCTTATTCTATACAGCATTTTTAGAATCAACACAAGAACATGTTGAAAAACAATTTATATTCATAAAACTACGGACAGATCAGTTAAAACAATGAAGGGATAAGATTAAAAGATACATGTTAATAGAAAAAGAGTAGAAAATAGGACATTGTAGCAAAGGTCTTGAAAAAAGATCCATGTGAATCACAAAGAAGGCCTACACCGCCCACAACCTCCAGGTCTCCCTTGGATACTGCATACACGTTAAGTGCAAACCAATCAAGCGGAGGAAGTGACCAATGGGCAAGTTGTGGAGGCACTCCAACCAGTGTTCTAAAAACCGCTAGGTAAAAGTTGGATGGTGGGAAGGGGCCTAGCACCTACACGGTTAAACGGAGCCTAGGTAGATTAGTACGATCTCAGAAATTTAGGATTATTATTTTAAACGTGAGAGAATAAAGAAAAAAGAACAATATCATTATAGTGTTTTCATATAAATTGACACCTAAAAATCCAACTAACCTCATTTAGAGCCCACTTAACACGCATAGGAGGGTGCCTAGCCTGCTTAGGTGCCCGCCCAACCCGACTAGGCACCCGCCTAGCCCGTTCAACCTGCCTAGACCCACACCTAGCCCGCCTAGGCACTCTCCTAGCTCGCCTGGCCGTCTAGCCATCCGCCTAGGGGCTATTCGGGACGGTGGTTGGGTCACCACCCAGCTCCTAGGCGTCGTCTAGAGCGTTTTTTAGAACACTAGCTACAACACTCGGTTACAGCAACAGGGAGTCGAACTTCTTGGAGCAAGTTGTATAAGCTTCCATAGTGGACACAACCATATAAGAGGAATTTCTACCCCTTCGAAAACCAATTAATTCATATTTTTCCGAGTGTGTCACGGCATGCTATGTGAAAAAGATCAAGCTCCGTTCATCAAGAGCCCGAATGTTTTCATGGATCCAATCCACTATGGTCGTGCATGAGAAAAAAGATGTGGAAAGCTTACCTACACTTAGAATCTCTTAATATATGAAATAGAGAGATTCATTACTCGAACATCTGGGGTATGTTTGGTAACGATATGAGTTTTTAGTTGTAAATTTTTTATAAAACTCAAATCAGTTTTTAGTTTTGAAACTTCAAATTTTAAAAACTATTTTTGATTGTGTTTTGTAAAATTATTGTGACATAAAAATTCATAATATTTTATATCCTAAAAATTAATATAATATATATTAGATAATGTAATAATGATGATTTATATAATATTGTGGTGGTGTAAAGGTGGTGACAACGATGGTGGTGGTGGTGGATGTGGTACGTGGCGATGATGATGGTGGATGTGGTGGCCTCAACGGTGGTGGATCTGGTGGCAACGACGGTAGTGGTGTTGGTATAGTAGTGGTGATGGAAGTGATGGTGGCGGTGGTGGTGGTGGTGGCAGAGGCGATGGCGGTGGGGTGGTGGCGGAGGTGGCGGTGGCAGCGGAGGTGGCGGCGGGGGTGACGGAGGTAGCGGTGGCGGTAGTGGTTGAGCATCAATGTAATATAGATGATGGCATTGATGAAAGCGAATATGGCCTTACTTTTTTCAAAACATGATATTGTGGTTTCAGGTTTTAAGGGTTGAGTTTAAAAAACATAAAGTGTTGTGTTTGTAATCTATGCTTGTAAAAACTCAAACAATGTAACACACATACATAAGAGATATGGTAGGAGCCAAGTGGCTCATAGGCAGGATGAGTCCCATGACAGCTCTATCACTCACGAGTCACACTTGGTGCCTAGTCTTTGGGATCATGGTGCTAGTGTGTGATATTGAGGAATGTCTTGGACTCTACCAGATGGCCTGTTTTGGTTGGGCTTTTATTAAGTTTTGGCCAAGAGGTCCAAAACTGAGAGCGGCATGTTCCCTTTGATCAGGCATCCATTGAATGGGATGACGCCGTTTGGGAAATGACCCTCGTTTAAAAGCGATGAACAGGAACCCTAGCTCAGACTTTTGCTCTTTCTGTGGCGTTGAGAACTCTCTAAGGTTTACGAGCTCCCGAGCTCCATCTCTGGCGATTTCTCTTTAGTTCACCAGGATATGAGTGAGGTCATCGACGGAATTAGGAGAAAGGGTGAGGAAGAAGGCCAAAAGTTCTCTGTGAACACATTTGTGTCGCCTTCGCTCCGTGAGCTTTGTGCATCTCCTTTGCTTACTGTCTTTGAGCCAAACTCTTGCCGTCTTTGTGTGTGCTTGTGTGTCTGTGTTTGTGCTTGTTCTTTTTGCTTAGTGAAAACTTGGTTGAGTCTCCCGATTGAGGCTCCGCAGAGTAGGGTTTACCCGAACTGCGTTACCAATCTCGTGTGTTCAACTTGCTTTGCTTTTGTTTTTGTTCTTCATTGATTTCCAAACGAGTAATCGAGCTAGATTTGAAAGCGAGCTCCATATAAAAGGATCTTCATTCTCACAACAGTTTTACTAAATAGGTTTTGTTTTATTTTTATGAGTTGAAAACCAAAAACTTGAAACTCATATGGTGTATTTTGGTCTCACTATAGTGGACAAACTTATATGTGCTACAAAAATAAGTAATTTGTAGCTCTTTGGCACACTCCATATGTTGGACTGGATATGATGAGGAGCTATTGAAGGTACTTTCCGAAGGATAGCTTTTGTAGATTGAGTAGTGAAATTTCTTGAACAAGCAGCATGCCAGAAGAAGATATTTGGGACGCCCATATCAACAGCAAGGGAAACATAGGCCAAGCAACTAAGGATATGTTCCTTAGGACTAGTTGCCACATTAATGTACCTAAACAGAATCTTTCACCGTGAGCTTTCCTCAAACTATTAGGGCTTGTTTGGCAGCATATAGATTATTTAGAATAAGCCATTATTTTTAAAAAGAGTTTTTTTCCACCAAACAAGGCAAATTAAGGATAGTAACTAATAAAGTGAAAGTTGTGGCCCTTTTATGTACTTTATGGGGTGAAATAGTCAAAAGTGTCTGTTCTGGAGACGTCTTTTCCAAAATAATGCATTATATTTTATAAGCTAGGTTGAAACGAACAAGAGCCTTAAGCAAGGAGTGATAATGTGGTAGGGGAGAAAGAGTACTCAAAACATCGAAAAAATAACGCCATTACACAATGTAATGTTGCGTCCATCATCGTGGCACCCTTATCTTAGGGAAGTACACCCCAAACAAAGTAGAAGCATTGATCACGTAAACTATATTATAGGGGAATGTACGTTGCAACGTACACAAAGCACATGAGCCCATTCCACTTCACCATCTCTTCATGATGCTTTAGAATAAGATCGGGATGTTGCAACACAAACCTCATACCACTTGTACGGCAAATAAATGGATGGTGTGCACGCCATACGTCCTATATCTGAAATGACTTAATTGGGCCAACGCCGTTTCCACCAAATTATGTCTGCGAGCACCGTGGACCGGCTGCGTCCCATCACGTACACACACCATGGGCTGAAAAGTACAAAGTTAACATCGATCGTTCTTTATGTCAAGCCTTATAATTCTAGCGCGCGTTATTCTATATTGATAACATTTTCTATCATGCTCCAAACACTAACGAAGACGTGTACGTAACGTACTAAATATTGGCATTCCATAAGACGATTCTAATGATTTTAAATATATAATCCCTCCGTTTCAAAATACATGACCATTTGGACATTGAAGATATATTAAGAAAAAAATGTTATTCCTATATTACCCCTATGAAATGTAGAGTTAATCATTTGTTTAGATAAATATGAAAAAGTGTAATGATTATGATAAAGATAATTATTAGGGGTATAAACGGAAAGAGATGAGAAAAAATGTGAAATGGACAAGTATTATGAAACAAGAAAAAATGTTTAAATGGTCATGTATTTTGAAATGGGGGAGTATACGTATATAAAATATTTGCAAGAAAATACGATTTTAGAAGTACATTATAAAATAAAAATAGAACCTACGTCTTTGTTAAATAATCGTGCCACCTCATCAACGTTGAATAAAAAAATGTTATTTACGCCACGTAATCAATGTTGAATAAAATAGTGATTTTATTTTAGCGATGGTAACTAACATTTATATCTATTAAATATCTTCTCCAATTTTGATAGGTTAATTTATTTTCCTAATAAAAATCAGTAGCAAATCTTGATGGAATCAATAGAAAATGTGATTTTTGATATAACGGATAACCACGCGATTTAAGAGAAAAAAACAAAATTTTGATGTTTTTAAGAAAAAGTGGAAAAGGTAATTTGGATAATATTGAAGAGGATAAGGGTATGTTTGTAAATTTGTAGAGAAAAATAGTAGAAAAGTGATAAAGTTATTGTGAAAGTTGGATAATGGAGGGGGTAATATGTAATATTAGATGAGGGTATTTTTGTAATTTTGTAAATAAAAGTGATAAAGTTGATAGGAAAGTTGGATAGTGAGGGTAATATTTTAAATTGAGCGGGGATATTATTGTAAGAAAGATCGGATATAAATAGAAAGTTTGAGAGATAGACAATCTTATCAAAACGTCGAAAAAGGAAAGACGGACAAACTTTTGGAGGCGGAGGGAGTAACTTTTAACCAAAAAATGAATATCCCAAAATATTGATAGTAAGCAAAATAATCCAAATTTGTAAGACGTGTTAAAAAAAATATCTCAAAGGTAAAGTTTTCAGTCATTATTGATGATTTGACACCGGATAAATGACATGTCAATTGAAATAATAATGACATGGTGCTCTTCAGCCATTATTAATGACTTGGCACCAAAATGTGTCTCTGCGCCGTCGCCCCATTTCCGACTCTCATCGTACATCTCAAACAAGTTTGTTTTTAAGGGTTACCTTGCTTCTTGGGGTCCCACCGAACACATGTCGATTCAAGTTCTTGTAGTATGTGGCCGCTTTGGCGTGTGTGGCCGTGTCCGTCCCTTGAGACAACCAGCCACTCGTAGAGACCACGAGCTTGCCGCCGCCGCCCGCCTTCTCCATAGCGATGTAGAACGAGTCGACGAGCGAGTCGAAGAGGGTGATAAGAGAGGTCGTTTCCGGAGCTAAAGTTTACCCCGAAGAGCATCATGTCATTTTTCTAGTGCCAAGTCATCGATAATGGTCGGAAAATTTACCTCATAGATATTTTTTTAAGGTATTTTTGGGTTATTCATTTAACACTCATCAAAATTTTGGATTATTTAAATTAATTTTTCCACCAAAAAATTTCAACCCTTTATTTTATATTCTATTATTATTTCATTTTGGCTCATGGTGGACGTGGGAAGGCCCACTTAGTTCATTTCTTCCAACAAAGCAATCTACTATCTACTATAATACAGTATAAAGCGGAATCCATGTTTGTGTAAAAATTTGCGCCACCTTATCGACAGTGAATAAAAAATGTTATTAATGCCATGTAATCTAGGCTGAATAAAAAAATACATAAAAATATGAATTATCCTGAAAATGTTTTTGTATGCACAAAATTAGGTAGTTAGAATCTCATATAATCTTATTCCATAAAAATGCTTAAATATTACCAAAAATTATGAATTATCTTTTACCAAGAGATCTCATATAATTAAAGATATCCAAAAATTATGAAAACAACTAATATACGATGTACCATATTAGGCAGTCAAATCCACATATTGTGAAGATTAATTAACAAAATATATGCTCTTATATACGAATATACTATTTCCTACAAAAGATGGACAACTGAATATATGAATAAGATTCTAGATAATTAATTAAAAAAGATTTACTTTAATTAATTTGGATAAATATATGGGATTGGTAACTAAATATATATGATAAATATGGTTTGTCAAGTGTGACATTATTAAGTATTTACTTTCTTTTTATTTTAATTACAAATACAAAAATAATTATTTCGGTACAATACACCATTGTATTTATATCAACCATAATTTATCAAAGAAATAAATAATCGTTACCCGTACATGCGATGGTACCAGAACAATTATCTAATTAAGGCATAACATTTTCAACGAGGTTAATCTAATATAAAGCATGAAAATCTGCTGAATAAGAAAAGAATTAGTGTTGAAAAAGACTACAAAAGCCAAAGTCTTTAATGTATAAAACATATAGTGTACGTTGAAAGTAGGTCAACTATTTGTGGCCGAGTGCTCCGCCTTTGGCTGCGCCATTCTGTGGGCGGCCGCAGGCAGTTTGATTGGCTTCCAACATAGCTCAGAATTGTGAAAATCTGACTTATCCAAAAAAATCAATCCGAACTGATTGAAAATTTTAGGGTTGAAATTCGACCCGAATAGTTATGAGCATAAAAAAACCGAACCCGATTAACCCGAACCCGATTGGGTTGAAAACCGAACTTCACCCGACCGACCTGAATTTATATATATAATAAATATATTTTCTTATAATATTATAATATATTTTAGTATAAAAACTATTATAAATAAAATATTATTATAAAAATCAATTAACAATAATATTTTAATATTTAATCATAATATTATTTTAATAGTCATTAAAAATTTAAATTCTAGAGATGTTAGGTCGACCCGAATCCGCACTATAACTTGTTAAGGCCCGACCCGACTTGACATGTATCCGATTGACCCGAACCCACACTCAACCCGAACCCGAAAAGACAGAACCCGAATCCACCCGACTGACCCGTTTGACACCCGTAAACATAACCCATCCGTCTCCCTTCAGTTTGTCCAATATATGGTATTTTACGATTTGAAAAAATTATTGTACTTAATATACATGGAAAGTTAGATAGCATGGATACACAATAAATTAGATGAGGATAATTTTATAATGTTATAAAAATTAAAGGTTAAAAAGACATAAAATTGGACTACAAATTGAATATTCCTTCTATTCTTAAATGTTTGTATCATTTTCATTTTCGTTGTCCTAAAATGTTTGTCGTACTCTCCCCTTTCCTTTTATATGTACATTTCTTAACTATATTACCCTCACTCGTATCATATTTTACCCACTTTATTCAACTTTAACATTTTTTAACCTTGGCACTATGTTAAATTACAAAACTACTCCCATTTTATCTTATTTTCTACCATCACAACTACTTTATTTGTTTTCAACTTTGTACATCTACTAAATTATGAAATAACTCATACTTCCTCCGTTTCAAAATACTTGTCCAATTGGACATCACACCTATATTAAAAAAAAAATGTTATTCATATTATTACCCTTATCAAATGTGGAGTTAATTATTTGTTTATAGAAAGATGAAAAAGTATAATGAGCATGATAAAAAAGATTATTAGGGGTATTAGACCCGGCAAAAAGTGATCTGAATCCGAAATTGGACCCGAACAAAGAAAAATGAATAATCCGAACATGAATTAAGACCCGATCTGAATTCGATCCGATCCAAAACCGAACTAATCCAAAATGTATTAAAATAATATCCTTATTCAATCTTATTACATATTATCGACATTTTCCATCAACCTTATCGCTTTTAAATTTTTTAGTTTATAAAATTACAAAATTATCCGTATCTAGTCTCCGTTCGGTAAAAGTAGTTGAAATCAAGCTAAAATGGTAGCCGAAGTTGATATTTCTAGCCAAAATTCATAACTTATTTCATAAGCTTATATTTTAACTAAAGTTGAAGGGTGTTTAGTAAAACAAGCTTATTTTTGTGTAAAAATCGATTATATATTGATGAAAATGGATTAAAATATTTATTTATTTATTTATTTATTTTTAGGGGATATTTTATATACCCATACATAATTACCAATATTTATATACTCAAATAATATTTTTTCACATGGTATAGAAAAAAGCTACCTATCCATTTCCGTAGATTAAATCTCTCCTAAAAAATAAGCTACAAAAAGTTACGAAAAGCTTGTTTTGCCAAACACCAATTCATGAGATTTTATTTTACAGATAAGCTACTTCAAGCTACCAAAAAACTTGAAAAAAGCTTTGCAAAACAGAGCCCTAATGTAAATTACTACTCCCTCTGTCCCCTTTTGTGTGTCTCAAATGACGGTTTTCATGAATATTAAGAAAATTTGTAAATTAGTATTGGCAAATGTTCAATTTGAATTGTATGTATAAAATATACTCCCTCCGTTTCAAAATACTTTCATATGATCATTTTTTCTTGTTTCATAATACTTATCCATTTCACATTTTCCCTATCTCTATTCATTTATACCCCTTAGACGTGTCAAATGGGTCGTTCGGATCGGACTAGTTCGGGTCAAACAATTATTTCTGGTTTTGTTTGATTCGGATTCGGGTCCTTTTCAGATTATAATATATCGAATTACTTTGAATCAAATTAGTTCAAATCGGATGTTGTTTGGTTTTGGGTCTAGTTCGGTCCAGATCCTCTTCGGATTGCTTCGAATCAGATAATTTCAGATCGGGTTAATTCGGATTTGGGTGTTATATGGATTCAATTTTTTTCGGATTATTATACTTCAGGTTCATTCGGATTGACCTTATTTAGGTTTTTAGATGATAAACATGACTCATGTTATCAGATTCTAACTTCATATTGAAATCTTACGATATTTATAATTTTATACTATAATTTTGAAAAATTAATAATTTAAACACTTAAAATAAAAACACATATGAATTAAAATGGATGTTTTAATAAGTTCGATACGTAGGTTTATATTAAAATCTTAGAATATTTATATTATAGTTTTGAAAAAATTATAGTTTAAACACTTTAAATAAAAAAACACGTAAAAGAAATGAAAGTTTTAATAAGTTCGATATTTAGGTTTATATTTAAATCTTACAACTTTTATACTACAATTTATATTGAAATCTTATATGTAGGTCTATATTTGATATTATATCAACTCATTTTACGCGTCATGTTAGTTGCTGATCGAATGTATACTTAGGTACATCGATAAATAATTTTATTCGTACACATCGATAAATAATTTTATATGTGATTACTAAATAGGTGTTTTAATAAGTTCACATCTTTCATCGAATATTTTCTATTCTAATAATATGATATATTTTATTTTCTAAACTATGTAAGTTTGTAACTACTAGCTATTAGTCTATTTGTCTATTTATATATCACTGTCTTTATCTAATTTATTTCTTAGATTCCATATATTTCTCTAAAATTTATTATTTACTTTTTTAGAAGTATTTCATAATCGTAATTTTCTTTACATGCAAACTTAATTTGGGTCATTTCGTATCGAAAGATCTTTGGTCAGATTTAGTTAGGGTCATTTCGAATCGGATGATTTGGGGTCAAATTTAGTTCGGGTCATTTTGGATCGGGTGAATTCGGATCAGATTATTTCGGTTCGGATCATTTCAGATCATATTTAATTCGGGACAAGAAAGATAAGAGGTAAATGAAAGAGCGAGAAGATAAACAAATCTTTAAGATACTAAAAAATTTATACAATGGAGAATTAATTATAGAAAAATTGCTCATATAAGTAAGGGCAAGTGTGCATATATCATTTTCCTTCTTCTTTATATGTACTATATCTTTTTTGGTCGAAACTTTATATATACTATATTGAGATAGTACCCATAACATTGAGGTGGCTAACAACCCAGTGATAGGAAGGTGGTGGCTCGTCATTAACACTAGTGTGTGCACGCACGAAACACGCCGGTTATTTTTATGGTCTCGTCATTTTATTGTCCTTTATTGTGTCACTCGTAACAATTTGTAGTTGATAAGTTAATTAATGCATGAATTAGGGATTTTTTAAACAACTCCATGATTGTTACACGACTGCTTTACACAAAGCGAGCTCATAAAGGTTACGATAATGCGGGGTTCCAATTGAGTGTGCCGTTGAAATTGAAACTAACTTGAAGCTGACTCGGATTCCTAGCTCTAGCTAGCTTCATGCAAAAGCCCATGCCCTGATGTCCAAGCAATGACGGACGCAGAATGAAATTAAGGGGGTACACTTTCTCTAGGAGATTTGATGAATCAAAAATAGCCGATAAATTTTAGTTATACAACACTTTTAAATAGTAAAATATAGTTAGTTTTTAATCAAGTAAGTTTATATTATGTATGACATCTAATTTATGCTAAAAAAAAGGATAGTTTATAAAAAAAGTTTGAAGAGACATACATTAAATGTGAATAAAAAACAAAATGATGCTATGGAGAATTGAACCTTGGTGGAATGAAAACAAAATTGAACCATAAACCATTTAAACTAGTTGTCTTTCATGTCATATTAACGCAAATTAATTTAAAATATATTGATATTTTACCTAAAATTCAATATAAATACTGGTAATAAATCCGACGGGAGGTGGGCACAGGCCCACGCATGCCCCACGTGTCCGTCTATGTGTGCAAGTACACAACATAATTAATTATATCCCTTGTAATATTATAATTAAGTAGGATATGTACTGTGCTTATACAACATTTTATCGATAAGTGCATGGAAAATGCGTCTCTTCCCAATAGCCCATTTCATTTCATGCCCCACTATGGCACTATACAGGCTTTTTAGTCTTTAGAGATGCATGTATAAGTAGTGGGAGATTAGACCGAGAGAGAGAGAGACACGGCCAAGTGTGTGACTACTTTTACAAAACTTGTAACCAAGAGCTAGCTTATCAAAATGGGTTTGCAAAGGGGAACCGCGATGAAGTGGCTGGGTTTCGTGACCGCGGTTTGGGTGCAATCAATCTCGGGCAACAACTACACGTTTTCAAACTACTCGGGTGCCCTCAAGACCATCATGAACCTAAACCAGGCCAAGTTGAACTACCTTTCGGTTGCCAAGGACTTGGGCAAGGCGTTCGGGCTTGTTGCAGGCTTTGCATCGGACCGGATCCCACCATGGTTGCTCCTCCTCATCGGATCGGTTGAAGGATTCGTTGGATACGGGGCTCAGTATTTGGTCGTCAGTCAGAAGATTAGGCCCTTGCCTTATGGCGCGGTATCGATCTTCACTATCCTTCATTTTGTTTGATTTCTTTCTTTTTTTGGTCAAATGCTTGCTTTCTTTCTTGGTATGCATAAAAGTGTTCTTTTTAGGAAATACATGAAACATACGATATATGGTTTTGTTTCCATTATTTGGCTTTCATGGTTTTATGTTTGGGGTCCCAAGTATAATTCTGAAATTTCTCCTAGGATACGTTATTTGGTCACATGTTGTCAACTTACCAACTAACTTGGAAAGAATTCACTCTGCGGTCACATGTTGTCAACTTACCAACTAATATTAGAAAGATTTGGTAAATATTAAATTTAGGATTTCTAAATCTTTTTTTTATGACAAGTTCATTATTTCCACTTTAGGATTTAGTTTCCATATTTAGTAGGTTTATAATGTTTCCTTAAGATATACAATAGAAGAATCGTTAATTAATTTGATAAAAATTCAAATATTAATCCATTCTTGTAAATTCTAATGCAAAGTATCTTGGTTATTCCTTCTCTTCTTTTTCTCCCCCTTTTGACATGTATGAATACAATATGATTTAAATTAATCACGCATACTATTAAAAATACATATTGCACTCTTGGTCAATGTTGAAAATAATAGTATTAAATCAAACATTTGTGCTTTTCCAACATTTTCAAATGTGCCTGACCATAAAATGAAAACATTTTAAAAAGTGTAAAATATTAAGATAAGGTGTCATTATCAGTAAAATCAATATCAATATATATATATTATAAAAACCGACCGTTTTCGAGCCACCACGTTGATTCTGGCCCCACCGATTATTCTATAAAAAAATTGATTTTATCACTTTATTATTTGATTTATTAGGATATTATCAAAACTTATTCAAAAGTTTTTTTTTTATCATAATCTTACTCTGAAGATATTTAAAAGATATTATCCATTCTTATTTGAGTTAGTAAGATTATATCTTAATAAAATTATTTGATATTATCAAACACACATACCAAAATTATCTTCTAAAAAAAATAAAAAATTATCTTCTAAACCTAAAATTGGTTTGCTAATTAATTTAAATTAGTTGAACATTAGCCCATAATTTCAACCAAAAAAAAAAGTAGTGCCCCATAATTTTGTTGGAACGAAGTCCCAAAATCCAAACTTATCTTTAACTTTTACAATTTCTTATGTCAAAAAATTCCTTATAAAAATGTAATTATTGTTGGTTACACTTTATATATATATCCTAGAACTCCTTATTCTCAAAATACTTTATTTTTTTACCATTAAATTTTGACTATGAAAAAAATAGCCCCACCTCATAAATAGATAACCAAGATTTAGATTTCATAAAAATATACAAAAGCAATTGCAAACATTATATATTCTATGTATAATTTGAGTTATATGAACTTTAAAAACAATGTCACTCTTTTTAGAGGAAAAAAAAAGAACATGGCGTTTATACATTTATGCAAAAGATATACATTTCTTATTATCTATTTATGCAAAAGATATGATCAAATTTTTGAATTTAGTAAGATATTTTATCTTTTTAATATATCACTTATCTTTTCTAAAGTTGATTTTGAACCCACAATATTTTTGATAAAAAATAGTTTTTATTTATGGTATTTCAATTAATTTGATTAAGTTATATATTATCTAATTATGTAAAGATATATTCAAAATTTTGAATTTTGGTAAGATATTCTATCTTTTTTAATATATCACTTAATTGAAAAACATGATTCTAATAAATATTTTGAATTTTCAAAATATAATTACTATGAACTAATTATATTTGATTTGATTAAATAAATTTATAACTTTTAAACTAAAATTTTAAATTATTTTTATTAGAAAAACTATTTTTTTCACTTTATTATTTGATTTACTTGAATAAATTTAGCATTTTAAACCTTAAGTTATTTTCTATATCATTATCAACTATATTTTTTTACCCACTATATTTGATTTTTTTCTATCTTGATAACAAACTTGATTTTTTAGCCAAATAAACTTGATATTCTATAGTTACATCTTTTTCTATAGTTTTTACTTATTTATAAAAAAATACACAAATGCGTGAAAAAAATACTGTCTTATATATATATTTTGGGTTATATGAATTTCAAAAACATGTCCATACAATAAAACTTATATTATATTTTCCATATAAATATTTAATTTAATCTTAATACTTTTAAGTGAAATAGTCGTGCATGGCACGACAGGTTAAGCTAGTATGACTAATAAGGCAAGGAAAAGGGGAATTTTGTGGAGGACCGAATTGGACTCATTGGTTGTAAGTAACTTATAAAAGCCCAAGCTATTAAAAAGATGTAGTTTATTTTCATGTCATGGACTCATGGTACTCTAATTGGAATTTTATATTAGCTCGCAATTTAAATGTATACGTACTGTATGTGTTTAAAGGGACTGTATGTGTTTAAAGGGTACAATGATTTCATTGTTTAAATCTCATCATAGTTTATTTTTTGGTAGAAAATCTCATCATAGTTAGCAGCAAGCAAAAGTTTGAAATTTGTTCAATGAATGATGGCATTAAAGCACTTTCTTTTCATTTTTTCAGTTTTCATACAACCTTAAAATAACGACTAGACATTTATCTATACTACCTATAGTATAAGACGGAGACAATGTCTTCACAAAATTTTACGCCACGTGTCATTTCAATAATAAAATATTCAGTCGGACCCTCCTTTATACAAATTAGGTAGTTAGAATCTCATATAATCTTATCCCGTAAAAATTAATTAAAATTTACTAAAAATTATGAATTATCCTGAATATTATAAATTATCACTTACCAAGAATTAGTTATAATCTTCCCATAAATATTACTTTTTAATAAAACGTGTATTTATCATAAAGTAATTTTTAAACAAATCCAACTTATTTATATTATGAGATGATTTACTATTGATAAAAAAAATAATCATAATACGAAGATAAATATACATGATCCTATAATTTTTACATGATCATTGACATTACATATCTATATCAAAATGGCCGGATTTATAATCATATTACTCGTACGTAGTACGGGGGTTAAACTAGTTTAAAATAAAGGAAATTCGTAAACGGGTTTGTACTAATCAACTCGACTCCGTTTAAGAAAAGATTATTAGATTTGATTATGTAACATCGAACTCAAAACTTTCCAACATTCACCTACACATTTTATCATTATGTTCTTCTGTCGTAGCGTCTGATTTAGATTCAACGTACATTAACAACCATTAATCAATTGAATATAATATTTTGAAATTTCATACATAGATGGCCGTATTCATGTGCATGGGAGGGAACAGCACGACGTGGATGAACACGGCCGTCCTAGTGACGTGCCTCCGCAACTTCCGGCGCAACCGGGGCCCGGCCTCGGGCATCCTGAAGGGCTACGTGGGCCTGAGCACAGCCATCTTCACCGACCTCTGCAACGCCCTCTTCTCCAACCGCTCCACCGACTTCCTCCTCATGCTCATGATCGTCCCCTTCGCGGTCAACGTCACCGCCATGGTCTTCCTCCGCGAGGTCAACGAAGATGACAGCACCGACGACGACGACGACCCCGGGGAGTCCAAGTACTTCAACATGGTCAACACCGTCGCCACCATCGCCGCCTTCTACTTGCTCGCCTATGACTTCATTGGCTCCCATGGACGCGCCTTCAACGCCTCGTTCTCCGTCATCCTTCTTTTCCTCTTGGCGTCTCCTTTGATTATTCCGGCCTACGTTGCCATGAAAGGAAGGCCGAACATGAAGGGTGACGACGTTGAGCAAAGGCCCAAAGAAGAGAGGGAGATGGCTTTGACGATGACGGCGGTGGTGACACCGGCGTCGGAGTCTCCTGTTGAGGAGGTTGTGGAGAGATCGGGCCAGCCGGGTCTTGGGGAGGATCACACGATCATTGAGGTGTTGAAGAGCTTCGACTTTTGGGTGTTGTTTGTGGCGTTCTTGCTCGGGGTCGGGCCCGGCATGACTGTGATGAACAACATGGGCCAGATGGGCTCGGCTCTCGGCTACTCCGACGTCTCCATCTTCGTCTCGCTTCTTAGTATCATGGGATTCTTTGGAAGGATTCTTTCGGGAACGGGTTCTGAGTATTTCATCGAGTAAGTCCTCCTCCTTATATATGATTTTGTGCATCTAATAACTAGAGTGATTAAACCTCAAGGGTAAGGTAAGAAATGAGAACGGGTTACTAACCAAAGAATAGGACAATCGCCGTCCTAGAGTCTTGAACCTGAGACCTCATGATACTACCATAAATGCTCAACCAGTGAATTGATGCACTAAGCGCTAAGCATTATCACTTTATCTCTGGTCGACTATGATCATACATGTTAGTTTTAGGTCGGGTCGTTAATAAATTAGGTCAACCTCATGTCAACATATAGTTAACGGGCGTTGTAAAGATTTAGCGGGTCAATCAACTTAAGGTACAATTTTGAGTTTTTGCAATAGTTTTAGGGTCAAAACCTAATACTTGTGGGACGTGAATGTAGGAACAAAGGTACTCCTAGGCCCATATTTAACGGGGCATCACAAGTCCTAATGGCGGTCGGATTCATAGTGATGGCGGTGGCGATTCCTGGCAACCTCTACGTCGGATCATGCATAGTTGGTTTCAGCTATGGCGTCCGACTAGCAGTGTCAGTGCCAGTGGCTTCCGAGCTCTTCGGGCTCAAGTGCTTCGGCCTCATCTACAACATCATCGTCCTCAACCTCCCCATCGGCTCTTTCCTCTTCTCGGGTCTCCTAGCAGGAAACTTGTACGACAAGGAAGCGACCCCTACCAAGAACGGAGGGGATGTTTGCAACGGGGCGCATTGCTACCGGCTCTCCTTCTTCATATTGACCGGGACGTGCTTGGTGGGCTGTGTCTTGGACGTTTGGCAGTCGGTCAAGACTAAGGATCTTTACAAGAGGATCGGTGAGTCCAAGCGTGCAAAATCATTGAGCAACAAGAAATGAAGTTGGTTCGGTTTTTGTTTAGGGGGAGGTGGTTTAAGCAAGTGGTTGGGCTAGCTATGTATTATGATGATTGCTAGGTAGAGGCATAAAAATAATGGCTTGAGGCAAGGCTAGTTAAGCGCATAGTGCTAGTGTTTGTGTACGTGTGACGTGTTTCTTCGCATTGAGTTCAATATTTGTTGAATGAGGGTAGAACATTCAAGCATCAATATGTCATAACGCAAGGATGGAATGTTCAGATTGCTTTAATTTAAGCCTTCGGACATCTAGTCGAGCGGTTAAGCTTTAAAGGATAGTACCCAAAGGTCACCGTTAAATCATTTATGTACAGCTGTTCCCTTATGATCAGATCTATGCAACACTCAAGAGATTGTTAGAGTCATTTATGCACAATTGTTCCCTTCATTGAATTATAGCCAAAATTATTGACGAGACTTACCTTTCTTACCTTTCAAAGTTGTTTATACCTTACTCGGTTAATGTAGGACCCTACTTCAAAATCAATGGGATGTTGTCATCCCGGTTCCGCATTATTTCAAGAGTCATCAATGACAAGTATTTGTCTTACATGTAAGTGCAATCTGGACTAGCTTACAACCTTCTATGACTCGAATCATGCTACGTGTCCACTTATACGTCGCACCATTACAAATTATCTTGTTCATCTTGGTTCTACGCCCATTTCTTGGAGAACGAAAAAGCATAAGATTATGTCCCGAACTCCAAGTGAAGCTAAATACAGAACCATGTTTCTTCCATTCTACTGTGCGGTTGTATTTTTTTTTCGGTCGAACCATGTGCGGTTGTATTGCGATGGTCAAGCCCCACTACACATATGGGGGTTGCTAATCAGGTCCTCCATGAGAAGACTAAACAAATTAAGATCGACTGTGACTTTATTCGGGATTTTCTACTCACCGCCTCACCGGTACCGTTCATATGAGTCATATTGACACTCATTCACAACGGACTTAGATCCTTGATAATGCCCTCAGATGTCATAACTTTTATTGTGTAAGTTGAGCCTTTGTAATCTTCATGTTCCACTTTTTTGTGATGGATTCACTGTTTCCCTTTTAAGATTTTAATTTCTATTTTTAGTATACTTATCATATGCCCTTAGGACACACAATAGAAAAACCGTATTAAAAAATAGGTTAGTAGCTTCCATAATACTCCCTCCGTTTCACAATAAGTGTCGTTTTAGCTCTCAACACAGTTTTTAAGAAAAGCAATCATTCACTTTAAAACTTACAACTTTTTCTTAATCTTACCACTCATTACATTTTTTTGGCCAATGAATGAACAACTTTAGTCAACAAATACACATTCCAATAAAAATTATCATTATTACCCCTAATAAATCACTTTGAAAACCTAAAACGACACATATTATGAAACAAATTTTAAGTGCTAAAACGACACTTATTGTGAAACGGAGGGAGTACTATATTATAATTGTCCAATATTTGAATTAGGTTATTTCCTAGCATATCTTTGTACACTTTGTATATGCTGATTCAATTCAACGAGAAAGGGCAGATTTTTAGTATCTTCTCAAGTACTGTAATAGCTAGATTGCACTACAAGAAGGGAGCTTCAAGAAAGGAAAACTCTGCTAAAAACAACAGGGGAACTCTCCTTGATCATCTACACAACCAAACTAGCTTTTACTTCAGATAGAATAGAAGACAATGTCAATTAAGCTGCACCCCCAAAAAGCTTAATCCTTGTGGTGGTATTTACAATTCACCCCCAAAATCTTGTCCACCACTCCACTCCACTCCCTTCACAAACCGAGTTCGATCAAGTTGCTAAATTGAGAACGAGAAGAAGAGTAATTGCACAGAAAACCAATTGCTTAAAAACCATGCTCGGTGGCGATAATGTTCTCCCATTAGAATGATGGAGGTACATCATGGACTTGTTCACCAGCGGTAGCTCCCCTGCCATTCTCCTCGCCCCCAGCAGTTTCTCACTGCACATAATTTCCAAACAAACATTCTTCAACACTGCGTGTAGTGTAGCAAATACGAGGAGCAATTGGTATCAATGTACACAACCATTTTAACCCTGTCCCACACAACTACATTCTTCCTTTGTGTAGTGTAACATAGCATGTGCTAGTAGGGGTACTCAACGGGTCGGTCTGGTCACGGGACCCGCAAATATAAAATAAATTGACTCACGGGTTTGCGGGTCGGGTCGTGGATCGACTCATTTGCCCATAATTTGACTTAGTCAAATCAATAGATTTTCTACAATACAAAAATACTCAAAAGTAGTAAATTGTTTTAAAAAAAATACATTTCAATAGTAATAAAATTATAAAAAATATATACATTCTTAAAAGTTTATTTTAATACTTATAAAATTATAAAATATATAATTTCTTGAATGTTCATTTTAATATTAGTAAAATAATAATAAAAAATATATTTTTAAAATATAACGGGTCGCAGGTCGACCCCCAAACCAACGGGTTTAACCAGACCCGACCCGCGAACTATAAACTTAAAAAAATTCGACCTGCAACCGGACCTGTTAAACACCCTATGGTCCTGCACAAGTGTGTTACTTCAGAGTGGCATGGACAATTCTGGACGGGAACTCACCCGAAAACCCTCGCACAACCCAACAAATTGACCAATCTACCCCCCGTCAACGAGCGAAAGAAGAATTAAAGCGAAGTAGGCTCGGGGGCAGTATGGTAAAATCCTTACCTGGTATACGGAGGAGGGCAAAAGATGACAGTGTAGTCGGCGGAGGCGCAAGTGAAGGTGCTGGTCTTATCATCATAGGCATAGCTATACGCGCGTGGACACGCGTGCTTAAACAACTGAGAGTAAACCGACGGCCGACACGTGTCGGGCGTGGCGTAGCCCTCGCTGCAACAATACTGAGGCTCCCCGAACGCCTCGCACGCGCTCTTACACGCGACCGCCTCCACGCGCCGGGACCCGTTCCCCGCCACGCTCAGCTCCTTAGGACACGCGCCGTTGAGATCCACGAGGCACCCGGTCGGGGAGCAGTCTCCGGCGGAGCCAGACCTGGGGATGACCAGCAAGGGGAGGTTGTAGCCGTCGACGAGGCTGACGTCGTAGAAGTCGAGGCCGCCGGCGCCGTTGAGGGTGAACTCGGCGAGGGTGGCCGGCGGGATGGCGCCGGCGCCGTTGCACTGGAGGGTGCCGGAGCCGCAGTCGCCGGTCTGGCAGGAGAATTTGCCGGAGTGGGTCGAGCAGAGGGTTCGGGCCCAGACCCGGCCCGACCAGGATTTGGGGAAGCGGAGGGTTTTGGATTTGGAGGGGGGTAGGGAGAAGCCCGTGGTTGGGAGCGGGCCCGAGTTGGCGCCCGAGAGCAGGCCCGGCCAGATTGTGTGCCGGCAAAGGTTTGTGAACCGAAACGACGCCGCTTCCGCGCCCGAGAGGAGTAGGAGAGGAAGGATGAAGAAGT
This sequence comes from Polygonum maritimum, assembly GCA_963924305.1. Taxonomy (NCBI): domain Eukaryota; kingdom Viridiplantae; phylum Streptophyta; class Magnoliopsida; order Caryophyllales; family Polygonaceae; genus Polygonum; species Polygonum maritimum. Next base: position 2,198,523 of record OZ002736.1, read on the forward strand.
GGATACGGATATCCATATGAGGATCGGAGACTGGTTGGATTACTTGGATGCTAACTAATCAGAGAAGAAAGAAAGGGGAAACATTTTATTGCAAAAACAATTACAAGAAAATTTAAATAATTGAGAGGGCTCTACAAAAAGCGGATTGGAGTACTAATAATAATATTCCCTCCGTCTCATTATTTTCTTTTTTCTTCTCACTTTTCATAAAAAGTATTTTTATTTCCATTTCTTTCCATTTTTAGATTATCTAATTTAATACATTACCTCCATTATATTATTCAAATTACCTATTTTTTATCCCCTTTTTCTCTCATTTAACTATATTACCCCTATTAAATCTTTTAAATTACCCACTTTTTATCCATCTCTCCTCCTTTATACCATATTATTATTATCCAATCATTATACTACCCATTTTTTCGGTTCGAATCGTCTGTCCCCAACTTTATGTCCCCCATATGTCCCGAAAAATTGATTGGACCACGTGGCATAACTTTCCAAATCAGCATTAATTTTCTTCTTTTCTTTTAACAAACGAAAACCATTGATTTCCCTTTCCCATTTAACAACTTTAACACTTTGATAAAAAAAAAACAACTTTAACACTTAATTAGCATCAGGAGCAACACCCTTTCCCATTAAACAAACTTAACCCTTAATTAGCATCTCACCCTCACCCTCGCTTTCTTCCCCTTGTTCGTTCTTTAGTGTGCTGATAGTCTACTCATCTCTCTTTAAAGAAATATGGCGGACAATGGCAGCAACAAATGTTCGTTCGTCTCTTCAAGTCGACGCCGCTAAGAAGTAATTAAGCTAATGGACAAAATGGATTAAAGCAGCATGTTCCAGGCAAACAACAAAAAAAGAGGAAAAGTAATGGCTTGAGCATGCTACAATTCAATTCAAGCAGTCCAATTGCAGGATATACAGCATAGAATCGAAAATAAAGGAGGATTGGGCAATGTTGAGATCAGATCTTGTACAAAGGTTGATGATTCCGCAGTAATTCAGGGTGGCCACAGGGTCATGAAACCCTTGAGTCAACATCGATCAATGTATCAAGGTTGGTTATACACGGCTGGTGTGGTGTCATGTCACCCAAGAATTCCATCGACCCACTGGGGACGGCGAGGCATTCGGCGACCGACGACGAGCCAGAGAAGAAGAAGGATGCTAATTAAGGGTTCAGTTTGTTGCTACGTCGACGAGCTAGAGAAGAAGAAGGGTGTTGCGGGTTAAAGTTGTTAAATGGGAAAGGAAAATTAATGGTTTTCGTTTCTTAAAAGAAAAGAAGAAAACTAATGCTGATTTGGAAAGTTATGCCACGTGGTCCAATCAATTTTTGGGGACATATGAGGGGACACAAAGTTGGGGACAGACGATCCGAACCGCCATTTTTTACTTTTTTTCTTAATTCTTGTGTAAAATGTGAAATAGGAAAGAAATAATGGACGGAGGAGGTAATACAGTAGTAGTAGCTGGAAATTTTGGGTGAAGGAGACTGCCATTTTAGCGCAATGCTTTTACTAGAGAGTTCAAAGTGGAAAGCGAAAATGGTTTACAAGTGTATACTGTATAGTGTATACAGCGTTTCATTTTTGGAAATCCTTCATTTGATCGAGGAAGTAAAGTGCTCTTCCGCACAAAAAGCAACAAAGCAATAAAGCATTCACTATGGAGTATGGTCCTTATCAATATGTATGTTTTGGGTCAATTATAATAACCACCCCTTTATTTTGATCTTGAGCTCTTCTCTTGCCTAATGGATACTTAGGTGTGTTTATATGAGTGGTCAAAAAGTTAGTTCAAGTTTAAATTTTAATGGTAGTTATAAAATTAGCGAAAGTTCATAATTTTCCATTTAGGATTGCTTTGTCTTTTTTCCTCATTTTCCTCTTCTTTGGTGAATTTTCTTGACCTTTTCCGGTTACTAGTTTGGTTTCAAATATGTTATGGCATGTTAGTGATTATATTATCTTGATCTTGTTCGAATCCTGTAAATTTCTTTGAAGCCACAAGCACCACCGTATTGTGGCGAGCTCCTTGAACATTTCTATGCCAATGAGTTGATGATACGATTCTCGGCATTTTGTCTATGGTATCGTAACTTTGTAATATTTCCGATGTTTTGGGGTTAATTTGTTGAACAATGCATTGTGTATGTGGCCAATCTACAAACATATGTCCGATGTCCTCATTTATTCCGCTGCATAAAATACAAGCTTGGGGAACTACCACTCGTTTTGTTCGCAACCTGTCCTTGGGTTGGTAGACCATTCATGTCTATCTTCTATGGGAAGTTCTTGATTATTGGCAATGTGTCTAGTTTTCAAATCCATCTATTCTACTTTAGGTTGAGGTATCCGTTTTCGCTACCAGGTTAACAACTGATACTGCCGAGAACCATCCATTTATACTCGGTGCCTAGTATAAACGGTCTTGTAATGGATTATCTAGAATTTGATTGCGGCGATCTTGTCTACTATATTCTGTGGGAGATTTTGAGAGAGTTCTTCCATTTTCGATTTTTTTCTCGGCAGTTATAAATCTTTTAACCACTGTTTCCTCGATTATATCGTTAGGGTTTAGTGCATAATGCATACTTCTTCAATGGTTCATTACCCGCCCAAGTATCCGTCCAGAACTTAATGGTTTCTCCTTCCCCTGCTTGCAAAATTAACCCTTTAAAGAACTTCAGTTACAGTTTCATTAGTTGTGCCCATTGCCACGATGTGTTTGCTTGTTTTACAGTTGAATAACACATCGTTTTTCAGATATTTCTATGTGACCATTCGCACCCATATGTTGTTTGGTTATGCAATAACTTTTCATAGTAGATTCATTTGGAGAGCTTTGTTCATATGTTCAGATTTTCTTATTTCTAGCCCATCAAATTCTTTTGCTTGCATATGTTCACCTTTTTGGTTTTTATGGAATGAGCTCTCAACATCAGATTGTAAGCTTTTATATCTAGGGCAGCAGAAAATACGAATACAACTCCTCTAGCTGGAACGAGCTCAACATTGGGCCCAAGCCCAATAATCACATGTGAAGAAAATAAGCCCAACTTCTATTAAATAGCTAGTTGATTCACTTAGCTATATATAAGCCTCCAAACCGGTATGAGCCGAGGTTGCTTTTATTTAGTTGGTTCACCAACTTGCCTTTGAGAGTAAGCTCATTTCTCCCCGGTTCTTGTGCACATAAATTCTACCAAGTTCTAAACCGATGTAGTCACACCAAGATCATGTCACAAGGATTTTAATCTAGGATTAAGGTGGCGTTTGGTATAAAAATTATGGAAAGGAAATGGAAAGAAAACAAATTTGTATAGAAAATGGTGATGATCTTCTCTTTTTTGAATGAAAAATGGAAGGAGAGAGGTAATGGTTAGAGGAGTATGAGTGATACCATTACCCCATGTTGAGGGAGTGGGGAGAAGTTGCTCAAATTTTGCATGAAAAGTGGAAAAAAGGGTAATGGTTATCTTTTTTATTAATAAACCATAAACTATATAATGTCTAGATACGTACCTTAACCATTTCCTTTTCCTCTAAAAAAAACCAAACGAGCCCTAAAACTTAACATATTGATTGCGTCAACTTTGGATTCACATTAATGTGGTGGATAACACTAGGCTCAAAACTAAAAGCCCACACGATAGTAATTGGGCTAGGTTTTTTTAGGTGAAGCAAAATATTGTAGCTTGGTTCATTAATGATTTAGATGCCCTTGTTTATTAGTGTTTCAAATCCATTTATTTTTCATTGGTAACAAAAGGCCACAAGCTACTTGTGCTAATGTAAATGATAATTAAAGTGGTGGTGCAAGATCATCAATTTATCATCACCTTAATTATGAATGGCTCTTAAGAGATGATGATGTACTCCCTCCGTTTCAATAAACATGTCTTTTTAGCTCTAAAAGTTTGTTTCAAAATACATGTCTTTTTACATTTTTGGGCATTTACTTTACAGATTTACCCTTATAATCATTAGCAGTTTATTAGTAGTGGTTTTCAATATAGTAAAAAAGTGAGGTAATAATTAGGGGTATAATAGTCCATTTAATAGCTTCCTTAATATATGTGCAAATGGCTAAAAGGACATGTTTATTGAAACGGAGGGAGTATATAGGTCGTAGTTGACAAGAAGATGGATCTTTTGTGTTATTTGAAGGCAACATAATTATCCACTATGAGGAAAGCTAGCAAAGGCGTGGTATTTCCACAGTTCTTTTCTACTGATTTTGGTTGGGATTTGGGAACATAAACATGGTTGGTGTGTGGCTCTCCCTTTCTGCAACATCAATTTGTAACATTGTTTTTGGACTAACTACTTGTTTTATTCTTTGAAGATGCATGGTATTTGCACTTTTCCATCGATCACCATAGCATTGCAAAACATCTTCATCGATATGAATTTGTCAATTAATTCATGTTGCCCATTTAGAGACCATGTTTGATTCTTTGCAGCCTTAGCTCGATCCAATCGCTCTCTAGTGGCCATTTGATTCTTTTGGGATCACATTACCAAAAAAAAAAAAATGCAGAACAGATTAAAGGGCTCGAACAATATGTTTAGTTGGTCCCCCACTATAAATTGACCATCAAGCCCCATGAAAGAACAAAAAGGTCACATAGGAGTGTCCCATATGTGCGTTATGAATGATGTTCACACAAGTATATAATGTGATCATACCCAATACTACGGTAGTTCGATATTAATTTGGACGTTTTATTGTATATTTAAGTATAATTTGGATGATTTATTACAATGATTTTTCTATTATGTGTCCTAAGAACACACTATAAGAAACTAATATTAGAAAGATTTGGTAAATCTTAAATTTATGATTTTTAATCTTTTTTGTTACGGATTCATTATTTCCTCTTTAGAGTTTAGTTTCCATATTTAGTACGCTTATAGTGTACCCTTAGACCCGTTAAAACTCGACCCGACCCAACTCATTCTAAGTTTTATGTTGAAATTGATTCCTAAATTTATGGGTCAAAGAGAGACTCCACTTAATTGACTCTATCATTGATTAGATAAAGTTGAAACCAAAGACCAAATGGGTCTACACGAAGGTTGTTTTATGAAAATATATATAATTTGTAATTGAGTATTATAATATAATTTATTAGTAAGATTGATATAAATATATTATTTTATTTTAATACATTAAAAAATTAATGCTACTATTAGTTAAGTCAACCCAAACTCGTATCTATTCGAAGCCAACCGATCCGAACATGTAATAGAGAATAACATAATTATTAATAATGAGAAATGGGTGGTTAAGTTTAAGTATTGTATATATATATAGGGTAGTTAAGTGTAAAAAAAACATAAGGGTGGTTGAATGCAATGCAACTATTTGTAAATAAAGGTGGTTAAATGTAGAAAAAAAATACAAAGGGTACTTAAACGGAACAATTATAACCCTTAAATGTACTAGTTCAATTTATAAACCAAAAGTTCATTTTTAATATGTTAAAAGTTCAACTTACTTATACTAGAAGTTCAATTTTGTAATTTATACGGGTTCAATTTTTGATACAACAAGTTCACTCTTTGTTTACTATAAGTTTAATTTTTGAACTATTCGATTTTTTTGAAAATGAAAATAAACTAATAAATTGATAAAAGAAAAAAAGTTTGATATGTTTTTAAATACAAAAAATTAGAAAAATCTAGATCATACATTATATAGTAAATATAAAGGGGCAATCCAATGGATGAGATGAATGTGCTTGGTGTATTAGCTCATTGGTTGATTTGCGTAAGTGTATATAATGGTCAGAATAATATCACATACTGATTTGAAAATTTCTAGGGTTGAATAAGGGGTCTTTTTATCTTGAATAACGTTTGATTATTTGTTGAATTATTATACATTACAGTTGAATAAGTACTCAATTTATTGTGAATAATGATTGATAATTGGTTGAATTGCTATATATTATGATGAATATGAAAAACATAAGGATTGTATATGAATATATAACAGTAGTGCAATGAATAAGATAAAAATAGGACTTGCGTCTCAAATACATACTATAGTGAATTTAAATAAATACATCTATTTATTTAAATAAGTAAAAAAAAATGGAAAAAATGATCATTTTTATTGTCTTCAACCTCCATCCATCTATATATCTTTGATCATCATTCTTGAATAACTGCATATTATAACGAAAGTATGTGAAAAACAATTCTTGTAAGTCGTAACTATTAATAACAAAACATAGATAAATGAATAACAAAACACACATAACGGTAAGGCTTGAGGCCCTAGAAGCGCTATCCCATGCGAACTTGAGAACTTTCCAAGAGGTTACCAATCCTGGTATTACTCTCACCCTAACACGTTTAACTTTATAGTTCGTTTGACTTGTCAAACCATGAAAAGAAAGAGATCTTGTTGGCATGAGGAGCACCTCAATCCTTTATAACTGATCAGGGCGTTACATAAATGAACCCTAAAAATAACAAAAAGTGCATTGCATTTTGAGGAATAGTAATTCAACTTAAGAATGCAACATATAGAAAACGATTTTGCAACCACCAAGTGATAACAAGTGTTTGTAATATATGGTTTGAAAAAACTTTGAAACTCATTGTGAATAACAAAATAAGACATGACGTCTTGAATAACAACAATTCAATATGCAAAAGGCAACAACTTGTTGACATTTTTACATTAAAAAATGAATAATAAGTGTGTGTAGGGATTTGACTTATTTTCATACAAAGACTGAATAATAAAAATGACGATGCGAATGATAAATCAATCTACAAAATGCAAAAACTTGTTGAATATTTTGCATTTCATTGTGTGATACTATTGTTTGTAATGATTTGAAAAAATTTCAAAAAAATAATTAATAACAAAACAAGTCATGATGTTGCGAAAAACAACAATAGAATATGTAAAATGCAACAAAATTAGGCAAATTTTGCATTGAGGAAATGATAGTATGTTTGAGTAACAATTTGAAAAACTTTGAAATACAAAGTGAATATCATAAGAATGACTTTGCATATAGCAACAAAACAACCTACAAAATGCAACAAGTTTAACACGAATTTGTATTCAGAAAGTACTACTAAGTATTGTAATGATTTAAAAAACTTTGAAATACATACTCCCTCCGTTTCACAATAAGTGTCGTTTTAGCTCTTAACACAGTTTTTAGGAAAAGCAATTATTCACTTTAAAACTTACAACTTTTTCTTAATCTTACCACTCATTACATTTTTTTGGCCAATGAATGAACAATTTTAGTCAACAAATACACATTTCAATAAAAATTATCATCATTAACCCCTATTAAATCACTTTGAAAACCTAAAACGACACATATTATGAAACAAATTTTAAGTGCTAAAACGACACTTATTATGAAACGGAGGGAGTAGTGATTAACAATATTAGTCTTGACGTTTTGAGCAACACAAATTCAATATACAATACAGACATATGTGAATAACAAACCACACAAGTATGAATAACAAGCCACACATGTATGAATACGAGACACGCATGTATCAATAACATAGCCGAATAATAAGCCATGTCATATAAATGAATAACAAATCATGTATATATGAATAACAAATCATGTATAATAAATTCGCATCAATCCTAGTTATATAATAAATGAACAGGAAGAGATCAAACCAATAATTTAACATACAATTTTTAACCCAAAAAATAGATTTAAATATGCGTAAAATAAGATTTATTTAACGTGGGAAATTGGAAATAGCTGACAAAAAAAGTAGGAGATGAATAAAGAGATTAGTGACAATCATGTGAAAGACAGACTTGAGAACTTGATTGAACCACGCTCGTTTAGCACTTTATATACCGGGATTTATAAATGCACCAAATATACCCTCGAATACATGTGTTTTCTGGTGCGTTTGACGCATCAACCCACTGATTGAACACTTATAGATGTACCATGAGGTTCCTGATTCGAGTCTCCATGACAACGGTTCTCATGTCAAGTAGTATTTGTGTCGACTTTAATTTCTTTCTTTGTATAGAAGAAATGTGATTCCTTGTGCGGGATAGGGAAAGGGCATGTGACTAAAAAAGTAGCTTTGCACATCTCCTGATAGAACCACGCTCGTTTAGCTTGCCATCATTCGGTCTCCTATCTACTTGACCACTTTGTTTTAATTATTTCTCCGTTCTCACTCCTCCATTTTCTTAATCATTTGCCCTGTTCCTCGAGCCTGCATTTCTTTGTATATTTTTGGTTAATTTCACAAATTTATTCCTACGAGATAAGAGATGGTACATAAAAAAGATCAACTAACCCAAAAATAAATCAACATTCAAAAGATCCATCATTAACGACAAAATTTAGTATACCAAAGTCCAAAATATTCTTTATGTACACATATTGCCAACTTTACCCTATGACATCTTTCTTGTATAAATAACCTTTACACCCCACCCACATAGTTACATACCTAAGATCAATCTCAACACCATCAGTCACGCTCATTCCCTTTCCATGGCCAGCTAGCTAGTTCGCTTCCAATCAACTTTCCTAGCTCAACGACTGATCGAGATCAACATATACATAATAATGGCGGAGGAGCACGAAAAGGCGGTGGAGGCGACGATAGTGGGAAGCTATGCGGAGATGGAGAAAGACGAGCCGGGGTCGAAGAGCCTGAAGTCGACCCTCTCCTCGGTGTTCTGGCACGGGGGGTCGGCCTACGACGCGTGGTTCAGCTGCGCGTCGAACCAGGTGGCGCAGGTTCTGTTGACGCTGCCTTACTCGTTCTCACAACTGGGGATGGCGTCGGGGGTCCTGTTCCAGCTCCTCTATGGACTCATGGGGAGCTGGACCGCGTACCTTATTAGCGTTCTCTATGTTGAGTATCGCACTCGCAAGGAGCGGGAGAAGCTCGACTTCAGGAATCATGTCATCCAGGTACGCACTTATCTAAAGTACGTGTAGGATCTACGTGTGAGAATACAGACGTTGTTCCTCAAGAGGGATCAATGAACTAACCTCAAGGGGTTGGTCTAGTGGAGCATGACAGGGTATCGGCCTGACAGGGCGCAGGTTCGATCCCTCCTAGTCTCTTTGAGGTGAGGTATATATAAATCCCCTAGTAAGAGCTCTTTGAGCCCTTGGGTCTTCCATGACCTTGTACTGGGGCACCATCCCCTCACCCTAAATTTCCTCGACCAAAAAAGAAAAAAGGGATCACTGACAGCGGAATGAAAGTAATTCAAATAAGTAAAGATAAACTCAAACAAATTCCAAATCAACTTGTAGCTTGGCAGAATGTATGTCTTTTATTCACTTCCCCTCCTGTTTAATATCGGCTCATCGGAACTTGACACACATGTTTATACATGTAGTGGTTTGAAGTGCTTGATGGGTTGCTCGGGAAGCATTGGAGGAACGTGGGTCTCGCGTTCAATTGCACGTTTCTTCTCTTCGGATCGGTCATTCAGCTCATCGCTTGTGCCAGGTACACATATGTACACTTATATCCGACTTTTGACTAAGAATGTACTAGTACTACTATCGGAATCGACTGTTTGTTTTTTCGGTCAAAATAACTACCTTGAATCAAAAAGTTTAACCGATTGACTAAATGCATACACCTAATGTGTAATGTAGCAATATATACTACATAAACGACAACCTGGACAAGAGGACATGGACGTATATATTCGGGGCGTGTTGCGCGACGACGGTGTTCATACCGTCGTTCCACAACTACAGGATTTGGTCCTTCCTGGGTTTGGTCATGACCACCTACACCGCTTGGTACCTCACCGTTGCTTCTCTCCTCCATGGCCAGGTTCGTACACTTGACTAGCTGGTTAAAGCATGAAGTACGTTTTTAATTCACTACTTAATTTAAAATCAATTAATTACAAGGATTTGGTTAATAGGTTGAGGGTGTGAAGCACTCGGGCCCGACCAAAGTGGTGCTATACTTCACAGGGGCCACCAACATTCTCTACACTTTCGGAGGCCATGCTGTTACTGTGTACGTAATTACTCCTCCTCTCTCTATCTACAACCTTTTCTAATTTTAATTTAGTGTATATTATATTCTTTTTATTTTTGTAGTTTTTTACACCAATGTATAGTATTTTATCTTAGCAATATATAGTATCATGGACTCTGGCAATGAAAATGACCCCACAACTCGTATTCCCGACAATTTCCTTCCTACATGTAGTACTAATTAATTATAAGGACCAATCTTTGTCATTTACTTGTTTTTTTGGTCGCAATCTTTTGTCATTTACTTACTGAAATGGTACCAACATTTTTTTAAAATTTATTTGCTGGCATGTCCTTCCATAAACAGTAATGTATATACATAATGCAGTGTATCAGTACATGTGTTCCTCTTGTGTCATCCATATCACAAGTTTAGCTAGGCGTGGCAAACCAAAAGAGGCCAAAACTTAGCTTGGACTTTATTCAAAGCCTTTTTCTTTCTTCACTTTCTCTTGTACGTTGTACAGTATAATTAATCGTCCTGTAGTATCATTACATCAAGTGGGGCTGAGCATTGTTGGACCGAAACCGAAAAAAGTAACCGAATTGAATCGAAACCGACAAAGTTCCGTTCGGTTCTCGATTTAAGAAATTTTAGGATTTCGGTGTTAGTTCGGTTCGGTTTCGATTGTTTTTCAGTTTTGGTTCAATTTTTCCAAAAAAACCTTATATATATCGAGAACCGAAACCGAACCGAACCGGATTTTTTCAATTCACCAAATTTCCGAATTTTGGTTTCAGTTTGTTTTTTTCAGTTCGATTCGGTTTTGGACCGTTGCTCAGCCCCGTCGTCAATCCAAACCAGCCCACCCCATATTTATATTCCAAACACTCATCTTTTTCATGTCCAATGCAGGGAGATAATGCATGCGATGTGGAAGCCACAAAACTTCAAGGCCATATACTTGGTGGCCACAGCCTACGTCCTAACCCTAACCCTACCCTCAGCCTCGGCCGTGTACTGGGCCTTCGGTGACCTGCTCCTGGACCACTCAAACGCGTTCTCTCTCCTCCCTCGAACCCCATTCCGTGACTTTGCAGTCATCCTAATGCTCATCCACCAATTCATAACCTTCGGGTTCGCATGCACGCCGCTCTACTTCATATGGGAGAAAGCCATCGGGATCCACGAGTGCAAGAGCCTCTTCAAGCGGGCGGCCGCCCGCCTGCCCGTGGTCGTCCCCATATGGTTCTTGGCCATTGTCTTCCCCTTCTTCGGGCCCATCAACTCCACCGTCGGCTCGCTCCTTGTCAGCTTCACCGTCTACATCATCCCCGCCCTAGCCCACATGTTCACCTTCAGCTCGGCTGCAGCCCGTGAGGGTGCAGTTGAGCAGCCCCCTCGGGTTCTTGGGAGGTGGGCAGGGACGTTTGTGATCAACTCGTTTGTTGTGGGGTGGGTGTTCGTGGTCGGGTTCGGGTTCGGGGGTTGGGCTAGTATGCTCAACTTTGTTCATCAGATCGACACGTTTGGGCTGTTCACCAAGTGTTACCAATGCCCGCTGCCTCAGCCGTTGATGGTCAATGGCACGGGCCCGACGCCGCCTCCTCTGGCTGCCAACCACACCCTCCACCATGGTTGGCATTCGTAAGCCGTGTAGTGAGAGTTTAGTTCAAAAAGGACCATTTTCTTGTGAGAGTTTGTGTAACGTCGAGAATTCACGGATTGATGTGTGCATGGATGTGGGAGTTTTAATTTAGTTTCCTTGTGAGAGTACACGTATTTGAACTATCCTATTAAAACTTAACAGTGCTAATTAATTATTTGATCGAAGTTCCTACATATATACAACGTTGATGTTATGTTTTGTAATCTATGCTTGTAAGACTCAAACTATGTAACACATGCATATAAGAGATCGGTAGGAGCCAAGTGGCTCGAGGGCAGGATGAGCCCCTTGATTGCTTCATCACACTTGAGCTCACATGAGCCACACTTGGTGCCGGGCTCTGACTCTTGGCTTAGGTGTGGTTGGGACTTGGGACTTGGGACTTGTGTATGTTGTTGAGGTAGATGATGGACTCTACTTGATGTTATGCTTTCTTGGGATTTTACTAATTTGCCGTTGAAGGCAAGCGGCCCAAAATACTAAGATCTGCCCATTTCCCTTCTCTGAAGTTCAATTAGTGAGACGACATCGTCTAGGATTAGAGGGTCTCATATAAAAGCGATGAGTTCAAACCCTAGACTCACTTTTGCTCATTTCTAAGTCGCTGAGATCACACTAGGGTCTGTAAGCTCTCAAGATTCCTCTAGCGATCTCTCGGTGGTTCACTAGAATCCGGTCTTAAGTCGCTGACGAGTTTAAGAAAAAGGGTGAGAAAGAGGGCCATGAGTTCTCCGTGAACTCGTATCTGCAGCCTTTACTCCCTGTGCTTCATGCTTCTCCTAGATTTCTATCCTCGAGTCTTGCTCTTGTTGTCTCTTTGTGTGCATGTGTGTTCTTGTTTGTGCTTACCCTTTTTTCTTTGGGAAATTTGGTTGAGTCTCCCGATTGAGGCTCTGGAGAGTACGGTTTCCCGAACTGCGTTACCAATCCCTGTGTTCAACTTTTTTTGCTTTCGTTCTCCGATTTCCATTAGGGCAATAGAGGTAGATTTGTGAAAACTCAAGCTTTCCTCATTCAATTTACACAAGAAATCAGTGAATTACAGCCATGGAAACCATGAATTCAAGCTCTCTGTATCTCACACATCAGAGGAAAAGAAGAAATTGCGTAACAACTTACTTTCTCAGCTAACTAACATAGCCTTTTATATCAGTTTAGGACTATTTACAAAATAGGTCCTAACTTTACAAACAATATCATAAAAGCCCCTATATTCTCCATATCCCCCCCTCAAGTTGGATTTGGAGGAGAATTAACCAAACCCAACTTGAAGGACAGACAATTGTGTTGAGCTTCCCCAAGTGGCTTGGTTAGAATATCTGCTAGCTGAAGTTGTGATTTGACATGAGCAGTCTTCAAAAAACCTTTAGAAACACGTTCCCTGACATAATGGCAATCGATCCTGAGGTGCTTTGTCCTCTCATGGAAAACCGGATTGGAGGCTATGTGCTGAGCTGCTTTATTATCACAATACATGGTGATTGGCAATGGAGGAAAAACATCCAGATCATGCAATAGACCATGTATCCATACAACTTCACTCGCTGTAGCCGACATGCTCCTATACTCTGACTCAACAGATGACTTAGATACTGTTTTCTGTTTCTTGGTTTTCCAAGAAACCAAATTGCTACCCAGAAATACACAATAGCCACTAAGTGAACGAGCTGAAAACTTGCAAGCAGCCCAGTCTGCATCACTGTAACTTGATACAATCAAATCTGAACTGGCAGAATAAAACAATCCCCAATCTAAGGTGTGCTTAAGGTACCTGACCACATGTAGGGCAGCTTGCATATGAGGCTCCCTAGGAGAATGCACAAACTGGCTCAAATGTTGAACGACATATGAAACATCAGGCCTAGTAATATTCAAGTACAACAAACGCCCAATCAATCTTCTGTAAACTTCAGGATCACTCAACAAACCTCCTTCATCAGTAGAAAGATCAAGACCTTTAGGCAAAGGAAATATAGCTTCTTTGCTATCCAACAGGCCAGCATCTTTAATAATATCCAGTATGTATTTCCTCTGAGTTATGATAGTGCCTTGATCTGAACGAGCCACCTCAATCCCTAAGAAAAATCTGATCATGCCTAGATCCTTGATTGTGAAAGCTTCATCTAAATTCTTCTTAGTCTGTATAATAAATGCAGTGTCATTCCCTGTAAGCAACAAATCATCAACATACACGAGAGCAATAACCATACTAGTGCCTGACTTCCTTACAAACACTGAGTAATCTTGTTTTGATTGAACATATCCCATTTTCAACAAAGAAGCTGTCAACTCAATATTCCATTGACGTGAAGCCTGTTTAAGACCATAAATTGACCTCTTTAATCTGCATACCTGACCATTGGAGACCTTAGAATATCCCTGTGGAGGATCCATATAAACTTCCTCTTCCAAAAAACCATGCAAAAATGCATTGTTTATGTCTAATTGATGCACATCTCATTGCTTTACAGTTGCTAGTGCTAGAAGAATCCTGACAGAAGCAAGCTTAGCTACAGGTGAGAAAGTATACTTGTAGTCTATATCCTTGACCTGAGTATACCCCTTAGCTACCAACCTTGCTTTATAACGCTCAACTGTTCCATCAGGCTTGAACTTAGTCTTAAAAACCCATTTAGAACCTATTGCCTTCTTGCCAGGAGGTAATGAGGTCAATTCCCAAGTATGATTCCTTTCCAAAGCATCAATCTCCTTGGCCATTGCTTCTTCCCAACAAGGCTGTCCGCTAGGCTCAGCAGTGGCACAAACATTGCAAAAGGATGTAACAAATTCATGTGAATAACTAGACAAATCAAACAACTTAGAAACTTGAAGAGAACAAACATAATCGCGCAGTTTTGAAGGAGGATGTCTCACTCTGTGAGACTGTCTAATCACATTCGGCTCAACAGGTACTTCAACAGCCACTTCAACAGCCTGATTATCTGCACCACTATCACTACTAACAACATCAGTTGGAATGCCATCATTAGCAGCGGAAGACTCATGAGATGCATCCAACTCACAAGGAAAAACAATAGGCAGTTCTTCATCAAAAACAGGATTGACAAGAGGCAATTCTGTTTCAGAAGAAATAGGCAAAGAATCTGTGGCTTGTAGAAAAGGAAATACTGATTCCTGAAAAACAACATCACGAGCTACAAAGAAATACCTGGCCTGTAAATCATATAATCTGTATCCCTTTTGACCAGAGGAATATCCCATGAAAACACATCTCCTTGATTTAGCTTCAAACTTATCTTTTGTATGAGTACTTGATTTCCCATAACAAAGACAACCAAAAACTCTCAAACTGTCATAATCTGGTTTTTGAAGAAACAACTTCTCATAAGGTACTGTCCAAGATAAAACTGAACTTGGAAGCATATTGATGATGTGCACGGCTGTCAAAACACACTCACCCCAGAATTTCTTAGGCAAACCCGCATGTAATCTTAATGCCCTTGCAGTTTCAATAATATGCCTATGTTTCCTCTCAACACGCCCATTCTGCTGAGGATTACCTGCTACACTTCTTTGATGAATTATACCTTTAGTAGCAAAGAAATCTTGACAACCTTTCTGCATAAACTCTGTGCCATTATCACTTCTGAAAACCTTAACAGTTACACCAAACTGATTCTGAACATAAGCTACAAACGCCAAAATAATATCCTTCACTTGTGTCTTATACTGAAACAAGTACACCCAAGTATACCTTGTATGATCATCAAGAACAGTTAAAAAATAAGTGGCACCAGAAGAAGATGGTTCTCTGTATGGACCCCAAACATCTAAATGCACAAGATCAAATGGCTTAGAAGCAAGAGAAACACTTCTATTGAAAGGCGCTTTACATTGTTTAGCAAGGACACAACTCTCATAGAAAAAATTGTCTACAGGTAAAGACAAATGTTGTAACTTGCTATGTGAACAATGTCCTAGCCTATTGTGTATCAACACACTATCATGCTTAACAGAACATGACTTATTTGCAAAAGATAAATCTGAACCTATACATTTCTTGGTCTGAACAACATCATTATCAACAGAAAACTTTGAAGCCTTGAACATATAGAGACCTCCAATCCGTTCTCCTTGAAGCACCAACCTTCTAGTGGTAAGGTCCCGAAACCATATACCAGTAGAGTCTAAATATGCACTCAAACAATGATCATCCATTAACTTTGTGACAGAAAGCAGATTATGTCTGAAACCATCAATAAGAAGCACATCATGAACTAGCAAGTCCTTAGTAAGTCTGATAGATCCTGAAAATTCAACCAACTTAACTGTCCCATCTGGTAAACCAACTCGAACAGATTTCTCTAAAGATTGTCTACTAACTAGCTTCTTCGAATCAAATATCATGTGGTCAGTGGCACCAGTATCTATTATCCACAAATCACTATCCAAACAAGCAGTAGCTGTTAAAGCAGAAACACTAGCAAAAGCATCAGCATTCATACCTGAAAATTTTGAAGAAGTACCAACATCTGATTGCTTATTGACACAATGAGCTGAATTCAAATGGCTTTTCCCTGAACCAGAAGAAGTACCAACATTTGAAGAAGCAGCACCCTTTCCCTTGAGCATCTTTGCCATTTCTTGACACATAGCTGCAACTACCTTTGGATCAAAGTTCATATCTTTACCATCATCTGAACCATCAAAGGGTGTGTCAACCTCGCTTTCAACAGCATTAGCTCTCCTATTTCTTGGTCTTCTATCATTAAATCTCCAATTTTCAGGATAACCAATCAACTTGTAGCATCTATCCTTAGAATGCCCCTTTTCTGAACAATACTCACACTTCCTATCAAATCTGCCTTCATTCCTGTCAGACCTAGCATCAAAACGATCTTTGCCACGTTTATAAGCATCTTTACCAGCCAAGCCCCTATTCTGTAACTCCTCCTTACTCAAGAAAAACTTTCCAAATTGTTGTTGTTCTCGTCCTGACATACTGTTGACTGATAAAGCAGTTCCATCACCTCTAACACTCAAGGAACTAGACACATTCTTTTGTTTCTCAGCTTGCTGAACTAAAGCAAAAGCTCAGTGAATATTAGGTAATGGATCCATTGCAATGATATTACCCCTAATTCCATCAAAATCATCACTCAAACCCATCAAGAAATCCATTAACCTATCATTATCCTCTTGTTCCCATTTTCTTGATTGATATTCACACGCACATTTAGACCAAATACCACAATCACAGTCAACAACAGCTTTAACACTTTTCAATTCTTCCCATAATTTCTTGAGCCTACTGTAATATTCTCCAACAGACAATGAACCTTGCTCAAAGGTAGCTAGGGTTCTCTTAAGCTGGTACAATAATGGACCATTAGCTTGCCCAAATCTCTCAACTAGTTCCTCCCAAAGCTGAAAAGCTGAATCAACGTAAATGAAAGTTTCAGAAATCCTACCTTCCATCGAATTGAGCAACCAACATCTCACCATATGATCCGCTCGAACCCATCTTGCACACTCTGTTGTTCCCATGGGCGGCCTTCGACAGGATCCATCAATAAACCCCGTCTTGATTTTAGCACCTAGCGCCAACTTCACATTCCTGCTCCAACTGAGGAAATTTGTGCCAGCAAACTTTTGAGGAACCAATTGTGCTCCAGGCTGATCCGAATTTGACAACGCAAGTGGATCATTAGAAACAAGACCTTGCTCCCGATCTCGTTTCTCCCTTTCAAGCTTAGATCGAACAATCCGTTCGAACCTCTCTGTCTCTGAATTCCGCTCATCTTCCTCCTCTCCTCTTCGATCTGAATTTCGACCAGATCCCTCTCTCACAGGTGAGATTGACATTCTTGAAAGCAAGAATCAAAACAAGCAGCACAAGAACAATCGCTCGAGGAAAACAATTGAGAGTTTCAATTGCTCTGATACCATGAAAACTCAAGCTTTCCTCATTCAATTCACACAAGAAATCAGTGAATTACAGCCATGGAAACCATGAATTCAAGCTCTCTGTATCTCACACATCAGAGGAAAAGAAGAAATTGCGTAACAACTTACTTTCTCAGCTAACTAACACAGCCTTTTATATCAGTTTAGGACTATTTACAAAATAGGTCCTAACTTTACAAACAATATCATAAAAGCCCCTATATTCTCCATAATTTGAAACGAGCTTTACAGTTTGAAGTGCTTAATCTCCGCCAAACATGTATCCCTATCAACATGTGCAGTGGATATGGAGTACAAATTATTACCCAAGCACATGTATCAAGTCGTTAACAAAACAAGTTTGAAGAATTGCTCAATCCTAATAAGTATTTGTATTCTGATGAGCTTATTTCAGTGGCAACTTATTGTTCAAACTTGTCATTAGACTTGGGTCTGAAGCAGTAGTTGAGCGATCAATCACATACTTCTCACAATGGGATTAATTCTACCATAGATCAGCAGAAAAAAATTGATGGGATGCGACATGAATCTCTAAGATCCGACTTCTTGCTCCTTGGTCTTCACCACGAATAGGCCAGGTAATCTAGTCTTCATGCAATTAAGGTCTTGCTAAATAAAAGTATAACAAGTCCTAACACATACCGGAAATGGTAGAAGCAAAGAACAAACATGTCAACAAGTTAACATTCATGAAACTAACAAGATATAGATTTGTGCACAAAGTGATTTATAAACAACTTACCGGCCGAGTGTAAGAGAAGTGTCGGGCACTGTATTGCTATAAGAAGTAGAATGATCAGAAGTGATCAAACTACTGCCATTGTTAATGGATCCAACACCATCTTGTTCTAGGGTCATTTGTTGGCTGGAACTATGTCCTTGCAGCCCACCATTCATCACCTATGACAATACACATTCGATCGGCGACCTTTATATATATTGCGCGCCCTTTTCGGACGAGTAAAAAGACTAGTTAATCTGATCAATAATGTAGAGAGATTTACCTTTTGTTTGAGATCAGCTATTTCCTTCTGGAGTATGTCAAACTGCATCAAAAATATGTGATCAAGTAAGTGCAAATACTTGTAGTAGAGTGAACAGAGCATGAATATTGAGACCATGTGCTCCAAAATGACCTTTATTTGTCCAATTTGAGACAACTCCTTTTCAATCTGCTCCTCAAGCCTACACAATTGCCCTATGTCCAGACCATCAAGCTCGTCTCCTTTCATTTGGCTGTCACAATTTTTATACTTACGGATCAATATTGATATCAAGACATGTAATTAACTTAATTGCAAAGTCTGCATCCCTCTATATGTATATAGTTACCGTATCTGTTTGTTCTTGTCATAGAGTTCCTTTCCCGAAATGGCAGAGTTGGAATCTCCAGGCTATAAAATTAAATCAAACATTCACCACACTATAGTTTTAAATAGATGACACGAGAATACGCATACAAAGGTTTCTATATTTTCTATGGTTACATTTTAAATTTATTTCACGAAGTAGAAAACCCAAAAACGGTGTACAAAAGTTTATATATATTTAGCTGTATTATTTCTAATTACCGATATAAATAAATAAATAAATAAATAAAAACACCAAATGTTAGAATTTCTACAAGTAACGTCCTTCACTTTTAAGGAAAAAATATTTCTTGTATAAAACTGTCATTTTTTACCTTTAAAAACTAAATATATAAACACATTATTTTTTACGTATTTTAAGACAAAAATCAACTAGTGTTTCTCAAAAAGTACTACTCCACTACAAGTATAGCAAGTACATAGCTTCCCAACTCCCTAGGCAGAGTAACTCTACTTCATCCAAATCAATTTGCCATCTTGTGTATTTAATATGCTCTTATTTCAAAAGAAAATAGTTAAATTCATGCATGATTCTTTGATGCATGAGTTTTGTTTAATTTTTTTTGTCTAAACAAATAAATTTATATATTTTAAAAATTATTTTAATTAACTATTATAATTTTTCATTCGTTAAAATCTAGTGGGACACAAATTTTTTTTTATTGAAAATCGATCTACTCCTTTAGTATGTAGATAGATAGACAAATTAAAATACAAATTTCTTCTTTATTTTTGGTAAAACAATTGAAATTTTATAATTGGGAAATTCGGTACGATGATCATTAGGTTATGCAAACTCCACATAATACACGATTTCTAACTATGTTATTGTTTTGTTAGGACTAATATTTATCTTTAGAATTCGAAATCCATTTTTCATATTGAATTCTATTTACTATTAACATTTAATAGTTCACAAGAGTTTTCGGGATTCTGTATGGTGATCTAAAGGTTTTATAAATTATGTGTAATATTCCTTTATTTTATTTACAATAATACAAGTTTACCACACGGGATTTGCAGAACCTTAAAGCTAACATATGAAATCTTGAAATTTTTTGTGTACAATGTAGAATTTGCAAAACATCATGATTCATGTTTGAAAAAAAGTATTGATAAAGAATATGATAATAAATTTAAATAAATCATCATAAAGTTTCATATATTACTAACAAATTGTTGTGTTTTAATTCTTGAGAAGTTTCTTTTAACCAAACATAATCCAAAAAATGCCATAAAATATAACTAACTTACTAGGCATAGCAATTTTATTGAATCAAGCCAATGATATGATTCCATAGCTACATTAGAGCGATCCATATTCTTGGAAACATAAATTTTGGAGATTTTTGGGTGCTTTGCACCCCATCTGATGCTTCATATGCTTCTCCAAAATGGAAATATCTCCAAAGTATGAGTTGATATCCCCATATTTAGAGATATCTTCAAATTTCTCCAAAGCTTTTCATTGGTTATTTTTCTATTTATTTTTTCTTTTTTTTTTGAGCAGATTTATGGTTTCTTTTGAAACAAATCTATGGTTTTGATTAGAGAAAATAAATGTAGTATTCTCCATATTAGGGAAGTTGTTGGGGTTTCATCAATATGTTTTGAAGAATATGTCTTTTGTTTCTCCATTTTAGAGGAAAATTTAGAGAAACTCTTAAAGTTGCTCTTAGATATAAAATATTTTATGTGAGCACTATCTAATATTCCCTCTCTCCCATAATAAGTCTCATTTGGGATTTTGTACAAGTTTTAAGAAAAAGTTAGAAAGTGAGTGATTTTAAAGTATTTAGTGAGAATAGTATGGTAAAAGGAGAGGAACGAGTGATAAAAAAAAGTGTAATTTACAAGATTTGATGAGAATAATATAGTAAAAAGAGAGAAGAGAGAGATATAAGTATGTAAAAGAAGAGGCCAAATTGATAAAAAGTCGATAATTTGGAGGATTTGATGAGGGTAATGTGTTAAATTCATTTCTCCAAAAATAAAAAGTTTGCAAATGAGACTTATATTTTAGGACACTCAAAAAGGAAATGATACTTGTATTATGAGACCGAGAGAGTTTGCCCCAACAAAGGGGATATTGTTGGATTTTAATGAGCATCATGTGATAGGTAGATACTTATGTCTTCCCTTAACACAACAATTGAAATTTATAGGAAGTTAATTCATATGAAATTAATTCTTAGATATTAGATTCATATGATTTGATAAATTATGTTTGTATACAATTAATTGTCTAGTAATTAAATATCTATCATTTGTTTGGCGCAAAGTGAAAAAGTCATGGGAACTTACCTAAAATTACAACATCAAATCTTATCTAGTAAAAATACTAATGCAAATCTGGGAAAAGAAAGAAATTTAAATTAAAAGAAAGGAATTGTGTTAAATATATGGAGGACTATCCCATCATGGTAATTTCAATTTCTTCATTTTGAAGGAAGTATAAATCATAAAAAGTTTAACTTTCTACAATTTTAGGGTTAAACAAATGTAACAAAACACATATATTTAAAGTAATTCATGTGGATTTTTAAAATTTCCATAATTTGAAAAGGTAACCAAACAAACAGTAGGATAAGATTTTTTGATTGAAGATCCTACGAGATAGAACGTTGTATAATTGAATTGACGGCCCCTATCTAAAGCCTTAGAGTTAGCTATTCTTTTGTATACATACTTATATGAGTAAAACTCAAGATAAGTATTTGCAGTTCTCAATCACGTTTCAGATTTAAATAAATTATAAAAATATACAATTAAGGTGATCCCAGGTGACAGAGGTGATGAAATGCTGATCAATTGCAATAAAAATTTGGATGCCAATAATGAAAGAAGGCTTTTGGAAAATCTAACAAATCATCAAATATTACATTGTTCAAACATAAGATTTGATAAAATTGCAATGCTGGTACGTACCTGTGTCTTGTTTGATAAATCAGTTGGCTTCCCTACATCATCTTTCTCTTTGTGCTGTATATACCTCCGGATTACTTCCATCATCCTTCATTGATAGTAGCATTTGAATCAATCATCACAATTAATTGCAAATAGACAAATTAAACTTTGTTAAGATGTAGATATTGAGCTAGATATAAGAGTTAAAATCCAACAAATCATATATTATGTTAGTCCAGTTATGTACTAACATTAGCCAAATCAATTGATGTACTTTGCAATGTACGTTATTAATTAAATTCCTCCTAAACATGAATTAAGTACAACAACAATAGAAGCTGGCATTAATTTGCATCTAACTTATAGTTTCTTGGGCTAAGGATCCTATATCCCATTTTTATGTTCCATTTTCATGGCTCACTAAATCTCATTGGCTCATGTACAATACAATTAATTTAAAATTGTTTTTGTTTAATAAGATAATTTGTACTGACCAATAAAATTTAGTGGGACATGAAAATGGAACATGGAATGAGACTGAGGATCCTTAACCAATTTCTTGCCCGTCTAATGGTGGCCCGAAAACTCCAAATCTCCAAATCTCCTATACAAGAGACCTACAGACACACTCCAAATCTCCGTATAATATAATATTTTTTGATAAATAAGTGACTATTTTTTGTTATTTAAGGTATTAAGTAGTTAAATTTTTCGGCTATTCTTAATTCGATTGAATCTTCTATACAAGTTGTGCCCCCCCTTTAAATTCGTTCTGCGTCCATCACTGTTCACTAGCTAACGTCGCCACTAAGAGACAGTCTATCAAGTATTAGTTTTAGAATCTCTTTAAAGCAATAATAGTCCTTATCTAAATACTAAACGTAGAATTTTCGTTAAATAGTTCTTTTAGCTCTTAATAAATTTTATAAATTTTGAAATTTCTAGTGCTCCTAGTCCTAGATAATCTCTATTGTTTGTGGTTTTATATATTTAGGGAATTCTTTTGCTAGAAGATTCATTACCCCTAACTCTCATCTATAAATAACCTAGATGACTCGAGTCATCTAGCCTATTTATAGATGTAAGTAAAAGATTAGATTGAACGCACTTCTTATATTCGAGCTCGAATACAAGAAGTGTGTATGTAGGCCTCTTTAAATATACTTTTTGATTTGTGAGATCCTTGCAAATCAACCCATCTTGTTAGATCTTACAACTCGTTACTGCTTATAATTCCCTCCATTAAGTGAAAGATATCGTTTTATAATTTGTCCAAAAAATAAAGAATTAAGCTTTTTTTACTCCAATATCCTTTTTAATATTTTCTATTTTTCAATCTCTATCTAAAAAAAAAGTAGGTATAATATATATGGAAGTTAATACCTTTCATATGAGTGGGACTTAATTACCTTTCATACAAAAAGCTAGATGGGAGTCGAACAACCAGTTAGAGTCCAACATCCTCATTGAAGGTAAAACACAGCTTATGTTTTCAACAAGGGTTTGAGCTTGTATATTGACAAATTTTGATACGTTTTAATTTTAATCTTATGAATCATGCTAATTTCCTCTAAAAAATTGTAGCCCACCCCGGAATTTTTTCCTGGTTCCATCCTAGTCGTGGTTGATTATTTTATTCATATAATTACATACTTAAAGCTCATCCACAATGGCTCTGCGGCTAAACTCATTGGGATGTGCCTAATTTTAACCTACTCCAAAGAAAGTTTTTGATTTGGGGTTACAAACTTTATCAATCAACAATCAATTTAATTTGGAGTTACCTTAACATGATAATTATGTATAGCGGGCTTTAGCATAAGATGACATGGGTTTTCTTTTGGACAAAATTAGTAAGCGACTTTCATACCAAAAAAGGAAAATACTAAAAATAGAATAATCTACTGTAGTAATTAAGAAGTTTAATTTGTTATTGCTACTAGTGTACGAATGCATAAATATTTAATTCATTCTTGTAATGGTCGTGCAAGTGTGTGTAAAGTCCCCAGATTCTAGTCACTCAATTTGATTGACACTAATGACATGAAGTTGAGTTGTTTAATTTCATCTTTATTTAACGACCTCCTCGAGGAACACACAAAAAAGTGACAAAAGCGTACTTTTTATAATCAAATCCCTAACCAAGTATGGAGTACTAATTATATATTTATAGTATTATTAAGTAAAAAACAAAGAACGAGAGGGTTTTGGGGGTGACCTTGAAGAGCTACAAGACTCGTAGAGTTTTCCGGTGGAAGAGAAGACGAGGAGCGCAATTTGAGCGTCGCAAAGAGTGGACAACTCCTCAGCCTTCTTGAAAAGCCCTCTCCTCCGCTTCGAAAACGTCACTTGCCTCGCTCCCGTGTCGTCGATCTTCTTTATCTCGATCTTCCTTCTCACCATTGCTTTGTCCCCCAACCCCAATTACACTCTTTGCCCTTGCAACCTCCTGATTTCACCATCCAAAATTCAAGGATGAAACAAACATCATACATAAACTCTTAAGCTAAGAACAGAATTAACCGTCAAAATCTTAATTAGGTACCTATTTGTAGTTGCATATGTTTTATTTTTATTTGTTATTTAAGAGCATATGCAACTACAAATAAAAATAAAACATATGCAAGTAGACCTATTTTATGGATCGATTGGGCCGGATCCGGTTCGGATTTGTTGAAAATTAAACTTGATTTGTTAGTAAAGTATGTTGAGTATGGAGCCTAATTTGGCGGGGTTAAGACCAAAGAGGAGAAACCAAGGAGAAAATTTGAGTTCCGGGCGACGGCCAAGAGGAACTCTACATGGCGCGAAAGCTCGGTCGCAGTTTTGATGGTGGAGCTCGAGTTTTTCGAAAGAGCGAAGAAGTTTTTTTTTTTGAAGCAAAACGGGTAATTGTATTAAGATGAAAGGAGTTACAAGAGCTAGTTTGCACTAGCTATTACATAGTCTCCACTCTCTAAGCATTCCAGAAATTTCCTAAGGTCTTTCGACCCCTTACTCCACCTTGCGTTACAACAATTTCTTATATGCCTCTGGCACATGATACTACACTCAACAATACTCAAATCTTGGTGGTTATACATCTTCATGTTCCTAGCTTTCCAAACAAAGTATATGACTACACTTATGCAATGATTCCAAAGATTAAACTTGAAAGAAGTCTTGCCACTAAGTCCATTTGCTTGATCTATCCAGTTATCCAGGCTAGAGCAGTTTCTACCCAGTTTGGCCCATTTCAACGTTTGGAGCAGGACTTGCTTGGAGTAGTTGCACTCAAACCATAGGTGAGCCATGGTTTCTTGAGAGTTGTTGTTGCAAAGGACACAGAGGTCATCAGAGCTCAGGCCCCAGGCTAGAAGTTTGTCTCTCGTGACAGCTCCCTTCATCATGATTTTCCAGATGATAAATGAAACTCTGGGAGTGTTCAGTTTGTTCCAAACAAGATCATTCCACTTGCATTCCTCCCCTCTGCTGCGCTTGCAGTCATACAGACCCTTAGAATCAAACCTTCCATGTCTAGAAGTGATCACCATGACGTTTGTATCATCGTTCATGGAGTCTCTGAGATCATTTCTCATTTGAATAACTGACCTCCATATTGCACTTGAAGTGGCTTTAGTGTTCACTTCCCAAATGCTCTGGCTTTGTGTGTAGTTGGCTCTGATCCAATGGCTCCAAATAGTGTCAGTGTTCGTGCAAATATCATAGAGAAGCTCAGTGAGACTGACTTTGTTCCAGGCAAACACATCTTTGATTCCAAGCCCTCCTTCATTCTTAGGTCTGCAGACTTTCCTCCAAGCCCTCCTTCATTCTTAGTTGGCTCTGATCCAAGAGCGAAGAAGTTTTGCGTAGTCGCCAGGACCCGCACCCGCGGTTTGGGTGTCCGCGCTCGTGGATGAGCAGCTCGGAGCGCATCTGCGTCTTGGGAGTTTCTGACCGCGTTCCAACGACTGGCATTTTGCTGACATAGCGCGGGCTGATGGGGCCAAAGCGCGCCAGCGCTTTGGGGGCTCTTGCCCGAGTTTTGGCCCATGCCGCGGAATAGGGTCCGATTTGTGTTTTAAGTTGAGCTTCTTTTAGTCTTCTATAAATACTTAACGATATCAATTGTAATTGTTTTCCACAAAATTGAGAGTGAAAAACTTGACTTGGTAGTGCCTCAAGACGTAGTCCTTACAACGAACTACGTCAACAATTGTGTTTGTTCTTTATTGTTTTCGATTTTCTATTCATCAAATTGCTCGAATGATCCGAAATTTTACAACAACTGGTATCAGAGCTAGTTCCTGCAATTGAAGATGGATGTTAGTAAGTTTCCCATAGAGAAGTTTGATGGCTCAGACTTCGGTAACCGACGGATGCAAATCGAAGACTATTTGTATAGGGCTAATCTGCAAGCCCCTTTAGGAGATCAATCGGCAGAGACGAAGGCGGATGACTGGAAGCTATTAGACCGAAAAGCGATGAGATTGATCCGCTTGTCGTTGTCTAGGGATATAGCGTGTCATACAATAAAGTCAAAGAGTACCAAGGAGATGTTGCAGACCTTGTCCGACCTTTATGAGAAGCCGTCAGCGATGAACAAAGTTCACATCATGAGAAGATTGTTCAACTTGCGAATGAAGGAAGACATTGCGGTGGCCAAGCATTTCAATGAGTTCAACATAACAATAGCACGATTAAGCTCTATGAAGATTGACTTTGATGATGAGGTACGAGCCCTAATTCTTCTCTCTTCGTTACCGGATAGTTAGGGTGGTACCGTTACTACTCTAAGTGCATGGGTGGGCAAGGAGAAACTGAGGTATGACAACATATTGAAAGTCACCGATCTCCTTCAGTCTCGATTTAGTGTACTCTCCCCTTTGAATTGCCTTAAGTATTGAAAGCTACTCTAGGGGTATTTAACTTACCCCAGACCCATTTGTACCATTGCACTAGCCCTCCATGATTTCTGATGCTATCATAAACACTCTTTTAATTCGGTTTCCCGTCGAGTAAGGAAAAAGTGATGACTTCATTTTTGCTATTCATAGACTCCAACAACTCATCTCGCAACTATAACACAGTTCTCCACAAGTTACTTGAAGTGGATTTACACTCTTGGCTCCAAAAGTTACCTCCTCTAATAAGAACTCCATTAGCCCATTCGTACCATATTGAATTGGTTTTGTGAGTAGCTTCAGTGATCAAGTCCACGTACATTGCCTTGTTCCACGACAATATTTCCTTAAGACCCAACCCGCCCCCCTCTTTGGGTCTAATCACGAGTTTCCATGCAATAGGAGCTTTGTTACCTTCACTTCCACCTGAATAAAGGAAGTTTCTCACAATTCTAGTCACTTCCTTGATCAGCTTCTTAGGGAGAATAAAAATTTTACACCAAAACTGCAGGATTTCATACAAAACACCTCTAATAAGCTCCAATATCCTTGCATAAGAGAGCCTTCTAGCACCCCATATGCTGATTTTGCCAGATATTTTGCAAACAAGTTTACCAAACTTAACACTCTTATCTTTTGAGCTACACAAGGGCACTCCTAAATAGGTGACTGGAAGCTCGCCCCTTTGCATTCCAACTATATTGACCAGTATACTACAATCATAATCATTCAGCCCAACACAAAAGATCTTTGATTTACCTTGATTGATGCGTAGACCAGACGTTGCACATAATTCATCCAACACTTAACAGCTTGACATAAACTAAAGCTACCATGAGAAAGTATGAACAAATTAATCATCCACGAAGCATAGATTGTCAACCCCAATCTGGCACAATTAGGGCGGAATTTATATTTCCCTTCCTTGCTCTTCTTGCTCAAAGCTCTATTCAAATATTCCATAATAAAGACAAACAAATCTTCTTATCTAAGTCCTCTTTCAGCCCTGAAATACCCATGCAACTCTCCTTCAATGGTGACAGAGAAAGGACTATTAGTGATGCATTCCTTGATCCAGTTTATCATGATAGGATGGAATCCGAATCCTTTTAAGAGTTGAAGTAGAAATTCACAGTCCACTATGTCATAAGCCTTCTTCAGATTGATTTTTTTAGCACATCTTGGAATGATGTATTTCCTGGAGTAGCGTTTTACGACTTCAACACTTATCAGCTTTGAAGGAGCAATTCAAGCCTCTTCATGATCAACTTGGATATTTTTTTTGATAAGGAAATGAATTAGGGTCGGGCTCGCCTAGAGCATCCACAAGGGATGAGAATTGGTTACTAACCAGCTCTAAAGAAAATAGGCCCTGGAGTCTCGAACCCGAGACCTCATGGTACTACCATGAGTGCTCAACTAGTGAGCTGATGTGCCAAGCATATGATCAACTTGGATATTGTAACATACCCCTCCCACACGGGAACTGGGCTGTCAGGTCCGCAGCCCAATACACTCCAACCCATCACCTAAGAGGCCCAAGCCCCAAATAGGTAGGTTGTTGCCAAGGGTCCTCGAACCCATGACCTTTGGCATAACTTCCCACATGGGAGAGATATGTCAACCAAGTCCCAGTTCCCGTGTGGGAGGGGTATGTTACACATATGATCTTGTTAATCACTGAACAACAAGAAATAGGTCTGTAGTGCCTTTTGACGACAACCTTTGAGTATAGAGTGAAGAATAGATGGGAATTGTAGCTATAACAACTTGACTTACTTGAGGAATGATCATAAGGAAGTAAGATACGGGATAAGACAAAGTTGAAGCAATATGAAGCTCGACCCTCGTTCCTGTTAGAGCTAGAAATCAACCAAGCGAAGTTGGCGACCCCTTAGCCTAGATCGAGCGTGAATTAGGCTATACGAACTCGAGAATCGATAAAACGAATGCGAAAGTTGTGTTAGAGTTTGTATGTGCTTGATTCTATTGATGTATGAATGTGTACCGTACAATGTATGACCCCCCTCCTATGTTTATATAGGGGCCTACAAGATAGAGTGCTTTACAAGATATAAAGATATCTAGATGGATAGATAAATCGTACAAGATATATCTTCTCCTAAAATCGTTACGCTCCTGCTTATACAAGATAAAAGAAACCTTAAATAGATATAATTCAACCCTAGCATCAAGTTTGGATGGTCAAAGTGATATACTTGGTCAAACACAGCTTGATCGTTCTTCTAGAAACTTGCCGCCTATTTTCGTGAATCTCTCGCAGGCCGTTCCGGTACATCTCGTGGGCTTTGGGCTGTTAGGGCCCAACAATACCCCTTTCAATTTCAATCTCCAAATTTCGAATTTCAAATTTGGAATTGGAATTGAACCAACACTTCAATTGCCGGCTTCTTGGCCTTGAAAATCGTTGCGCCATCATTATTTTGTATTAATACCCCTCAAACGTTCTTCTTTTACCAGAAACATCACTTCAACCCGTCGAACACAGGTACGAAAACTCTCTCCTCCTTGCTTAACTCTTTCATCTCCCATTTTTTTTGTTTCTCTCTCAAACCCTGCTACTTTCTGCTTTCCTCTTTAGTCTCTTCGCTCAATCCCATCTACCTGTTACCATGGCCGAAGCCCCTCTCTTTGCCCCCTCAAACTCGCTAATGCCCCAGGACCAATTTTCGTGTAACCTTACCCCTGACGAGGTGGCTAGAATCGTCGCTGATGGAGGGTTTCCGGCCGGGACGGTGACCCACTGCCCTCAAGACGAGCTTATTGACTGGATTCGCCCCGGCTGGATCTGCTTTACTGAGTTTCCATTTGCCCTAGGACTCAAATTCCCGTTTTCCCCTTTCGTTAGCGATTTTCTCAAAGATTTAGGGGTTTCTCCTTCTCAAATTATGCCCACAACTTGGCGCATATTGAGATGTGTCGACGAGTTGGCCTCTAGGAAAGGGATAGCTATGACGGTGAGCGAGTTTTTAGTTGCTTATAAGGTAGTACCTTCTAGGCCGGGTAGGATCTCCGTTCACTCTAGAAACACCCACGACCCCTTGATCCCAGGTGTCAAGAACCCTAACACGGGATGGCAGTCACCACCCGTAAGAGCCTCGCCTAGACGTTCTTTGGGTGAAATAGGAGAAATCTATAAAGATGTCTTCCTAGACGCTTGGAACACCACCCGTAAGAGCCTCGCCTGTCCTGTTGTTATCTTCTCTTTTTCATTGTTATACTGTCTTTACTAGTGTTTTTAACTAGATCTTTTATCTAGTAAGCACATATTGTTAACACCCACCTGGTGATATCTTTGTACAGTGCCGAAGAACTTCAATTCCAGAGCATCCAGTGGAAAGCTGATCAAAGTGCTATTGTCTACTGAATCCAAGAACCGTGCTCCCAGCAAAGTCTTCAACGAGCCAGAGAAGCCCAAGGAAGAGGACCATTCTCGGGACTCTAGTTACGAGACTTCTGAACCAGAAATCGAAACCTCTCCCCCTGTCGTGAAGATGTCAAGCACCTCCAAGCCCACCAACTCTGGTAAGACTCTAGCAATCTATCCCTTCTGTATACCGGGTAGCTTTTTCAGTAGAGAATAAACTCAAATCACTCGTTCGTGGTAGGATTAGGTCGGGAAAGGAATGTCTCTACCGACGCAATGCTACGACGGATGCTGAGGTCTCAAAGCTCCAATCCCCCTCTGGTGCGAAAGAAGGAGGCTAAGCAAGAATGCCCTACCCAGAAGCGTAAACTGGAGGATCACCCTACCGTTGATCTGTCCAAGGATGATCCTCCGGATTTCTGGGGTGCTGTGCTAGAGTCTACTTCTAGTGAGGCCAGAGCCGCCTCTGTCAAGGGCGGAATGGAGCAGGCGTTAACGCGATCAAGAGAGGCTATGAAAAAGGTATGTTCGCGCGACCCCCCTTTCTTTTCTTCTTGTCAGAGCAAGCTCTCATCGTCATCTCTCTTTATTCTGGCGCCTGCCATAGGCAACCCAGGAGTTTGCTCTTGCCATGGACGTGCACATGAGGGAAATTAGCTAGCTGAGGATCAAGGAAAGGCATGCCTCAGAGGCCGCAGTAGAGGCTGGGCGCCAGAATCGCATTCTTGAAGAAGCATTGGGCAGCCATCGGACTCAAGTGGCCAAGCTGCAGGAAGAAGTGTCCAATCTGTCGGGGAAGATTGCCGAGCTTCAGGGGACCGCGAGCGAATTTTCACAGCAAGTGGTGAGGATTGGGACCTACTACTCCACCAAGGCCAAGATAGAAGTCCTGGAAAGTGTTGCTAATGGGGAGAGTGGCCGATGGAACTTGGAGGAGCTGAAGTCCACCTTCGAGGCCCTGTTCCCCTCGGGTTCAAAGGTCCCAGGAGAGGACTTCCTGCCTGACGAAGATTTGGATGATGACGCCAACTCTCCAGCTCCGATGGAAGATGTTCCAGCCGCGGGTTCTAGCGATATTGTCCAGAAGGAAAAAGACGAGCAGCTCTCATCGCAGACCCCTTCTCCGGCCAAGTGATCGCTCTTAAGTGTTTGTCTTTTGATTGTCTCTGCTTTAAGTATTTTCCCTGGCAGTGTTGTTTGCCAAAAACTTTTAAAAATGATTCTGGTGTGGCCTGGGTGCCAAGACTTTGATTTGCGGGGGAGAACTTTGTACCCCTGGTGTAAGAACCCTTAACTGTAGGCCCACTGTATGGCCTTATTTTGCGTATCTATGCGTGTTTTTGCTTACTAATAAGGTTTGCCCAAGTAACCAGGTGTCCGCCCTTAATCGTTTCGGGAGTAGCTTTAATCGTGTTACCTACAATTCGGAATTTATTTGGAGCGGACTTTGCCCGATGTTAGAGTGCAATCCTTATTGTCAAACCGACTCTTGAAACGTATGCTGTTTCCACGGCTTTGCCTAGGGGTAGCTCCACCCGCCTCGTCCAGAAACGAGATATTTTTTCTGGACGAATCTTTGTCGAAAAGGACTAGTACCTCTTGTTCTTACAAGGAAACATTTATGAATCGTACTTTGGAACACGTATCCAGATAGACTTGCTCATGTTCTTTAAATAAGCAAGAGAGGTCGTAAACATATACCTTTGGAGCAGGAGCCTAGAAATAACATATGCGGATGTAGCCTTGATAACCACGCGATTAGGTTAGTTGTCGCAGGGTGACAATGTAGTTTGTTAACGGACTTAATACCCCTTATTATTATAGGAGGGCCGCTTCTGTCTAGAGATCGGCTCTAGAAGACATATTCATCGTTGGTAAAGATTGTGTAGGTAACTAGTGTGTCTTAGCGGTTATCGTCTGTAAGAGACAGGCTCGTCTGTACGAAGGACTAACGTTAGCTTTGTAAGGTCAAATGTAGATAGTATCTCTGGGTTGTACAACCAGTGAGTATATATGGATTAATCCGTTGGATGCTAGCATACGTGTTAGGCAATTCGTGCCTTATTCACGGATCCAGATGTTCGTGCGAGTTTTGCAATACTAGCGATACTTGCCTAGGTCTCTTATGGGCCTAATCGTTACGTCCACGAGTTTTGTGGGATTACTGGCGATAAATGCCTAGGTCACTTATGGGCCTAATCGTTACGTCCACGAGTTTTGTGGGATTGTTTGCCTATTTGTAGCTTGATCGGGGCTCCTAGGTGGGTACCCTGGTGTAAATGTAACGTGCGAAGTTTGCAAAGGCGTGCTCTCGAGAAGCACGTTCTTGTATGTATAAACAAAGTAATTTTGCAATAAATTTCGTTCACAACTCAAAAGAAACACAAAAACACAAAACAATGTACTAACTGGTGCTAATCACTAGAACTATGATCTAGAAAGAAAAGTGGGGTGATGGTTCAGGAACCCCCTTGCATCCCCCCGAAAAGAAGAAAATCCAAGATCTTTTAATATGCAAATTAAACTAAGTAACTAGAGATAGAGTTTCTAGAAATAATACTTTTTGAGGTCAGTGGCGTTCCAACTCCTAGGCACTGGTTCTCCTTCCTCGGACTCCAACTGGTAAGCTCCTTGCCCTACTACCTTCGTAATCCGGTAAGGTCCTTCCCATCCAGGCGCTAGTTTTCCCGCGTTTTGCTCCGCTGTGTTCTGGAATACCTTGCGAAGTACCCAGTCTCCTACTTGAAAGACCTTAACTCTTACGTTCTTGTTGTAGCTCCTGGATACTTGCTGTTGGTATCGCGCTGCTCTGAGGTGGGCTGATTCTCGTAGCCCTTGGACCGTATCTAGGTCTGTCTCGAGTTGTTCCCTGTTCT
The DNA here is from genome assembly GCA_963924305.1 of Polygonum maritimum. Taxonomy (NCBI): domain Eukaryota; kingdom Viridiplantae; phylum Streptophyta; class Magnoliopsida; order Caryophyllales; family Polygonaceae; genus Polygonum; species Polygonum maritimum. The sequence goes on from OZ002736.1 coordinate 2,231,545, forward strand.
GGTCAATCGTGGTTAGCCCATATCGCGCGGTTGGGACCTGGATTTCAGCTGGGATGACTGCTTCGCACCCATATACCAGAGAAAAGGGGGTTTGCCCCGTTGCTTTCTTGGGAGTGGTGCGATCGGCCCAAAGTACGTAGGGTAGCTCCTCTGCCCACTTGCCTTTGGATTTGGTTAGTCTCTTCTTTAAGTTGCTTATAATCACTTTGTTTGAGGATTCTGCTTGCCCATTTGCCTGGGGATATCTGGGGGTTGATGTAACCAGGTCGATGTTCCACCCTTGGCAGAATTCTCTCATTCTCTGGCTAATGAACTGAGAACCGTTGTCACAAACGATTGTTGCTGGGATCCCGAAGCGGCATAGGATGTTACGCTCGATGAACGAGATCACGTGCTTGTCCTTGATCTCCCTATATGCTTCAGCTTCGATCCATTTGGAGAAGTAATCAGTCATAGCCAAGAAGAATACTTTTTGCCCCGTAGAAGGGGGCAATTTTCCTACAATATCCATCCCCCACCTCATGAAAGGCCAAGGAGTGAGGGTTGGATGTAGGCTCTCGGAGGGTTTGTGAGAAGTTGGTGCGTGTCGCTGGCAAGCCTTGCATTCCTGGGCGTATTTGGTGGCGTTGCGTCGTAGCGTTGGCCAGTACCACCCATGTCTAAGTATCTTGTTTGCCAAGCTCCTACCACCAGCATGGTTCCCGCAATACCCTTCATGGATTTCTTTCATAATGCTCTCTATCTCTTCTCCTTCTGCGCATCTTTGCAAAACCCCAGACGAAGATTTGTGGTAGAGTATGCCCTGGTGGACGACGAATCGCGTAGCTTTTGCTCTTAAAGCTCTTGCCTCCGTTTTATCCTCGGGCGCCTTCTCATGTACTAGCCAGTCCAGATACGATTTGATCCAGCTACTGGGCTTTGATCCAGGGTGTGCGTCAAGGCTAGCTACTGGGAGCGTGTGTAGCATGGATGTCTCTTTGGGATGCTCGATCGCCGAGTATAGAAGGTGTACTAGCGGGATCTGAGAGTATTCACTCGGATTGAGTACTGAGCCTAAGCCTGCTAAGGCGTCGGCCGACGTATTGTTTTCCCTGGGTACCTGTTCGAAGGTGACCTGCTGGAAATCTCCCGCCAACGCCTTCGCCTTCTCTAGATAAAGAGCCATCCTCTCGTCCTTTGCCTCGAACAGGCCTAGTATCTGGTTTACCACCAAGAGGGAGTCGCATCTTACCTGCAGTTTCTGGATCGCCAGGTCACGTGCTAGCCCTAACCCGAAAATCAAAGCCTCGTACTCCGCCTCATTGTTTGTGGCGCTGAAATCGCACCTTACGGCCTGAGCTAGTCTATCTCCCTTGCTTGATTCCAAGACCACCCCTAGTCCTATCCCTCTGGCGTTTGAAGCCCCATCTGTGTTGAGCGTCCACGTGTCGTGTGTCTCGCTTGGGATAGGAGCGGGTGTGCTTGCGTTTGCAGCCTCTTCTAGATTAGGTGTGAAGTCAGCGACGAAGTCAGCTAGGACCTGTGATTTTATGGCCTTGCGAGGCTCGTATTTGATATCATAGCCGCTAAGTTGCACCGCCCACTTGGTCATTCGTCTAGAGAACTCAAGCTTCTGCATTATTTGCCGCAGAGGGTAGCTGGTTTGTACTGCGATTGTATGTGCTTCGAAGTAAGGGCGTAGCTTATTCGAGCTCATGACGACGGCGAGGACCAGTTTTTCGAGGGGGGTGTATTTAGTCTCTGCAGAAGTCATCGTCTTGCTTACGAAGTAAACCGGCATCTGTTGTCCGTCGGCTTCCCTGACTAGAACCCCGCTCAGTGTGCTTCCTGATACTGCTAGATATAGCTGCAAGATTTCTCCTGTTACCGGTTTGGCTAGCAACAATGGATTGGAAAAATAACCCTTGAGTTCCTGGAAAGCCTTCTCGTGGCGTTCGTCCCACTGGAAGCTTTTGTTTTTCTTGAGTATGTCGTAGAACAAGCGACACTTGTCGGCTGACTTGGATATGAACCTATTAAGGGCGGCGACTTTTCCCGCGAGCTTTTGTACCTCCTTGATATTCTTGGGCGATCTCAGGGAGGCTATTGCTTTCACTTGGTCGGGACTGGCCTCAATCCCCCTTTTAGTTACGATGTAACCTAAAAATTTTCCAGACTGAGCTCCAAACGTGCACTTTTGAGGATTAAGCTTCATATTGAATTTTTCGAGAATGTTGAAGGCTTCCTCGAGGTGCTGTTGGTGCTGTATCGCCAAAGTGCTCTTGACCACCATATCGTCGATATATACCTCCATGGTCTTCCCGATTTGACTCTGGAACATGTAGTTAACGAGACGTTGGTACGTTGCACCAGCGTTTCTTAAGCCGAAAGGCATAACCCGGTAGCAATACGTCCCCTGTCCTGTTATGAAGGATGTCTTCTCTTGATCTTCGGGATGCATCTGGATCTGGTGATAGCCGCTAAAGGCGTCCATGAATGTCAGGAGTTCATGACCAGCGGTCGCGTCGACCATCGTGTCTATGTGCGGGAGTGGGAAAGAGTCTTTAGGACAAGCCTTGTTCAGGTCGGTAAAGTCCACGCAAACCCTCCACTTCCCATTCTTCTTTGGAACGACCACCACGTTAGCTAGCCATTTTGGATATTTCACCTCTCGGATTTTCCCCGTGTCTAATAGCTTCCTTACTTCCTCGTCGACTGCCTGGATTCGTTCCGGGGCAAACCTCCTTCTTTTTTGTTTCACGGGGGAGAAGCTAGGGTCGGTATTAAGCTTGTGCATGATCACCCCTGGGTCAATTCCAGTCATATCCTCGTGGCTCCATGCGAAGCACTTCTGATGTTTCTCCAGAAAGGACACAAGTTCCGCCTTAATGGATGTGTCTAGTCCGATGCCCAGGCGAACGATCCGTCCTTCCCCTATTTCTACCTCCTCCACTTCTTCTTCTTCCTCACGGATCTAGGCAGGAGGGGTAGCGTCCTGTAATTGCTATGCCTGCGGCCCAGCGGCCGTAGGCTTTAGAGCAGTCTTGTAGCACTCTCTAGCCAGCCTCTGATCTCCCCGAATTTCTTCTACTCCCCTGGGGGTAGGAAATTTCACCGTTTGGTGATAGGTGGAAGCCACCGCTTTCATGTCGTGTAACCAAGGGCGACCCAAGATCACGTTGTAGCTGGATGGGCAATCTATCACCATGAACTCTACTTGTAAGTTTACTCCTTTTGCGAAGGTTTGTAGGGTTATGTTTCCCGTGGTATGCTTTACTTCTCCATTAAACCCTACGAGGGGGACTGGTTGCTTGTGGATGTCGTTTTCAGACAGACCCATCTCTTTGAGGGCGGTGAGTGTTATTAAGTTGGTAGAACTACCGGTGTCGACCAGTATTCTCCTCATAAGGACGTTCCCTATGTGTAAGGAGATCACCAAACCGTCGTGATGAGGCCCAACCTGGTTTTCAATGTCGGAGTCGTCAAAGACTATCGCCAACCCGGTGGGTTGTCTAGGTCGCCTCTCTAGATGGGTAGGTTTTCCCAGGTACCCCTCTCGCGCGTGTCTCTTGGCTGCTGAGTAAGTAAGACCACACACGCTTGAGCCTCCGGTGATCACGTTCACCACCCTTTCTGGAGTAGGGGGTGTTTTCTCGCTCGCCTTTCTGGAGTAGGGGTTGTCTAGGAGATCGCGAGGAATTCTGGCGTCTGGAGCCGCTTCCCGGATCTTGCCTTTAGAGATTAAGTGCGCCACCTCCCTCCTTAGCATGATGCAATCTTTGGTCCGGTGGCCGTGGTTGTCGTGGAACTCACACCATTTATTCTCGTCGGCTCCTGCTTTGGGTGCTTTATCTTTTCTGGGCCACCTAACCAGATCTCCCATCTTGGAGAGATTTTTCACCAGCTGTGATGGCAAGATTTTGAAATTGTAATCCTCCAGGGGTGGTGGCAATGGATCGCGTTCCTTCTCTATTGGCGGCCTGTTGCGTGCTACGTTAACCCGTTTGGCTGGGTGTCTATCGTAGGATCGATCACGCCCGCCCCTTCTCTGGTCGAAGGGCGATCGCCTCCTTTCTGGGTATTCCCTCTTGCGATCATTGCCGCCTTTCCTATCGGAACTTCTACGTTCAGCCGACCTTCTTCAGAGAGACCTATCCTCCTCCAGTCGTACGTGTGCTAGTGCTTTTGACTGGACTTCCTCGAAAGTAACACATGGGTGTTTGGTCAGCTCCTGGTATAACCCTCCGTCAGGTATGATCCCTTGCCGGAACACCTCGATTGCAGTGGTAGTATCGCAATTTGGGATGATTACTTTCTCTTTGTTGAAGCGATCTAGAAAGGCTCTCGTGGTCCCATGGTTCTTCTGTTTGACCCGGTAAAGGTCGCTAGACTGCCTCTCGAACTTGCGACTGCTCGCGAACTGGCTCCGGAAGGTGTCCGAGAGGTCGGCGAAGGACTTGATGCTCCCTCTGGGTAGACCGATGAACCATGTGAGGGCTGGCCCGGTCAGGGTCGTTCCAAACCCCTTACACATCACGGATTCTTTTGAATGACTGGGGACCGAGCTAGTCATCATCTTTTGTTTGTAGATGGCTATGTGCTCATTAGGGTCCTTGGTGCCGTTGTAAGGATTCATGGTGGGGATGGTGACTTTCCTCGGTATTTCGGCCCGAGCAATCCTGGGGACGAATAGTGATTCGTCGTATCCGTCGTGGGCCTCTGGTTGTACCGGCTGGTATCCGGCGTGGCTCCTAACAACCTGGTCGGAGATGGCTCCGATCTGCTCTATGACCTTCCTTCGGATGAGGGCGTCTAGATCCACATCCTGGTGCCTCTCAGTGTAAGCATTCTCCGCTATCCACACGTTCCCGGAGCGGGTCCGATAGGTGTTGCCCGGAGGTGTGACCTGGTTTCCGGGGACCTCTCTGTTCGTTGCTTGCTCGCGGTTGCTCTCGGGGTTAGGCGTCTGCTGAGTGTTCAAGACTCCGCCTTGGGTGTCATTCCCATTGTTTCCCCCAGAAGTCCCTTCTCCGGAATCGAAATTCAGTCGAGTTGCCAAACCCTCAGTATTTCTGGGCACGTTAGCGGGCTGTCTTGCCGTGGTGAGCAACTGGTTCTGACTCCTGAGTTGGTTGTTTTCGTTGGTCAAGCGCTCCATGCTGGCTTCGAAGAAGCCTTTTTGTTGCCCGAGTTCCTTCTGGAGAAGCTCCATGCGACGCCGAACGTCCGCCATCTCGTCTTCTCGTTGCTTAGACAAAATTTCCTCTTGTTGGGTGGCGTTGTTCTTTTCTGGCACGAACTCCCCAGATTCCGACATTGTTGTGGATGAGAAACTTGAACAGCAAGTGACCCTTTGTTCGTAAGTTGCCAAATTCTTTGCCCCACGGTGGGCGCCAAATTGTTAGAGCTAGAAATCAACCAAGCGAAGTTGGCGACCCCTTAGCCTAGATCGGGCGTGAATTAGGCTATACGAACTCGAGAATCGATAGAACGAATGCGAAAGTCGTGTTAGAATTTGTATGTGCTTGATTGTATTGATGTATGAATGTGTAACGTACAATGTATGACCCCCCTCCTATGTTTATATAGGGGCCTAAAAGATTGAGTGCTTTACAAGATATAAAGATATCTAGATGGATAGATAAATCGTACAAGATATATCTTCTCCTAAAATCATTACGCTCCCGCTTATACAAGATAAAAGAAACCTTAAATAGATATAATTCAACCCTAGCATCAAGTTTGGATGGTCAAAGTGATATACTTGGTCAAACACAGCTTGATCGTTCTTCTAGAAACTTGCCGCCTATTTTCGTGAATCTCTCGCAGGCCGTTCCGGTACATCTCGTGGGCTTTGGGCTGTTAGGGCCCAACAGTTCCCTGAACTAGACAAAAACTTTAAGCTTTTAGTCCAACAAAGCAATTGAAAACTTAGAGCATCTCCAACAAAATCTTTAAAATTCTCTAAAATAGAAAATAAAAAATTCAAAAATTCAAAAAATTTTATGCTTAAATTCCAACGGTTTCTGCATTATAGAGATCAATCAAATCTAAAAAAGAATATATATTCAATTATATATTGAATTTCAAGATTATAAGAATAAATTATCATTATTTTAAGCATGGATCCCATCCAACTTTTTGTAAGCATGGAATATTATATATTGAATTTCAAGATTATAAGAATAAATTATCATTATTTTATTATATATTAAAACAAAAAAATATGCTATATTTGTAAAGTTTGTATTGAAATATGAGAAAATTTTAATTTTGAGAAATAAAAGCTAGCGCTCCAAATTTGGGAAAAGAATATCTTTTTTTTTCTTCTCCATCTTCATTTTGGAGAATGAGATCGAGAAGTTATTGGACCTCAAAACAGTCCAAAATTCTCAAAAATTGAGAAATAAAGAAATTGTTAGAGATGCTTTTAAGCAAGCTCAAAGCTTTTACTCAAAAAAAAAAAAAAAAAAAAGAAATCGAAAGAGCCATGAATCTTGATTATCCGGTATGCCCATTAGGGTCATGAGACGAAATGATGCTCAAAATTGAACAACTCATATGTTGTGTGCTGAAGGAGAAGAGGGCAATCATGTATACTCACGTGTTACCCAAAAAAATCAACTTTCTCAAGTATCCTATTCATGTTCTTGGAACTATTGATCTTTTCAGGAAATAAATACAAAGCAAAAGTTAGTCAACAATCGCAGTTCCATTAGCTAGGTTAGGTTATATAGCAGCTACGACCCGTCCGGTCGAATCCATCAAAGGAAAAAGGGCGATTCAAATTATATACTCCGTATATAATATATACACACTTGGTATTAAACAACGGCTTAAAACATACGCGGCCCCCTAAACTTACACACATTAGTCATTTTAGCATCTGAATTTATTGGGTATTCACTTTGACACCTGAACTCAACGTTTTGTAACCAATCAGACACTTGGACACAAACGTGGCAAAAAAATTTGCCACGAGGATGCCACGTAGTCTAACACTAGTTGCCATGTCATTGGATGAATTTAAAAAATTTAGAGCAATAACAAAAAAACGTAAATAAATAAATAAACAAAAAAAAACACTCTTCAACCCCATCCCCTCGCTGCTCATCATCTTCAACAGTGCCATTCTTCTTCTTGTCCTCTCAAGCTGAAGATTTTTTCCAATCTAGAAAAGCAACGGAGAACAGAAATTCAACATCAAAGACTAGAACATTGACGACAACGCCTCAATTTAGGAGCAGACTAAGGTCGGTAAAAAGAGGGGAAATTGAAAAATTGTACTCTCTAATTAGGGATTTTGGTATGTACCGATTGGAGAAATCAGATTTCGCCTTCTTCAGATGATGTTCCTTGATTGGCAGCAAATAGATATATATTGGGAGGAATTAGGCAGGGAGCGGCGTTTGGGCGGAGCCATCGGAGAGAGAGAGGGTAGGTCGTCGGAGCTGGGTCGCGCTGGGAAGGGCCGGCGGCGGGGCAAGGCCCAGATCTGAAGGATGGAAACGAGCGCCGGCGTCGGGCTGCAGAGGCGGGAGCGGTGGAGCGAGCCGAGGTCGCCGGCGAGCTGGCTGCTGTCGGTTTGGCCGGGGGAATTCGAGAGGATTGAGGGGCCGGAAGGAGAGCAAAGGGAGTCGGGGCTGGCGAGTGGGTGAGTCCGGCGATGACGAGGGCCGGAATCAAGGCTGCAGACGACGAGTCGATTCGGGGATGCCGGCGGGTCTGCTATGCCGAAGAAGGAAGAGGAAGCGAGAGATTGGGGATGGGGGAATTGAAGATGTTTTTTTTGTTTTTTCTTTTAATTAGAAGTTTTTTGTTTTTTTTGTTAATTTATTTAAATAGTGACATGTCATGTGACGTGGCTCTCTCGTGGTAATTTTTTTTGCCATGTCAGCGTCCAAGTGTCTGATCGGTTACAAAACATTGAGTTCAAGTGTCAAAGTGAACACCCGAAGAATTGAGGTGCTAAAATGACTAATGTGTACAAGTTTAGGGGGCTGCGTATGTTTTAAGCCGTTAAACAACACCACATCCAACCTTCTAGTAAAATAATAATGGCTAGCCCAATTTGATTGGGTCCACTACTACTATGTATACTCCTATTTGAAGTGCATGCTAAATTTCCACCTATATATTTCATCGTGGTTTTAGGAAAGCGAATTGTGTTACGGATTTTCTTGCTTCTCTTGCATTTTTGTTTCCTGTTGGATTCCCGCCTGTGGGTGTTGTTTCTTTATCGTCTAATGATGTTAGGGGCCGGATTATCCCCCACTTGAGTACTACTTAACCCTTTTACTTATTAATAAAACGCCCCTCACGGACCCGAAAACTACCGCCTCTCCTTCAACCAAAAAAAAAATTCCACCTATATATATACGTGCAAATGCGGGGTGGATATGGCATGGAATGTAATGAACTATATAGCTTACAAATCGATCATTACTCAACACGTACACACTGGGGTGTATCATGTATGGAGTGGTTACAACAATTCAATGCAAAACTAGTTTAAAGAATAGCTCGATCAATCTTATTCGTCTAGCTATCTTCCCGATCGATCGAGCTTATTAATTTCAATCCTTGCATACATGTATCATGTATACCTGCTCAGCATCAAATATATATGGTTCAAACTAATCAATCAATCATTAACTAGGAGCTAGCAATAGCAGCTGATCCATCACATACTCCACAATTTTGATCATCGAGAGATTTCCACCACACCACACCCGATGGATCGAAATCGACGGCTCCCCGAGTTTCCTTGTTCTTCACTCGTCAACACGAATAGGCAGTCTTCATGTACGTAATGAACATGTCAAACCCAAAGAGAACACAACATCAACAAACTATGTCTACAAGCTAGCTAAGTGATGACTATGTTAACGTGGGACATACCCGAGTGTAAGAGAAGTGTCAGGGATCGTATTGCTGTAAGAAGTGGAATGGTCAGAAGTGATCAAACTGCTTCCATTGTTAATGGATTCCACACCATCTTGTTGCAGGGTCATCTGCTGACAAGAGTTGTGTCCCTGCACCCCACCATTCATCACCTATACATACATACAACCCTACACACTTACTTGACATCAACATTTAGAAGGCGCCTAGCGTTTTTTAGAGCATTGTATATGTAGAAGAGAGATTTACCGTTTTCTTGAGGAAGTCTATTTCCTCGCGGAGTTTGTCAAACTGCATATGAATAATACAGGTGATCAGAGATTTTAAAGGGTTTTCTAGTTTTAAGTTCATAAGGGTTTAATTAGGGTTAAACTAGACAAATATTGGTTTGTGAAAATGATCCAAATTGACCTTTTTTTGACGAATCTGAGCCAAACCCTTTTCAACCTGCTCCTCAATCTTACACAACTGCCCTATATCCAGACCATCAAGCTCGTCTCCTTTCATTTGGCTGCCATATATGCATGTACGTAGACAATATATACATACACATAAACGGAGGATCAATCAGTCAACATTGTTGAGGTCAAGAAAAGCAATTAACTCGCAAATTCTGCAGCTCATCTCCACAGTTACTTACCTTATCTCTTTGTTCTTCTGATAGAGTTCCTTTCTCAACATGCAGTCGTTTGAATCACCCTTCAAAAAAAACAAAAACAATATCTTGAACCAAAAGGGAAATCTATTGGCCGGGCATACAAAACATATCCCATCCCTAAGGTTCAACACAAAATAGGCTCATATATAAGATGGTGAGCTAATCCTCTTGTAGCCAATTCCTTTTAGAATGGAATCGCATCGGGCTTATATGTAACTCTAACCACACGTCTAATAATTCCAAAAAAAAAAACATGGAAAATCCAAAAACATTTACAAAAGATTCTATATGTTTGGTTTATATTATTTACATTAAAAAACTCTAGAAATTAAAGTCTTAGAAATTGTCCATCCTCTCAACCAAAAAAAAAAAAGAAATTGTCCATCCTCCAAAATGGAGTTGGAATTCACTTTCACGTTTTGTAATTCAGGTATTTTTTTTGCATGCAAATTTCGTATTTACTCTAAATTATGAATTATTAATGACCAATTTTTTAATAGCAATTTAAAAGTATTCTAATGAAATTTCACTTTTACCTACATAAACTATAATTCTTCTAACTGTTTGAAAAACATATTCTTTCTAATTGTTCAACAAAACATATTTAAAATTCCATAAATTACAGAATCCATGAGAACTAGTTTCTTAGGAATTGCACCTTCCTTTTTGGTCTCTTAAAAGAATAGGCTTCATGAGCCATACAAGAAATTTGAGTTAAATGCTTACATGGAGGGACCAAAATTCTGGATGCCAATAATGTAAAGGGCTTTTTGGAAAATCTAAGAAAGCATCAAATGATACATGTTCAAACTCAACATCTGACACATTAGTTGGAATTAATGTTGAAAATTGAAGTATGTATACCTGTGTCTTATGTAAGAATTCAGTAGGGTTCCCTGCATCATCTTTGTCTTTGTGCTTCATATACCTCTGGATTAATTCCATCATCCTTAATAGACAAAAAAAAAAATTTGACTCAGTGATCCATCACAATTAATTGCAATATATTATCACCAATTTTGTTAAGAACAGATACTAAGCTACATATTAGAATTAATATCCAGATAATGAAAAAAATATGTTTTAGCATTAGCCAAATTGATTGACCGTACCTCTGCAATTTCTTAACTTTGTTTCTCATGAACATGAATAAAGTGCAACAACAAAATATATATGGTAACCTTAATTTGCACGTAAATTATACTTTCTTGCCTATCTAACACTATTAATGTAAGTTAGCCTCAACCAAATTAAGCTAAAAATATTGCAAATAATGTACGTATGCTGTGCTTCATTAAGTGAAGAGAATGGTGATTGTTTGCTGATCGATGTTAAGGTGATTGTTTTCGTGAAAAGGCGTTACAGCAAGCTAGAGATCGATGGGATGAAAGTCTTGGATGGAGGTTAGTCTGTTTTTTTTTTAATGGTGAATTGAGGGAAATAGTATAGTTGATTTGTTTTTAGGAGTTGGTGAATAGAGAAGAAATTAAGTTGGTTATAACTTTGAGAATATGAATGCCCCTCAAGTGGGGCTTGGTTGAACTTGAGGTTGAATGACCTAGGTTATTTGGTGACATGAGTGGAAGAGATTTCTTGTTTGATCTAAATCCAGAGTGACATAAATGGGAAGGGGAAGCTAATTAATAAAAGAGGGTTTAGAAGCTAGTGATCCTTCTATATATGATCTAGCTTATTTTTGGTTGATCTGTATGTATATGATCTAGCTAGCCAGGGTAAAATCAAGGGAGAAAAAAGGGTGACCTATATATTGGTTGATTTCAAAGATGTCTGTAGCACATCCACGCCAACTATCTTGGGACCATTAATTATGACAATGAAGTGAATTTTTGTAAGATATTTCATAAATGCATACATTATGGTGGGCATACCAAAGTCTCTATCAGAAACTACATCTTTCATATTTCCATGGATAAGAGAATATGATTGGAATTAGTCATGAGTGGCAGCCCTCCTACAAGAATCAAAACTCTATTCCTACAACATTTCTACATTGTCATCTTAGTGTAGTTGATACATAATGCAATCATTTATATCTTTGATTAAAAAAAATGCATGTGCTAAATATAGTTAAGAGGTTTGTGAATACATGCATGCTCCTACTTCAGAGTTTGAAAGGGCTTACATGGGAGCAAGGTAGGGTGAAGGCTAGAAGCGACAAGGTTGGGAGTCTTGGAAAGATTGAATCAAGAGGAGATGAAGAAGGGAGATTCAATCATGGTGAAAAGGGTTGATCCGAGGCCATGGCCAAAGGGAAAGCCACCGGGAGAAAGAAAAAAAGCGCTCACACGTCACCACATGCTGACCCCCCCTCCTTGCCAAGTGCCATCGCTGTTTCTGACGACACCATTCGAAACAACAACACTCGTATCCTTCGAAGCTCTGCAAGAACCAAGACCTCTGATTCTAATTGCTCTTCATCAGAACCTAATGAAGCCTCTAGTGAAACTGGAGCTCATTCCCAGGATCAAGTACAAACTGAAGTAGAAACGAGCTCCCCCAGCTCTGTTTCCCCTTCCATTGTTCCTGATTCCAACAGCTCTCTGGAAGGTGCTCCCCTACATGAGAAGGAAGTGGAGGATGGTGAATTCATCCCCCCTGCTCAAGGTGACAACCATGATTCCGTGGCTCAAGTCACACATAAAAAGCTCTCGTTCAGAGAAGCCTTAGTTGGAAACAGGGCGAACAAGGGTGGAAGAAGACTAAACTATGTTGCAGGCTTTGAAGATGGTATCATCAAGTTCAGCAAAAAAGATGTAGAAAAAAATGTCGAGAAATGGAGGAATGCTCTGATAGGAATGATTGCAGGGAGTAGAGCATCTTTCAATGTGGCCCAGAATTTTGCCAATGCTAGATGGGAGGTCAAATGCCAACCAAAAATTATCCTCACAGATTCTGGAGTTTTTGTGTTCAAATTTGAGAATGCAGAGGATGTGGACTGGGTGTTGGCAAATGGTCCATGGATGATAGGAGGCACCAGGCCCTTAGCCCTCAAGAGATGGACAGAAGGTGTTAAACTAGACCCCTCTTGCTTTGAAACTACTCAAGTGTGGGCAAGCTTCCCGGACCTGGATGTCAGGTTTTGGGATGAAGAATTCTTTGAAAAAATGGGTAGTGCCTTAGGCAACCCAATTATTATAGATAAAGTCACAGAGAATCAGGAGAGGCTCTCTTTTGCCAGAATATTGGTGGAGATATCAGCTAGGAAGCATATAAGGAAAGAGATCTCCTTTCATGGAGAGGATGGAGAGAAGGTGGTCCAAGGTGTTCAGTATGAATGGATGCTAGATAAGTGTGACGCTTGTAGTGTTTTTGGTCACAAGGTAGGAGAGTGTGTGAAAAAGAACACTACTGTGTTCCAGAGGTTAGGCCCGAGGAAGCAGCCTCATTTCCACAAGAAAGTGTGGACAAAAAAGCCATTCCAGAAGCAATTTGAACAACCTGAAACTAGTAAGGCTGCTGAGAGTAGGCCACAGGTTCAAAGACTCACCAATGCAGCTCCCTCTGCTGTCAGAACTATGAACAACTCTTCTATAAGAATAAATGAGCCCTCTGAGTGGGAGACTGTCAAAAACAAAAGCCCAAGGAGAAGCATGAATTCAGCTGAACAATCAAAAGGCAAAGAGATGGTTATACAGAAATCAAAATTTGCAGCTTTGGATGATATTGCTGAAGGATCTGAGGAGGCAATGGATGAGGATGATAGTGAAACCATGGTTTCCTATGGATAGTCTAAATATCTCAGCTTGGAATATAAGAGGCCTTAATGAAGCCTCTAAATGTGACTTTGTTCACAAATTTGTAGCAGATAATAGAATTGATGTTCTTGCTTTATTTGAAACTAGAGTTAGAGAAAATAAATCTGAGGAGGTGTCTAGATCCTTGCTCAGAGGCTGGCAAAGATGCACTAAATGCATTGGAGCCAATGGTAGAATCTGGTTGTTTTGGAAACCTAATGGCAGAGTCAATGTCAACATTATGATCGAGGAAGCTCAGCTATTACATGTCTCTATTAGCTCCCCACTCCTTCAGCACAACACTCAAGCATCCTTCATATATGCCTCCAATGATGAGAAAGAGAGATCTGAGCTCTGGCATCTTATTGACCAAATTAATACCACAGTTAGTGATCTTCCCTGGATTCTGCTTGGAGACTTCAATGCTATCAAAGACCCCAGTGAGAAAGAGCACGGTAACAACCCCAATGTATCCTTCAGCAAAGAGTTCCATGACTGCATCAGTAGAAATGGCTTGATGATGTAAGATACAGTGGAGCATTCTTTACCTGGTCAAACAAACAAAGTGATGAAGATCTTGTTAGATGCAAGCTTGACAGGATTCTCTCTAATCAGAAGTGGATTGATAATTTCACTAAGTTCTCTGCAAGCTTTGAAGCTCCTGGATGCTCTGATCACAACCCTGCAGTCTTGAAAATCTATGGCAGCAAAGAAAATTCAAAACCTCCCTTCAGATTCAACAACATATGGGCTGATCACCCTGAGTTCTATAAAGCTGTGAATGATTCCTGGAATAACTCTTGTGTTCAGGGCCATAAGATGTTCAGAGGTGTCAGTAAACTCAAGGCCCTGAAAGCTCCCTTAAAGAAGCTCAAATCAAAAAATCTAGACAGTGAAGAAAGAGAGATCACTAAACTTCACAATGATCTCAAGAACATTCAGCTTGATATTCAGAGAAAGCCTTCTTGTCCAACTCTCCTCTCTGATGAAGCTGATGTCCTTAGCCGGCTCAAACTTGCTCTTAAAAGAAGAAGAACTCAACATCTACAGCTTGCTAAGCTACATTGGATCAAAAATCATGATAGCTGCAGTAGTTACTTCTACAATTCTATAAAGCAGAGGAAAGCTCACAACAGGATCAGTGCTCTCACAAATACCAGTGGATTTACTTCTTATGATGAACAGATCATTAAAAACAACATTGTTCAACACTTCTTTGAATTTCTTGGAGCCCCTACTCATTGCAGGCTTGCTGACAGGAATATTGTCTTGAAGGGTCCTATTGTTGACAATGAAGATAGAAACACCATGATAGACAAATTCTCCAAAGAGGATGTGAAGAAGGCTCTCTGGAGCATCAACAAAAACAAAGCCCCAGGCCCGGATGGATTTAATGCTCACTTCTTCAAAAGAGCCTGGCCAACTATAGGCAATGAGATCTCTGAAGCCATTCTGGATTTCTTCTCTAGTGGCAGAATGCTCAAGGAGCTTGGCAACACTGTAATAGCTCTCATTCCAAAAGTGGATAATGCCAGTACTATCAGTGATTACAGACCAATATCATGCTGTAATGTCTTATACAAAATCATCTCCAAGATGATTGTGACTAGGTTGCAGAATATCCTTCCAAAAATTGTGGACAAAAACCAAGGTGCCTTCATTAAGGGCCGCAGCATTCGCCACAATATTGCAGTCTGTCAGGATATTATAAAGAGCTATGGGAGAAAATATATCAGCCCTAGGTGTGCCCTTAAGATTGATCTAAGGAAAGCCTATGACACTGTGAGTTGGGACTTTCTCCTTAGCCTGCTTGAACAACTCAACTTGCATCCTATCATGGTTCATTGGATTAGAGAATGTATCTCCAGCTGCCAGTATACAATCAAAGTTGGCCAGGATCTCTGTGGTCATTTTAAGGCAAGAAGAGGGCTAAGACAGGGGGATCCAATGGCTCCCTATCTCTTTGTGCTTCTCATGGACTATCTGACTAGAGCATTCAAGAACTGTGACACTGCTAGCTCATTCAAATATCACCCTGGATGCAAGAAAGCAAAGATTGTGAATTTGTGCTTTGCTGATGACCTGTTTATTTTCTCTCATGGAAGTGAAAGCTCAGCTAAGGCTATCAAGGACATTCTGAATGAGTTTGGCTTAGCAACTGGTTTGGAAATGAACCTCAACAAATCTAAAGTTTTCTGTGCTGGTGTCTGCAGAGCTAAAGAGGATGACATTTGCAACACCCTTGGAATGACAGCTGGCTCCCTCCCTGTCAAATACCTTGGCGTGCCTCTTTGCAGCTCTAGAGCTCAAAAGAAGGACTTTGTAGATCTTACCAACAAGCTCAGAAACAAGGCAAACTCCTGGGCCGCAAGACACTTATCTTATGCTGGAAGGTTGGAAATTATCAGAGCAATTTTCCATGGCACAATTCAGTACTGCATAAAAATCTTTCTCCTTCCAAAAGCTGTCAAAAAATGACCTTAATAGGACCATGAGAAACTTCTTGTGGAGTGGTGGAAGCACTAGTACTAGAGCACCTGTTGCTTGGAGGAAAGTCTGCAGACCTAAGAATGAAGGAGGGCTTGGAATCAAAGATGTGTTTGCCTGGAACAAAGTCAGTCTCACTGAGCTTCTCTATGATATTTGCACGAACACTGACACTATCTGGAGCCATTGGATCAGAGCCAACTACACACAAAGCCAGAGCATTTGGGAAGTGAACACTAAAGCCACTTCAAGTGCAATATGGAGGTCAGTTATTCAAATGAGAAATGATCTCAGAGACTCCATGAACTATGATACAAACGTCATGGTGATCACTTCTAGACATGGAAGGTTTGATTCTAAGGGTCTGTATGACTGCAAGCGCAGCAGAGGGGAGGAATGCAAGTGGAATGATCTTGTTTGGAACAAACTGAACACTCCCAGAGTTTCATTTATCATCTGGAAAATCATGATGAAGGGAGCTGTCACGAGAGACAAACTTCTAGCCTGGGGCCTGAGCTCTGATGACCTCTGTGTCCTTTGCAACAACAACTCTCAAGAAACCATGGCTCACCTATGGTTTGAGTGCAACTACTCCAAGCAAGTCCTGCTCCAGACGTTGAAATGGGCCAAACTAGGTAGAAACTGCTCTAGCCTGGATAACTGGATTGATCAAGCAAATGGACTTAGTGGCAAGACTTCTTTCAAGTTTAATCTTTGGAATCATTGCATAAGTGTAGTCACATACTTTGTTTGGAAAGCTAGGAACATGAAGATGTATAACCACCAAGATTTGAGTATTGTTGAGTGTAGTATCATGTGCCAGAGGCATATAAGAAATTGTTGTAACGCAAGGTGGAATAAGGGGTCGAAAGACCTTAGGAAATTTCTGGAATGCTTAGAGAGTGGAGACTATGTAATAGCTAGTGCAAACTAGCTCTTGTAACTCCTTTCATCTTAATACAATTACCCATTTTGCTTAAAAAAAAAAAAAGGGTTAGCGTGGAGGAGGGTGATCGAATGAGGAGGTTGGAGGAACTAGAATGGTTTCTACATGGTTTTGTTGCATTTCACAACTAGGATTAGGTTAATTTCCTTGTAAAGTATTGCATAACATGAAACTTGTCGATAATCGTTGAAAGAGTACGAGTAATCAATCTTTTGGATGAGAGATGGTTGTGATATTCACTTCAATGTGCATTCTTCTACGAGTGGAAAAGTTTATTCCAGCTCCACTCACATTCTTAGTCGCCTCAAACTCCAAGGCTTTCCCTAGCTTGTTCCATCTAGTGATGAATTACTCCTATGTCAATATCTCATCTTTTCATTGTATCATCTCCTAACTCAAGACAACTGAACCCAATTCCTTTCCACTAGTTTCAATCTCAAGTTGTGCTTCTTCACTAAGCCCACTCAATAATTTGGAGCTCTCTCATATATATGCATCCATCTATATACACACTAGATGAGGCAGTTGGTACTTTATTAATTTCCATTGAAACTTTTTGTTGTCAAGCATTTTTTTTATAAGTTTTTGTATAATATGGTTTGCATTATCAGCCTTTTGTTACATCTCTCATATGGCTTACTCATGTGCTAATTGGTCAAATTGGCTCTAAAGGCTTTCAACCATAAGCTTATCCCACATTTGAAATAAAAATATAGAATACTTACCATATAAATGCATGTATTACTACTACTATTTTCAATTAGTGTTAAAATGGAACCATGAGCTTAATTATGTGATGTGCTAGGCACATATGCACATGTAAACCCGAATCGACACATCTCTAGTTTACCTACTTTCCGAGTCCATACACATTCTTTATTGGATCAGAGCAGGTTTGATCCTAATCCCATTATTTGCATTGGGTTGGGCTTAGTGAGTTGCTATCCACTTATTATGTACCTTTACTTAACCTATCGATTACCAACTATCCTTTACAGTTATACCCTAACTTACTGAGGTTCAAGTGTCAACTGCCTGAGAGGACATGGACGTGTTGAGAGTAAAACTATCCTACATGTGAAGCAGCAATATAAACTACCTATTATCTAAGTCTATGATTTACTCCTCCTATCTCTAATTGGTTTTAGGATGAAACCCATAAATTTATGTGCTAGACCCATATGCGCATTTGCAC
The DNA here is from genome assembly GCA_963924305.1 of Polygonum maritimum. Taxonomy (NCBI): domain Eukaryota; kingdom Viridiplantae; phylum Streptophyta; class Magnoliopsida; order Caryophyllales; family Polygonaceae; genus Polygonum; species Polygonum maritimum. The sequence continues at coordinate 2,249,469 of OZ002736.1, forward strand.
ACGAATCGACACATCCCCAACTTTCTTCAGTCGCACTTGACAAAGATAGCAAGTTGTATCCCTCAAGCATTATTTTAGTCAATTGTTTAAGCCTCTTGGGTAGTACCGAAAGGTCTCTGGTTCGACTCTCATGGGCACTACCCTCAACCAAAAAAAAAGATAGTCATGCAGTTTTGTCAAAATCAACCTTCCACTAATATATTTTTTCTACATTATGGTGCAAATCAACTCTCTACAAAGGTTTCTTCAACAATTTTGTAAATCCCCACTAGGAATGGATTTCACTTTTTTCAAAAGAATCTTTATCTAGAGGATCAAATCATTTTGGTTAGATCATGACATCTTCCTTCTCTCGATCTCCTATTTGAGTTAAGTGTGATATTAATTAAACTGCCACATTACTTGACATAAACCCATATCCTCAAGAACTTATGTTTTTGTTGATTATCACTTTCTCCAAGATCTAACTGTTGATATTTAATTTACATATACATAATGCATTATGTTCCCACAAAGTTGTAGCTTGAAGATATCTACATTGAAAGATTGCCATTTCAACAGGTTTTCATTTGGAAACAATATTGTTTGATGCATTATTTTACATATATACTATGCACTATGTTCCCACAAAGCTATTAGCAAAGTAAATAGAAATTATTATATTAATATACATCAAGGTGTTATCCCATGCATTTATTGTTTGATGCCTCAGAGTTTTGATGGCCAAAACCCTCCAGCATGATCTGTTTGTTGAATTGTTTCATAGTAAGTGAGCAATCTGCATGACTTTTAAAGAGGAACAAAGGTCAAGAGATACAATGAGCAATAACCTACAGAGGTTTGATGAGAAGATTGAGGGACGACTAAGATTGATAAAAGGAAGTAAATCATGATGGAGCTGTGAATGAAGGGAATAAAATCAGTTTTGTAGATGGTATTCTACATTTGGATAAAAGATGGAGAAAATCTTTCTTGACCTAATTAAGTGAGAAGTTGATTAGAATGTATATATCATGAGAAAATCTGTACAATCAGTTAATGATAACTGAGACATATAAACAAAGTGGATATCTTAGTTGAAAACTTAGGTTAGAAGCAGACAAGTTGAAAACTTGTGTGTAGAATGTTTACGCTGTGTGAGCAAAATTAGAAATGCTGAGAGCTAAGGATCATTAATAGGTAATTAAGGTGTTGTTAGAGGAGAAATTTGGTAAGATTAGCCAAACAAAGCAAACATGGAAAGGAGGAAAAAAGGGAGTTCCATTTCTAAAGGGAATTAACCAAGTTGTGTAGGTGTGTAGTTTTGATCTCATTAGGTGATTGAGTGTTGTTTGAAGGAGTAGTCAATATATACTATTATGCGATGAGATTAGTTCAAAGCTATCAATCAGATAAGTATCAAGTATCAATATATACTGTAAAGCAATCAAGTATCAATCAGATAAGTATCATATTTCAATAGGTCTTTTCTTTAATTTAGTAATTTTATTTTTTTTTATGATATGTTTATGCCTTTCTTTTTAGGGTTTTAGTTTATAAATCATGAATGTTTATCCTATGCCCTTAGAAAGACCGATAAGATAAAATATGCACATCTTAATTACATTCTAACGAGTGAGATGCTTGAAAGATAAATAATATTCATCTTTGTTAAGTTTGCAAGTTATGAAGCTTTTAGGATTGGCGACGTCTCAAAATTGTTTCAAGCATAATGTAACTATATATTTCTAAATCGACTTTTCTATAATATACCCTAAAGGGCCCATCATAAGACTACAATGTTTGAAAATTAAACCCTAAAAAGAAAGTAGTAAATTTGTCTTAAAAATTGGAAATAATCCTATATTATTGAATCTAACTAAAGTTGTTTAAATTAAAGTTCTTATAGAGTACATATAAGAAATCCGTTTTTAAAGTATTGGTTGCTATGTACACGGGGGTTAATAATAACGGCTTTTTTCATTGTATATCCTAAGGACACATGATAAGCATACTAAAAATAAAAATTAAAACCCTAATAAAGAAATAATAAACCCGACATAAAAAAATTAAAAAACCCAAAATTTAATATTTATAAAATTTATGATTAGTCTCGTGTCCGCACTTTAAAAAAAAATCCTAATGTTCACAAACTATTTGTTTATTTAGATCTATGAATTCTCCTGTGCAATCTAATGTGGACAAGTGCCACATATCTACAGGTCCTTGCATGTATCACTTATCAATTAAGTAAGATTTCACAGTGGCCACTGACACTTGTCTTAAGCTGGTACACACATGTATTGAGAGTACATCTGTTAGTATGATCAATCACGCAAGTGTTACGCTAAGTTTCACACCAAAAAAAAAAATCAATGAATATTGCCCTAAAAAAAGCTTCCTAAAAAAAATTGGCATAGTCTAATCAAACCCCAAGTATGGAAATAATAGCTAAAGCAGGAATTTCCACCATTAAAGGCATATGAATGTCCTAGAAAAGACAAGAAAACGATGAATGTCCAATTCTCATAGTCTAATTTGGTCAAACCCCAAAATAGAAATAATTACTAAATAAGGATCTTTCCGTCCTCAAGGCATATAGTATTACTATTAGGCTTCATAAAATGATAATATTTTATTAATTAAATAACATATTTCGTTAAAAAAACAGAACATAAGTTAGAAAAACCGATATATCAGAATTTCCGATTTCGCATCTAGCCAATCAATTAAAAGAGCGAGAGAGTTTGGGAGTGACCTTGGAGCGCTACAAGACTCATAAAGTTTTCCGGTGGAAGAAAAGACGAGGAGCCCAATTTGAGCGTCGCAAAGAGTGGACAACTCTTGAGCCTTCTTGAAAAGCCCTCTCCTCCGCTTCGAAAACGTCACTTGCCTCGCTCCCGTTTCCTCAATCTTCTTTATCTCGATCTTCCTTCTCACCATTGCTTTGTCCCCCCAACCCCAATTACACTCTTTGCCCTTGCAACCTCCTGATTTCACCATCCAAAATTCAAGGATGAAACAAACATCATACATAAACTCTCAAGCTAAGAACAGAACTAACCGTCAAAATCTTAATTAGGTACCTCTTTGAGCGGCTCCAAATTGAAGGCGGCCACTCGAGGAAGTGGTTTGAGATAGCTCTAGAATGAAGAAAGAGAACTGAAGATAAAGATGCAAAAGTTTAGTGAAGAAAGGGGAAAGAGCAGCTAGCTAGCTGGGTTGATATAGATAGATGGATAGGCCGGCCGTACGTGCATAGAATACAATACAATACAATACTCCTTCCGTATCACAAAAGTTTGTACATGACATGTTTTATATTCCCTCCGTTCCATAATATTTGTTCATTTTTTTATTTCGGTTTCCCAAAGTTTGTCCATCTTTCCTAACTTTCCATTTATATCACACTATTCTTACCATATTACTCTTATTCAATCTCATATATTACCCCCATTATCCAATTTTTTCATCACCTTTATCACCGTTTCCTATAAAATTACAAAACTACCCTTATTCAATCTTATATATTACCCTCAATTATCCACCTTTCCCATCAATTTTATTACGGATTATTTTTGTAATCTTTATACTTATATATTACGGAGTACCTTAATTATTCAACTTTTCAATTTCGTATTAATTACCGTGTCAATTGTCATTTATGGACAAACGTTTTGGGACGAAGGGAGTAGTAGATTAAGGCACATCAAATCAGCTAAAAAAAGTACAAATTAAATGTGTATTTATGATGTTGTTTTGTTGAGGTGGATGAGAGATAATGTGATAAAGTGATAAGGGGAGAGAAATGAACAAGAAAAGGGTTGTAAAAATAGGTAAAATATGTAATTGTTTAAGGGTAATAATGTAAATATGACGTGAAATAAATGAAAAAAAAATAAAACATGGACAATCTTATTAAAACGACCAAAATAAAAATATGGACAAATTTTGAGAGACGCAAGGAGTACAATATAAAGCTACCTATTGTGTTGGTTTGTGTATTTATTTATTTATTTAAAGAGATAAAGAGATGAAAGAGTTGTGTCTTCCCATTGGGTACGTACACTGACGGCAGCTGTAGCCAAATTCACTCCTATACCCAATCAATAATTCCCATCCCATGTACTACTAATTCAAGATTCATGTTTTTTATTCCCCAAAATACTTATAATATTTTCCCCTAACTTTATACTACTGCATTTGGAAACTTTTCTATTCTAGACAAATAATATAATATTACTTGAAATTGGCTCCTTTAACAGGTTTTTTTTACGGACAAGAGACATCATATCAAATTGTATGATGCAGCCAATAAGTCTACGTACACTTTATAATTTAGCTAAGTTATTTCTCACTCTTATCCTAGTAAAAATTTACAACTTTTGCTAATAAATGACATGCTTTATCATAGCACATAGACAATTGTATTAGTCTATTTTATGTCCTTTTCCAATACCACTACTAGCAATTCTTCGCTTATTTATTACTAAGAAGTAATAAATAGAATGGCATAAGTGCAAAATAAGTGGTAAAAATCCTTATATGACAAACATGTTGAGACAAAAAAATGGGGTTAAAATGACAAACATTGTGATATGGAGGGAGAAATAAAATAATTTCCTGAAAAAGATTAATTATATGCTACTAATGTAAAAATATATTACAAAAGGTATGTGTATAATTTCATTTCTTCTTTAGTGATTTATCTGTTTTGGGCTATGTAATTTACTTTAAAGGAAATGGTTATGTTATTTTTTATAAAGTCTACCATTCACGTAAATTATTATTATCCTTAAGGAGTAATTATTTAATTCTTTTATAACAATACTTAGTTTGTTATTGTATCGATTATCACGTGAACTAAATTCTGAAGTGACTTTTCTACATATTTTCACACAAACTTGTATGCATTTAGCGTGTGTTTTTCCCAACCCTTAAGCTGGGACATCATGTGATGTCTACTACTCCCTCCGTCCCGATATGTTGTTCTCATTGCACTGTACACATGTTTTTTAAGGGGGGGGGGGATTGATGGTGATAGGAGGAAAGAGAAATGAAAATGATGAAAAAGTAAGTTGATGGTAATAGGAGGAAAGAGAAATGAAGATGTATTGGGTATAAAGTTGATGATGATGATAGGAGGAAAGAGAAATGAATATGATGAAAAAGTAAGTTGATTAGGTAAAAAAGTGATAAAGTGTAGTGGATAAAAATAGAAAGTAGGGGGGATGGGAAGAACATTTTAGGACGGTAAAAACGAGATGGAAAGAACATTATGGGACAGAGGGAGTATTACTTTATTTACTTCTCAGAATTTTTTGTTTATTTTCTAATTATGTGATGTACGTAGATTACGGTACACTTGTAGAATCTGTTGTGTATTAAGAGCCATGAAAATCAAGGAAGCAAGATTTTTTGCCATAGAAATGCTCCTCTATCGTGTCATCCTTCCTGACCTGAAATGAAGGGTTCACATGTTTCAAGTGTTTAATTTTAGTTGTCCCCACTTCGTTACTAATCTTCCCACCAGCACGTACAATAGACTAGTTATTCAAATTTAGAAAATGAAATTACAAGTAAAAGATAAGGATTGACAATTTGACACAGTGGAGTTATCAATTGGAGGGTTTAGGATTCGGACCCCACCTCGTTTATCATTGTTCCCTTTTTCTTTCCAATATTGTTTGTTTTAAATAGTACGGCTGGGTCAGTCTCACTCTCGTTCTCGTACCAAGATGTTATGAAAACAGGGACACTTACTCCCCAACTTAGGCAGAATTGAAGTTGGCGGATGGCAATGATATTTTATTAAAATAGTCTTATTATTATCTAGTGTTTGCACGCAAGGAGGAGATACTGTGCATTTTGAGGTGGGTATGAGTCTCCATTAGGGATCAACTTTAAGCACGTTTCGATTCGAAGTTGTGTTAAACGAGTTGACGAGGAACATCCAGGAAGAGGTTCCGAGGTATGTGCTATTCGCAGATGACATCGTCTTAGTGAAAGACTCTAGAGCTGAAGTAAATAACAGATTGCAAGTGTGGAGAGGAGGTGGAGGTTGGAATGTACGGGTTTAAGTTAAGTACGTAGGACAAAGACAGAGTACGTGGAGTTCAGTTTTGGCCAAGAGAGATCGACTCTAGGAGTGAGGTGCAAATAGAGGATGTGGCCATTGCGAAGAACGATAACTTCAGGTATCTAGGTTTAGTTTTACAAAGCGACGGAAGTATTGGTGAGGATGTGAGGTCTTGAATTCAGAGAAGTTGGCAGAAATGGAGGGCAACTTTCAAGAGTTTTGTGGGATAAGAAGCTATCGCTTAAGCTTAAGGGAAAGTTCTACAAATTTGTGATAAGGTCAGTAATCCTCTATGGGGCTGAATGTTGGCCGACGACGAAGAATTAGGAACAAAAACTCACAGTTGTCGAGATGAAGATGCTCAGATGGATGTGCAGGCACACGAGATTGGACATGATTAGGAATGAAAAGATTAGAAGCAAGCTGGGGGGGGCCTATAACACCCCGAGAACTTATAAGGGATTGAGGTGCTCCCCATGCCAACAGGAGCTCTTCCTTTTCATAGTTCGAGTGGTCAAAAGAACTATGAAGTTAAGCGTGCTGGGGCGAGAGTAGTACCTTTGGGTGACCTCATGTGAAATTCTCGGGTAGGCATGGTATAGCGCTTCTAGGGACTCGGGTCTTACATGGCCAGTATAGGGGGCAAGCTTCGAGAAACGAGGCTTTATTGGTTTGGACATGTTCAGAGGCGGGGTCCGAATGCTATATATATAAATATATTGAGAAGGTGAGAATTAGGGTCTCTCCTAATACAGAAAACACCCTAGAGCATCCTAATGGATGAGAACAATGAGTTATGGATAATTTAGAATAGTCTCATATGGGAGGTTGTGGCTTAGCTTCGCAATTTTGCCAGCCACCGAATTGTAATCCCTACCCACATGAGGAATCCGAACCTCCTCGAATTCTTGTATAAAAACAAGAATATCCGAGATGATTCTGTCAATTTCCCAAGGACATCTCTTGACCACTTAGGTAGCCTTGATAATTTATAGATTGTCGCCCTCAATTTCCACCTTACTTAATTGCCTTCTCTTTGCTTCTTCTACCACGTCTCTTAGAGCGATAAATTCAGTTTTAATTACTGACACTACTCCATATTTTTTGGCTATTATGGATACCACATTCCCATTTTCGTCTCTAATAACTCCTCCCCCTGACGCCTCACCATTATCTAGTTTTGATCCATCAAAATTGATTTTCTACCATCCTTGAGGTGGTTTTTTCCAATTTACTGTGTTCTTATTTGTTTGTCTTTGATAAGTTTTCTTTTTCTTCATTACTTGCTCTTTATCTTCGGACCATAACTTTGCTTTCTCCCAGCTTTGTAGCTGTGTCCTAATATATTGTGGGAGATCTTGGATAGAATCGTTAATTGTTTGTTGAAAAATGAGCTTATTCCTTTGGTGCCATATATATGCTCCACCAAATCAGTGATAGTTCTGTGAAGTCCTTAGTTCATAGTGTTTGTTTTATTTCTTGCATAAAGTCTCTCGGTGATTTGTTTGTATTGTTATAGTTGCGTAGTACTTATTCTATGTTAGCATTAGTGAGGTTGATTATCTGGAGCGTGTGGGGGCACTTAACAAATAAGTGCTCTGAGTTCTCGTAATTAAGGTGAATGACACATTGTACAACTCCCGGTGTTAGTACATGTTTCTGTCGTAATCTCTCCTTTGTCGGTAATCCGTTCATCTCAAGTTTCCATAAAAAACTTTTTTACTTTCGGAAAAATATCTAGTTTCCATATCCATCTGTTAGCGTTTCTTGGTTCCCCCCCCCCCTATGTTAGAGATCAGTTCAATTGCCGAGGCAGTGGAGAACCATCTGTTTTTACTTGGTTCCCAATAAACTCGGTCCTCTATACAATTATATGGGATCGGGATGGCATTAATTTTTTCAATTATTTCAGGGGTTAGCATTTGGTACAATGCTTGAGTATTCCATGTTTTCCCAATCGTTATTAGGATTTCAACTTTAACTTTTTCATCAATATTACTTATATCCTTTGCATATTTCTTCAATGGTCTTTCATAGCCCAATTATCCTTCTAAAAATTAATTGATTTTCCATTTCTCACTTGCCAAATCAATCCTTTTTGAAATTCAGCTCTTAGGCTTACTAGGCATTTCCATTGCCATGATGTGTTTACTTTTGTTGTGAAGTCAAAGAAGTTATGGTTCCTTAGATACTTCTGGATGCTAACTTGGACCCAAATGTGGTTTGGCTCCGTAATGATTTTCCATATGAGTTTTATTTGTAATGCTTTATTCATATGCTTAGACTTTCTAATTCCCAATCCGCCGTGTGATTTTGGCTTACAGATTCTATCCCATCCCACCAATGGCTTATACTGTTGATTTTTATTATGAAAAAAGATCTAAAGCAAAAAACTCTGCATGATGAAGTTCGCTTTTGAGGCCAAAGTAGACCGGATTAATGTAGTCCTCCCTTCTTGTGAAAGGGAATTAAGGTTCCATTTTGCTAATTGAGTTTTTGTTTCCCCCATAGTGTCTTGGAAAGTCTCCTTATTTAACTTTCCTTTTATTATTGGATATCCAAGATATTTTTCTAAGTCTGTCATTGTTGTAATACCAAGTTGTACTAGTTGTTCTTGCTGGCTGCTAACCTTATTTGATAGATGGAAAGGAGATTTGTGAAATTAACTTTTTGTTGATGTTGCACAATACTTCTCTACTATTATTTTAACTGTGGTGCATGCCCGCTGAGTGGCTTTTGCAAAAATAATAATGTCATAATGGATTTCGGATTCCTCTTCGAGCCATCGGGAAGCCTATTGATTGTTTGTCTATTTCACTTGTTTTTTGTAGTTTCCTTGACAAGATCTCTGTTCCTAGAACAAATAAAAATGGGGACAGTGGGTCTCCTTGTCCGATTCCCCGTTCAGGTTGTAAAAGGTCGGTGCCATAGTTTACCAATACAGATAGAGAAGTTGTACATACACATTCTCTTATCCATCTAATAAGTTTCGAATGAAATCTGAACTTTTCCAGGACCTTAAGCATAAACCTCCACTCCACTCTATCATATGCTTTTCCATGTCTAATTTAAGTGCTATCCATCCATCTTTCGCTTGACTTCCTCTGAAAGAGTGAAATACCTCGTGTGCTATCAAAACATTATCATGAATGGATCTGTTAGCTACAAAGGCCCCTTGCAGTTGATGTATTAGTTTTTCCATGACGTTTTCAGCCTCTCAGTGATGAGTTTTGCTATACTTTTGTATATTGTTGAACATAGACTTATTGGTCTGTAGTGATTTGTTGTATGAAGGTTGTCTTTTTTTGGGATGAGCGAAATAAACGTGTGGTTAAATTGTACGTCTTAATATCTTCCTCGAATGGAAAAAAACTCTTTCCAGCTTTTACGACCAACGGGCCTGAATGTTGTAGTTAAGATGTGGGAGCGTTTGGAGTTAGGGGCTTGCAAGCGAGATAGAGGTCGCCCGGCGAAGCACTAAATGGATAACATAAAGTAGAACATCATCTTTTTAGGGATTTCGGTGGAGTTAGATCAATGTAGGGAGAGTTGGAGGTGATGATCAAGGTGGTGGATAGCTAGTCGTCTGGTTGTTAGAGCAGATATTAGCTTGTTTTTGTCCCCGAGTTGGTGTGGTGCATATTTCTTGGCCGGGCTATATTGGGCGTATTCCATCTGGGTTTGAAATGTCCCATCCTAGCCCCTAAATCCTACGTCTACGGGACTAGATGGGTAAATATTGTTATTGTTGTTGTTGTAGTCTTTTTTATCTAGTGTACGCTTTAAACTTACACTATTGACATGACAAAGAATAATTGTTTAAGCTCTTGATCCAATGTTACTAATGTATTTTGTATTAGACCTCTCTGTTACTAGAGTTGACACTAAACCAACATTACTATTTGATTCTTATATAACTAGTTTAGAGTTTTTTTTATTGTATACTTTATCAAAAATGATAGATTACAGCTCGAGTGGAAGTGGGGGCACGAGCCCCCACTATGGTTTTTAGATCTTGAAAAGAAAAATCAACATACTAGATTAGAAATCTATTAGAATGGAAAATTGAGAAACACTTTGTGGTTGAATTGTCTTTGAAATAAGAACAATTTTTAATATGTATGATGTTAGAATGTACATAATTCGATCTATAATACCGAGTGTATATGCTATCATGCTAAGCATGTATATCTTTTATGACTAAGGACCGTTTGTTTTGCATAAAACATTACTATGGAAACAGAGTGAAATGATTGTTTCCCTTAGGAGGCATTTGACAATATAGTTTTTCAATAATTTTAACCAATTGGCAAAAACAATATGATTAACAAATAACCCTTATCAACTCAAACACTCATCTCTATCCCCATTACTTTTGCATCTCTCTTTCAAATGGACGCTCTCTCGGTCTCCCATCTTTTCCTACTCTCTCCTCTTGTTTTATTAACCCTCCACCAGTGGCTCTGACGGCCTTGTTATTACCACCAGCTTCCGCACGTCAACCTTATGGCCATCGTCGACATTGGCATTGCTGACCTTCATTGATCTCAGCATTGCTAGCCTCCTCTAACCTCCATTGGACTCGATCCCTCCCCACTTTTCGGCCCGTTATCTCTTCCCATTTTCACCGGCCCCGTTAACTTTCGGATCTTTGAAGGAGAAATACTCTTTCAAGAGGATCATACCCATTTGATGCATAAATAAATCCCTTATAGCATCACTAACGATAAGTCTCTAAGGCCCGATGGTTCTTCAAACAATGCACACATCTAAAATGAATTATTAAATGAAAAACCAAATAGTGATAGCCATTTTTGGAAAATAAAAATAAAAATGTGTGGATGTGGTGGTTAGATGTCAAAATTCGGAAAAAAGAGATAGAAGGTTGTTAGAAGAAGAAAAAAAAATTGTTTATTCTATTAAGTGAAAAAACACTCAAATAAGGGTTGGATGCGTAAAAAAACCCAATTTAATAACTAATTTACCAAATAAATAACATAAACAAAACCTATAAGATCTTTGTAATTTGGGTGTAAGTGAACCTATGAGTGGCTGGGCGGGTAGCCTGGGTTGTCGGGTTTTTCATCAAAACAAGTAAATGGAAAATGGACGATTGAAGAAAAAGAGAAAAATTCTCTAAAAAAAGAAGAAGAAATTAGTAAAATTGAAAGCTTCCACCAATTATATAAATAGGATGCATCCTTTGAAGTGATCCACCAATTGTGCAAAAATCAATTAGAAGAGATCAAAAAAGCAGATTCAATCTCCGATTCATCAATGGCGTTATCAAATGCTGCAGCCGAAAGTGATCACGACTCCATTAATTCCACCTTCGCTTCTAGATACGTCCGCACATGTCTTCCTAGGTACACAATTCACGTCGATCTATATTTCCACCGCAACACTCTACATTTTGAACTTTTCATTATTGGTCGAATTGCAAGATTTGATTTAGAGCATGTCCTACAACTTCTCCAAAATAGAGAAATTGGAATTTTGGAGGTGTTTGGGGTCGATTTTACTCCAACAAATTCTCCATCTCATTCTCCAAAATGGAGAAGGATGAGAAAAAAATAAGGAATTTTCCTAAATGTAGGGTATTCTCCATATAAATTGAGTATTCTCCAAAATGGAGAAGCTGTTGGATTAGATGTCTAGATAAACTACAAAGTGTGATTTTTGGTTCTCTATTTTGAAGAATTTTTTGGAGAAACTGTTGGAGATGCTCTTACAGATTTTGGATCCATCACGTTCTCTCATTTTCTTATGCAATGGAGCATAATAGTATAAAGTTATTTGCTTGAATTGATTCATGCCGATGGATAGTTTTGATGATTTTTTTGTTGAAAATGTAACAAATCCACCACTTTCAGATTCAAGATGCCTGAGTTGTCAATCCCGAAGGAAGCAGCGTATCAAATCATAAACGATGAGCTGATGTTGGATGGGAATCCGAGGTTGAACCTAGCTTCGTTCGTGACGACATGGATGGAGCCCGAGTGCGATAAGCTCATCATGTCTTCAATCAACAAGAACTACGTTGACATGGATGAGTATCCCGTTACCACTGAGCTTCAGGCATGCCAACCATATATCTTTCTTCTTGCTTTGTTCCCATTACAAATAGTCAAATTCAAACCATGATGTATAGGGTTGATCCATCGGTAAGATTGTTGCCAATGTAAAAAAGGTGTCAAAATTCAAACATATGTGGTTGAAACTAAATGGTGCAGAATAGGTGCGTGAACATGATAGCAAGGATGTTCAACGCGCCGCTGGGGGAGTCGGACGTGGCGAGAGGAGTGGGAACGGTAGGCTCGTCCGAGGCAATCATGCTCGCCGGGCTAGCCTTCAAGAGGAAGTGGCAAAATAGGAGGAGAGAACAGGGCCTTCCCACTGACAATCCCAACATTGTCACTGGTGCCAACGTTCAGGTATTCTATCCAGTGTTCTAAAAATTGCTAGACAGCTTCTAAGCGGAGAGGGATCGCCTAGCGCCTAGGCGGTCTAGACGGACACCTAGGCACCGCCTAGTAGGGGTGGGCAAAATCCGGTCCGGACCGGATTTTTGGACCAGACCGGGAGGTTTCCGGTTCGGTCCCCGGTCCACGAAAATGGGAGTTCCCGGTCCCGGTCCGGTCCGGACCGGACCGGGAATTTAAAAAAAAAAATTAATAGGAATTGTGTTAATTTTAATACTATATAGTTTATTTTTAATATTTAAGCTTTATATTTATATTATATACTTAATAATATTTTGTTTTTCATTAATTATATGTGATTTCTTTAATTATATTATAAATTTTTATATATAAAAAGTATATTTTATTTTTAAAAAAATATTTTTTTTTAAAATGGGAGTTCCCGGTCCTATCCGGTCAAGGACCGGACCAGATTTTCCCGGTCCGGTCCCCGGTCCACAACTTTTCAAGTTCCCGGTCCCGGTCCGGTCCGGTCCTGGACCGGTGCCCAGCCCTACCGCCTAGGCGGGTTAAAAGGCTAGGCGGACGGAGACCGCATAGCGCCTAGATGGGGCCTAAAAGGGATTTTTAATGCACTGGTTTTGTCCTCTTTGCCTTTGGATCCAAGCTAGCTAGGGCCTATACCCCTAGATTTAAAGTTTTTGTTGTTGTTGTTGGTGTGTATGATCGAGCAGGTTTGTTGGGAGAAGTTTGCAAGATATTTTGAAGTAGAGTTGAAGGAAGTGAAGCTAAGGGATGACTATTACATCATGGATCCGGAGAAAGCGGTTGAGATGGTGGATGAAAACACCATCTGTGTTGCAGCGATTCTGGGCTCAACCCTCAACGGTGAGTTCGAGGATGTCAAGCTTCTCAACGACCTCTTAACAACGAAGAACGCAGAAACCGGGTAAATACATAAGAAACTGTTATGATTCTTCAATTCATTCTATACGTGTGAATCGGTGGGTCGGTTGGTATTGTATTCAATCTGTTATAATGGATGGAGGATGCAGGTGGGATACTCCGATTCATGTAGACGCTGCGAGTGGCGGGTTCATCGCCCCATTCTTGTACCCAGAGCTTGAGTGGGACTTTAGGCTTCCGTTGGTGAAGAGCATTAATGTAAGTGGGCATAAATACGGACTTGTGTATGCGGGTATTGGGTGGGTTATCTGGAGGAACAACGAGGATTTGCCTGATGAACTCATCTTCCACATTAACTATCTTGGAGCTGATCAACCCACCTTCACTCTCAATTTTTCTAAAGGTGCTTATACATGTAGTCCTCACTTTGCTATTGTCATGCATCCTACTTTAGATCATCATTAAAAATGCTGATAAACTCTATATATATATATATATATATATATGGTGTATGCATTCTGTATAGGATCTAGTCAAGTCATTGCTCAGTATTACCAGCTCATCAGACTAGGGTTTGAGGTTAGTGTTGCTTACTCTTAGCCAATACGTACAACATGCATTTTTCTAGTCAATTTAATTATTCTTGTAATGTAATAGTAAGAGTAACTAACTTTGATCACTACATTATACAGGGGTACAAGAACATAATGGAGAACTGCAGGGAAAACATGTTGGTTCTAAAGAAAGGCCTCGAAAATACAGGGAAATTCAACATCATTTCTAAGGACAACGGCGTCCCACTAGTGGCCTTCTCCTTGAAAGACCACTCGTTCCACACGGAGTTCGAGATTTCTGACATGCTCCGAAGGTATGGCTGGATCGTTCCAGCTTACACCATGCCTGCAGATGCCCAACACGTGACCGTACTTCGGGTCGTGATTCGAGAGGACTTCTCTCGCACTTTGGCAGAGCGCATTGTTAAGGACATCGAGAAGGTTCTAGAAGAGCTCGACGTGCTTCCCGCTAGAGTCACTGCCAAGTTGGTGAACTCTGAGGACGGAAAGATGAAGAAGACAGATATTGAGATTCAAAAGGAGATCACTGATGTGTGGAAGAAGTTTGTTGATGATAGAAAGAAGACCAATAGTACTCAAAAGGCCAATGGTGTTTGTTGAACTACTCCGACCTTAGGGATCTGCAGATTAATTCATAAATTAATCATTCTAATAAATTTTGGTTAGTTTGGCTAGATATTCATGAATAAAATTTTCTTCTAGCGAAGTATACTATACTTTACGTTATTTATAATCAAGACCTTGCTTTGTATCAACTGCACACTTTTTTAGAGGTGTTTTTATATGGCAGAATGTATGTTTAGACCCCTCAACTTGTAACTTTTATGCAAATAGACCCTCCAACTTTGAACATTACCTATCAAACCCCCAAAATTAACATTTTTTCCTATAGAGCCCCTTTTGCTGAACTGACGGGGTGCGTGCAAGTCACTCCTCTAGCTGGTTGTGAAAGTTCCCCAAAATTACTTATATGGCAAAAAAAATATGCCATGTGGAGTCCCAAACCCCATCTTTTTCTTCATCTTCTTCCTATCCACAATCCCCCCATTTTCAGATCTGGGATGTCACATGGCTGCTGAGTGGAATGAAAATGGCCCCGGTAAACGCGTGTTATTCACACTACGAAAAAAGAGGGTTCATTTGCAAAAAAAGGACTCAATAGGCAAAAAAAGAGTAAATTTTAGGGGTTCAATAGGAAATATTCAAAGTTGGGGGGTCCATTTACAAAAAAGTGACAAGTTGGAGGATCTATAAATGTATTTTGCCCTTTTTATATGCTAATGTTGGACATCGTATCCAAATGGACATTGATTTGCTCAACTTTCGTCAATTAGTGTACTGTGCTAGAACATTTACACATAGTCGATCATAAGGTAATGCAAATTTTAATGCTTGTGTGGATACCCTTAACAAATTTACATGGTAACAAATTAAGATCTTACCAAGTAGATGAATGAAAGGGGAACATATGAAGGTGAAACAGTAAAAAAAATTAATCTATCTAGCACAAGCATTAAAATTTGATGACCATTGTTGCAAGTTGTTTGTGATTGAAAATCCCAAAATAAAATTGACTTCAAGTATGATTATGCTTGAACTTAAGAGTTTTGAATTGTTTTCAATTTTCTGCATGTTTTGTTCTAGCTTTATTATTTTCTGCTCCTAGGTAGTTTCATTGGTAACAATAGCATAAATCACTTAAAAAAATCTTGCATTCATAAGCCACGTGACTCACCAGCTAGCATCATAAGCATAATCTTTGCTTTGTTTTTTGCACATCTTAATATTTTGTGCTTTGTATAAAAAATCAAAATTGATATACCCCAACTAGTAGAGCACCTTCAGCAAACAGTATATACATCTCATTGCTAGAAATCGCATCTTTTTGTTTAGGCTTATTAGTTTGCTTTTCATAGTATTAGTTGAATTTGATTCTTGTATTGACTCTTACATTGCCTTTAAATTGCTTGCCAAAATTTTCTTTCTTGATATCTTACCATCATTCCTACAGTGTTTAAGTTATCTTGCTTAGTCACCTTGAGCTAAATTGTGAATTTTGATTAAGAAATAACAAGTTTTGACTTGAACAATTTAGGTGTTTGGATTTTTGGCTACCTAGCTAGAACACTTTACCTTGATCCTTATGTGCTCATAGTAGGAACAATGTCTAGCGACGAGGCAAAGAAGATAGCACTAGAGGCTCGTGGTGTGTCTAAGGTGATGGTTGAATATGTGGCTCGTGTGGTGGGAGAAGAACTTATTCTCGACGACGAGGAACACATAAAAGCCACAAAACAAACACTAGTGCTGTATAACAAAACAGAACGCTCAACACCAGTCACGAAGGAGCGGATAAGGGGAAGTGGGCGAGCACGAGAATGATGACTCTTATAGCAGGAGGAATCAGCAACACCTCCTTCTTGTCCACTAATCCTTCCCACGTCCTTAATCCCAACAGGATTAACGCTAAACCCATCCTTATCACGCCCAAATCCAAGAAACGAGACGACGACTCAACACAGCAGAGCTCCCAATTCCGTCTGTTAAACCTCAACATCTCCTCCAAGCTCTTGATCCAATCCGCCATTTCGTTGTTCGCATTGGGATTCGTCGATGCTGGGTACGTCCTTTCTCTGCCAATTATAAACCCAATTGCGATTTGGGATTTTTTCCCCCCTTTCCGCTGAAAACCCTAATTTTTTTTCTAGGGTTAATTGTGTTTGATTTTTGACCCCTGCGTAGCTCAATTACATTGAAAGGTTGGTGAATCTGATGAAAGATATGTTCTTGGCGTAATTCATTACAGGTATAGTGGAGATTGGTCGAGGATAGGCGTGATCTCCAAAGACATAGAACCACTCCTCAAGATGTTAGCTTTTGTAGTGGCTCCCTTGTGTGTGTTTCTGGTTTATGCTTTGTCTAACAAAGAGGATGCCTAGTGTTTCTTCTGAATTCTATTGGTGAACTCAAAAACCCTGTTCTTAAATACTACAACTATTGTTTTGTTGGAATAC
Source organism: Polygonum maritimum (assembly GCA_963924305.1). Lineage (NCBI taxonomy): Eukaryota > Viridiplantae > Streptophyta > Magnoliopsida > Caryophyllales > Polygonaceae > Polygonum > Polygonum maritimum. The sequence goes on from OZ002736.1 coordinate 2,266,444, forward strand.
CGAGGCTTTACGAGACGCGACTGGATAGTTATAGTCAGTCTAAATCATGTCTTTAGGGAAGCGAATTATGTCGCGGACACCCTTGCCTGCTCCTATCCTTTAGGTTGCCATGTGATTTCGGCTCCACCTGAAAGCGTTTTTAATGTGCTTTCGGACGATGCTAGGGGTCGTTCTACACCCCGGTTTTTGCTTGTAGCCAACTCTATTTAAGTGTTATGAAGTCAAGGGCTTTATTCAAGCTAATCAAACAAGTTCTGTGTACATAAAAGTGCCAATAGCTTTAACACAATGGATAAGTGAATAATGAAGATGGGAGATGATACAGCCCTCTCACATGCCAACTGTCAATACCTCGACCTTCCTTGTGACACGTCAGCATTTTGCTTTCGCCACGTGGTCAGAATGGGCAGAAGCTACCGCCCATATAACCCACCTTTAAGTCTTTAACCATCCTTTGCAAGATCAACCATGGCAGGTGCAAGTAGACTGGGGGTGAGCAAGAAGATCCACAAACCTAGCACCACTAATCCAATTAAGAGAGGGTCTTGTGTTGTGAATGTGATGAGTTATCTCAAGTCTGACTCTTTTCTGTATTCTCGCTTGATTTCCTCACCTCAATCTTCCTCGAATTCGGACGATTTGCTTCCGATTTCCGCCCATGGTTGTTATAAACTTAGGCCTCCCAATCTTCAGTTGATTTCTTCATGGGTCTGTTCTCAATCTTTAGACGATTGAGTTGCTGTGATTTTTGATTGCCTACAGATGAATATGCAATTGAAGGTGGGAGCAATAAGGCGAAAGCGAGTGGAGAGATGAAAGAGTATATGAAATCTGATTCATATATGTATGCTCCTCTGCTGAAGCTCACTCATCAACCATCTTCTCCTACAAAAGCTAGAGGTAGATTTCTCTTGATTACTATTTCATAATTAAACTAGGATCTGGGTTTTTGCTCTGCCCCTTGTTGGATTATATAGTTTCAATGAATATTTGAGGGTGTAAGACTAAGAAAAGCTGCTGAATTTCTGGTGATTGCTGTGTTGTGCGTTTACAGGAAAGCAGGTGAATTTGAAGAAGGTGAGCAGGAGTCTTGTGTATACCACCACAATGTCAGCAAGAGAGATTCCCCATAATACAAAGAAATGAAGAATCAAGGAGGAAAAGGGTAAATGATTTTGTTGTTTAATATTATACATGCTTGCAGAAACTGTAGGATTGTTGGGTTGGGTTTACTATTCATTTTGAGTTGCTCGCGAGATAAGATTCAGGTCTTAGTTGTATTCAAGGACTCGAAAGATGAATGTTTGTCGTATATATTTTTTTGGTGTTTTTTTTAAATTGGTAAGAATTAAGCGGAGAGAGATTTTTATGAAAGACCACCTAAAACATGCATTTGGATGATGGGTTTAAGGCCTTCTTTAGTTGTTCACTTTGAGGTGGAGGAAAAGATTGAGTTAATAAAAAATATTAGAGATGATGATATAAAAACTTCTTACGGGTAGTTTTAGATAGCTAGGCCAGTCACTCAGCTGGATCGGATCGGGTTTGGGTCGTTTGTTTCGGTTTGAGATTGTTTCGGATTAGGGTTTAAATCGGGTAGTTTGGTTAATTATCGGTTTTGTTTACGCCAATCGATTATACATTTTATCGGTTTAAGTCGTGTTATTGGATTATGTTGGATTGATTATTTGGGATTTCAGTTGTGTTTGATTTTGGTTCGGTCAATTTTCAACTTAGTCGGATTTCAGGTTGAATCGGATTTCGGATTGAATCGGATTTGGAAAAACATTACATTTGGGTTACATGTGACATATGCAATTTCACACAAAAATAATCCTAGTTAATAACAATCAAATATAAAGCAACCAAAAGTAACATATGTAATTTCACACAAAAATAAAAGAATGATTTGAAAAGTCTTCGGGCGTCTAGTCGAGCGGTTAAGCTTCCAAGGATAGTATCTAGAGGTCACCGTTTCGACTCTCATGGGCAGTGTCCTCAACCGAAAAAAAAAAAGAATGATTGGAAAAGTTTGACCCAAAAAAAAAGAATGATTGGAAAAGTTTGAACTCGTTTGAGTAACCCCCTTATCTTTCCCACATTATCAATTCAGAAATGAAAAATAGGAGGTGGACAACAAACCTCAAGTGAGGAGAAAAAGAACCATATGAAGCTGATCAACTTTGATGGTTCCAAGAGCCTAGAAGGTCCATCTATCTTTGGCTTTATACTATGTGATCACCTAGGTAAGCCAATTCACTTTCATGGTGGAAGATTTGGTAGGTATTCCATGCTCATGGCATTGATTATTGCTTTTCAACAAAGGTGAGGCTACCCAGTGTGGCATCCCCCACATTCAAATTGGGAGCAACAACATTCATTTGATCAAAGTCGTGCAAAATGATTGAAGCTGCCCTTAGGGGATTGAAATGATTTTGTCGATCATTATGTGCAAAGTGTATAATTTCTCCGAAAGTGGATTGTCATTGACTCAATCCTTCCCTTTCTTGTTTCCTTTTTCATTCTCCACACCTTTTTTTTTTCTAGTTTAAACTCAAAATTTGGTCTTAGCCAAATCAATCAAGGTAGATTCGAAGGGGAAAATTTTATAAAACCTTCTACAAAATAGAAGATTAGAAAACGAAGATGAAAATGAGACCTCTTGTGTTCCCAGACACTCCAACCAATATAAATACGAGGCCATGCTGATCCCAACTCACACAAACCCGAGTCCTCCATTGATCCTAATTCTAAATGAAAAGTCCATCAAAAATCCCTTAAATCTCGCCTTCGTTGATAGTCAAATCACCTTGAAAATCACCCTTACATGACTGAAATTCGTCACAACTATCCCAGAATTCAACCTGAAAATCGCCCTTAAGAGTTTCATATAAAAAACTACTAGTAGGTCTATCTATCTTGCGTTCATAAAAAATCCTTATAAATACGAGGCCATGCTGATCCCAACTCACGCAAACCCGAGTCCTCCATTGATCCTAATTCTATATGAAAACTAGTATATTAGTATATTCCGGCCCGTGCCTACGGCACGGGGCTGTGCTCTTAGTGTACGACCATAACGCAGTTTGGTGTATATGTAGAAATACATTTGATAGAATTACTGTGAGTTTTTTTTTTTTCGATCAAGTTACCGTGAGTTTGTTGGCATATATAAGTAATGGAGTATGTGTCGGTGAAGAAATAAGGTCATGTTTACAATTGTGACTTTTAGTTGTTATTTTGAATGGACTTGTTGTTGGTCGGAAGAACTTGTACGACAGATTATCGGTAAAAGATCGCAATATAAATGCGTACTCATATTAAAAATAGAAGTTAATGGATGGTGAACAGTGGCGTACACCACAATTGCTTAGTTTACTATATAATATTGTTGATAAAAACATTAGAACAGGTATGTTACAACACAATAAAATGGACTATTGCATTCTTTTTGGCATAGATCGAGTACTAAATAGATACTAATCTCAACAGAGTAATATGGTGTAAGAAATTGTAGAGATTCCCGTCCAAGAAGGAAGGTGCAGTAGTTAATTATCGTATGATAACCGAACACTTTGGGGAAGCATCGGGTGATTGTGTCTTTGTTTGCCGTCTATACGATAGAAAATTTTATAGTGGCTTGCCACCATGGTTGCTTTTATCTGGATTTTTAGAGTAAATAATAAGTTTATAGTTATTTTAGAATACATTTTGAAACTGGAATTTGGGTTAATGTGATAAGTTAATCTTATTGTATAGAACCATAAATTGTATGAATTATATATTTTTATATATTCTCGTCGGGAATTTTTGGATTAATGAGACGAAATTTTTATCGTTAAAGTTTAAAGTCATTTATTTATTTATTTTATTACGGGTAAGTTTCCGCCCCGTAACTTTGGCCTCAGTGCCATTTTTTTTGGTCGAATCCGTGCCACTTTCTTTACTTATGCTAGTTGTTTCCCTGCCTCGTTTCTTTCCCTATCTATCTAGTATCTACCAGCTCTCTCCCACATAGTTTTCTCCCTTCTTTCCTAGAAACCCCCGTCTCCTTCAGGCTTCATGGGCATTTTGCCTCCTTCTTCTTCTGGATTGGTTTTCTTTCCCTTTACTTCTTTTTGGAAACGATTTCCATTAACTAAGGGGGGCTGGTGCTTCTTCTTCTAAGAGGGGGCCGGATTTTCTCGGGGGAAAAGAACGATGCCCATCACCTTTATTGGTGGTTGTCACCGCGTAGAAGCCGCCGCCGTACCCTTTTCCTTCTCCGATGGTCATCGCCACCTAGTGAGCTTTCCCTCGGATCCTGGCTTGCTTTGGGTCGACCGCCTAGATCCCCTTCTATTGTGCAGTCCCGAGCTTGGCCTCGCTTTGTGCTCCGCTGCCAACGACGCCGCCCGACCACCTGCGTAGCCACCCTCTGCCTTGACCCGGGTCCGATCACGCATGCATGCCTTCTTAAGGTTTTTGTTCTGACCCGATCAAAATGGTGTTGCCTACCAAGAGTTGACTATTTGGTTCCTACCTAATTTGGGTTAACTTGTACGGGAAGATGCTATGCTTAATTAAAACTTATCTAAGTAAATTGAGGGTTAGTGATAGATATCCCTGTGAATTTTGGTCACAATATTGGGATAAAAAAGAAAGGTTCTTAATTAGATAATTTACAGCTGTTGGAATGCAATAATCTTGGAGGGAGTCATTGGTCAATCACCACTTAGCTACAACTGACTCGTTTAGTTAGAAATATGTGAAATTTGATGTCTTTTGGGTTAAATTACTTCCAGTTATGTGCATAGTTTTGCTGATTTTGGTTACCAATTCTACGATTTACTATTACACAATTTTTGATGAGGAGTGTTGAATGAAGTACAATAAGTTAACTAATTGGCGAGCTATTGTTTACAGAAATATCTACAGTAGTTAATAGACAAACTGAGGTGAGGTATTATTTTCACCTTCAAGTTAAGGACAGTATTAGGAGCAAAGTAAGGATTTTGTTTCTTATACTGTATTATATGTTTACTTTTAAGCAGTTAAGTTATCCACTTGGGTGTATAATGTTGTATACATAACTGAACGGGCCTTACATTCATACAAATCCCAAATTCTTGTTATATTATCGTTTGTTTAAACTTTGAATGTACTTTATAAAGGTCGGATCTCGGGTTGATTAGACCCGCGATTACTTGCGGTAATACTCCCGTGGGAATTGAGGGTGTTAGAGTTTATATTGTTTTTGATGTAGCCCTTGATGCAATTAGCTATCTCAAGCATAGTGAGTGTGTATGTTACCATGGCTAATTATATGGCTTTTGTTGGATTCTGCCTCTAATGTTAATCTAAATGCGTGCTGTGATGATAGGAGTCTTTTGGGCGTGCAAAGAAGTGGGTAGAGGAGCTCCAAAAGCAAGGTGATTAAAACTACCGTGTTAGCTGACATGCATCTGGATGCAACGTTTGGGTTTGTCATTCTCTAATGAAGCATTACGTTTGTGGCCTGCATTTATTTTCTTCTCGCATATATGATGATGGATCATTAACTCTTCTTATTACTTACTGATTCGGGCCCTCGTATCAGGCAATCCAAACACAGTGATGGCACTTGCTGGAAATAAAGTGGATTTAAAAGAGAAGCGGATTGTTCAAACCGAAGTAAGTGCACGATTCTAGTAATCTCTGGATGTTTCCCGGTGTCCTCTTTGCATTTTGTACATCCAGTAATATCTGGTTCATTGATGATTCACTTTTTTCCAATGGGACATAAAGTGAGTTAATGGTTTGGTTTGTGTTAGTCAGAAAACTATCGTTAGTGTTTAATAGTACATCTGAATACAATATCCTTACTTAAACAACAAAATGAAGCCTATCAAGTGGCATGCCATTTTAATGAATGTATAAACCAGGTATTTCTGAATTGATACTCAGTTTGTAAGAAATTGACTAATAAAATGCCCTTTCAAAACATTGTAAATTGCTAATATTTGTCTTTCTGTTTAATGTGCGGGCTGACCTACATTTGTAGAGTTTATTGAAGATATATATATATATATTTTTTGAATGTCTTCTACTGAGGATCATCTTGTTAGCCAATAGAGAATGTTTGTGATATAGAACTTTATCTTACTTGATGATTCAGTTCTGTTTGCCTGTTTCGGGTCAATTGTAAATAAATTGCAACTTGAAAATCAGAAGTTGAGTACTAATTGTAGTGTAAATTAATGATCATGAAGGAAGCACGTGGTTATGTAGAGAAGAATGGTCTTTTCTTTGTGGAAACCTCAGCTAAAACTTCTCAAAATGTTAATGATATATATTCCAAACTGTGCAATTTCCCTTTGTGGATGCTGTTTATTTATAACTAGCAGATGACCCGTACCTTGTACGGGGATGTTGTGTACTTATATATTAATTAATGTATAAATTTACTGTAGCAATTACAAATATTATCATATGCATACTTTAATTTAAAACGATGTTTATTTTTCGGATTATTAAATCACATAATTCTTGTACATCATAATATATATAAATTTTATTTATATATTACTTTCTATACATACATAAACATATATTTAAATAATTGAGCAAGAACGACATAAGATAAGATGCATTATCACATTTTATTAAAAATTGATACAAATCTTTTTTTATTTAAATTAAATTGCTTAAACTAACTTATATATTGTAATTTTAAAGATATAGATGATATTTAATAAGATAATTTGAAAACCAAATTATCTCGTATATATGTTATTGTTTTTTGAAAAAAAATTAAGTTATAAATTATAAATATATAATAAAAATGTTAATGAATCATTATCTTAATTAGGAAATCTATAGCGTAATCAATATGTAGTATTAGCAATATATATGGTAAATATAACATCTAATTTTTTTATTGATATTTTAATATGATATGATAGTAAAAAAATGCATTTAATATATTATTTTAATAAATGAATATTTTTTCTCATATATAATGGTAGAATTTGCTACCATTGATGATTTAAAAAATTACCAAAAAATATTACGAAAAATAAACTATAGTTAATATGATATTTAATTAAATGGGTAAAATATTATGATTATGATTTATACATGACAAAAGAATTTTTTTTCTAAATAAAGTTTATGATAGAGATATGTATTAATTAATGTGTATAATGATAAGATAGAGATTTTAAATATGGATAGAATTATTAAATAAACAACTCAAATTATAAGATAGAACTAATATCTTAATTAAGTAAGATAGAATTTTAAATAAAGGGGGGTGATGTGGCGCAATATGGTGGCAGAATTTGCTTCCGCTTTAGTATATAGTAATAGATTTTACAATGTGCCCTTCACTCTTTATTGTGTAACTTGGTGAATCTGTACAGACATGCTCAATGGTTTCCAAGCTGTGCTATTTCTTTTGCAAATGCTGTTTATATACTTTAATTTTAAGCCAAATGTTCTGTGAACTGGATGCTATTCTCATTTGCTATCCCAACTCAGAAACAATTTGCACATTTGGTTCCTGAAAGGGTTGTCTTGTTTCTTTTTATCGACTTCCGAACGACTTCCACGGGCTCAACCTCCTCAAAACCCGGCTGTTTATATATATACTTTTGCAATGTGCCCTGCACTCTTCATTGTGTTACTTGATGAATCTGTACAGACGGGCTCAATGGTTTCCAAGCTGAGCAATTTCTTTTACAACTGCTGTTTATATACTTTAATTTTAAACCTAATGTTCTATGAACTGGATGCTATTCACATTTGCTATCTCAGCTCAGAACAATCTGCACATTTGGTTCCTGAAAGGGTTGTCTTGTTTCTTTTTAACGACAGCTTCCACGGGCTCAATCTCCTCAGAACCCGGCTGGGTTACTACTCTAACAAACCCACTAATTACTTCGAGGTAGGGTTGCCTTTCATTGCTCAACACCTAAACCTATTGCGTTTTGCGGTGTATTCATGTAAATTTTTTGGGTAATCCTTTATTGCATGTCATACCTAGAGTTTCTTGGTTAACTTCATATCTCGAACTGTAGGGATAGATTCATGCCACATGTTGAATCTTGAACTTCATATCATACCAATTCATCTATGTATCAGTAAGAACAGATCTCATATCATACTCGAACTTCATACTCGGAGGCATGAATTTTTTTTTTGTTTGATGTTGAGTTCATATGAAAACAGCATTGGCCTGAAATAGGAGCAAAGTTGACGAAATCAGTTAGTAGGCTTGTAGTACGAAGCATGAATATACTTCCTATCATACGTTGTTCTTTGTAGAACAATGAATAAGATTATCCTTCAAATAGGAGCACAGTCAGTGGTCTGAAATAATCAATCATACCAGGACAATAGAAAAATAGCTTAGAATCATCCTTCAATTGGAGAAAGCTTCTGAAACCATAGTCTAAGTTTCTGGCATATCTTAGCATGACATAGCAAGACCTTGTAGGTGCCGTAGACATCGTAATGGTTTTGTTGAGCTGTTTATAGTCAACTTGGAGGTCTGAAATAATCAATCATACCAGGACAATAGATTAATAGCTAAGAATAGTCCTTTAATTAGAGAAAGCTTGTGAAACCATAGTCTAATTTTCTGGCATACCTTAGCATCACATAGCAAGACCTTGTAGGTGTCGTAGACATCGTAATGGTTTTGTTGAGCTGTTTATAGTCAACTTGGAGGTCTGAAACAACAAATCATACCAGGACAATAGAAAAATAGGTAAGAATAGTCCTTCAATTAGAGAAAGCCTGTGAAACCATAGTCTAATTTTCTGACATACCTTGGCATCACATAGCAAGACCTTATAGGTGTCGTAGACATGTAATGATTTTGTTGAGCTGGTTATAGTCAACTTGGAGGCTCTAGCGTGGGGAGGGAATGTTGGAAATGGTTCTGTTGGGTATTGATCTATTTATAGGTGAATCGGATTGTGTACTACTATCCATGAATTTGGATGGAATTCTGACCACTGGGTTTTAAAATTGTGTAGGAAGCTGAGTAATGGATGGGCAGAAATGTAACTCCGCGTCAATTACTTTCACCCGAATTCTTCTGTTTACTTTTGCCTTTTCAAAGGTTAAATGCCTTGCCATTATTATAATCTCAATTGTCTGTTTTAGCAGCCTTGATTTGTATTCGGTGGGTGTGTTAATACTTAATAGACTTTTGGATTTGCAAACCGGCCGTTACACTGTCGTTATCACGTCTTATAGGCAATCTCTTCACATTCACCTTTTGTAAATTTATCCGTAGGTAACGTCTTCTTATTGAATTGGATATTGGGGCAAGGGAAAAGCCAAGTGGAAAGACCCGTACCCAGTGAAAGAACCCAGCCAGATTCAACCTGCCAAGCCCCAAACAGCCGTTACTACATATTCTTATCCAAATCCAATGGCAATAATGTGAGGAATGAATGGCATCCGTTGACTCAGCCTCATTCAGCACAAACAATTACTGTACAACACAATGGATTCAATGAACAACCGTTACACAGGCACCATAACAGAAACTTTATGGTCTCCTTAGAACACTATGGTGGCCGGCAGTTTTGGCAGGATCTTAATGCACAGGATAAAGACAGCAACGTATACATGTCTCTCCTATTGAATGCACAAACGAATACATAAATCAGGCCAGAAAACTATATGGATTTGTATTTTATGCTTAGCATTCATTACGCCAAAAACCTTTCTTTATAGGTTTATTGATGATGATTGATGATGATGATTGATTGATTCCATCAAAAATCCCTTAAAATCTCGCCTTCGCTGATAGCTAGGCCAGTCCTCAGCTGGATCGGGTCGGGTTTGGCTTGTTCGTTTCGGTTTCAGATTGTTTCGGATTAGGGTTTAAATCGGGTAGTCTGGTTATCGGTTTTGTTTAGGCCAATCGATTATACATTTTATCTGTTTAAGTCGTGTTATTGGAATATGTTGGATTGATTATTTGGGATTTCAGCTGTGTTTGATTTTGGTTCGGTCAGTTTTCGACTTAGTCGGATTTCGGGTTGAATCGGATTTCGGATTGAATCGGATTTGGAAAAACATTACATTTGGGTTACATGTGACATATGCAATTTCACACAAAAATAAACCTAATTAATAACAATCAAATATAAAGCAACCAAAAGTAACATGTGCAATTTCACACAAAAATAAAAGAATGATTGAAAAAATGTGAACGCCTTTGAGTAACCCCCTTACCTTTCCCACATTATCAATTCAGAAATGAAAAATAGGAAGTGGAGAACAAACCTCAAGTGAGGGGAAAAAGAACCATATGAAGCTTAACTTTGATGGTTCCAAGTTTCCAACAGCCTAGAAGGTCTATCTATCTTCGGTTTTATACTATGTGATCACCTATGTAAGCCAATTCACTTTCATGGTGGAAGATTTGGTAGGTATTCCATGCTCATGGCATTGATTATTGCTTTTCAACAAAGGTGAGGCTACCTAGTGTGGCATCCCCCACATTTAAATTGGGAGCGACGACATTCATTTGATCAAAGTCGTGCAAAATGATTGAAGTTGCCCTTAGGGGATTGAAATGATTTTGTCGGTCATTATGTGCAAAGTGTATAATTTCTGCGAAAGTGGATTGCCATTGACCCAATCATTCTCTTTCTTGTTTCCTTTTCACTCTCCACACCTTTTTTTTTCTAGTTTAAACTCAAATTCCGGTCTTATCTCAAATCAATCGAGGCAGATTCAAAGGGGCAAATTTTATAAAACCTTCTCTCAAATCAATCGAGGTAGATTCAAAGGGGCAAATTTTATAAAAGCTTCTGCAAAATAGAAGATTAGAAAACTAAGATGAAAATGAGACCTCTTGCGTTCCAAGGCACTCCAACCACTATAAATACGAGGCCATGCTGATCCCAACTCACACAAACCTTCTGCAAAATGAGTCCTCCATTGATCCTAATTCTACATGAAAAGTCCATCAAAAATCCCTTAAATCTCGTCTTCGCTGATAGTCAAATCACCTTGAAAATCACCCTTACACGACCAAAATTTAACACAACTATCCCAGAATTCAACCTGAAAATCGTCCTTAAGAGTTTCATATAAAAAACTACTAGTAGGTCTATCTATCTTGCGTTCATCAAAAATCCCTATAAATACGAGGCCTTGCTGATCCCAACTCACACAAACCCGAGTCCTCCATTGATCCTAATTCTACATGAAAAGTCCATCAAAAATCCCTTAAATCTCGTATTTGCTGATAGTCAAATCACCCTTACACGACCAAAATTCAACACAACTATCCCAACTCACACAAACCCGAGTCCTCCATCGTTCATTTCACATTTTTTTTCATCTCTTTCCATTTATACCCCTAATAATTATCTATATCATAATCATTACACTTTTCATATTTCTCTAAACAAATAATTAACTCTACATTTGATAGGGTAATATAGGAATAACATTTTTTTCTTAATATATGTGCAATGTCCAAATGATCAAGTATTTTGAAATGGATGGAGTAGTATAATTTAGTAATTAGTTTGTATATGTTCTGAATAAACCTATATCTTTAAGGCTTGTATATGTTCTGAAAAAACATCATTTACTATAATACAGTATAAAGTAGATACCAAGTCTGTGTAAAATTTTGCGCCACGTCATCAAGTTCGAATAAAATAATGATTTTATTTTTTTACATTATATTTTCTAAAAATAACCCATTTATCTACTTCATATCTTATCTAATTTCCTTATATCTACCTGATACCTTACCCAATTTTTGATATCTTAAGACTTTTTCCTAAGTTAATTTTTTAACATGATATCCTTATATGAATAAAAAAAGTTAAAGTAATTTTTTTTTATAACTTAACAACTTTTTCTTATTAATTAGTATAAGTATTTTTTATCATTATTAAATCTTGAAGAATGGTGAAAAAACTTTCACATATGTCAATAGTATATTAAATAATTATATAAATATGAAAAAAAGAATAGAATTATTATAGAATTAACATTGTGTTAGTAAAAATACATATATATATATACATACATATAGGTCAATAGGTTCGAACTCTGGTCTATTAAGTTCGGATTGTAAATTCTCGAGTTAAATACGGACTCATGTCAAACTTCAATCTCAAATCGGTTAATTCGGATTTATATTTACATCACCCATCCATGGTACGGGATTTGTACTGGTTATATATAAAACCAGTAGTAATTTTCTTACGATTACAATTATTTATAGGCAGTGTAATTTTGCTTCCCACAATGTGCATTTAATTGTGAAAGGTCTAACTTAATCAATGTCAATTAGTATCAACGCATAGGAATTTGGAGCAAAAAACAACAAACAAATTCAACGCCTTGAGGCTTCTATGGCCGAAATTCATGATCAACTTTTAGGTTGGTTCACCTTTTAGGTCACACTTTGACAATTAGCATCCCTTAACCTAATACAAGAAATTTATCTACAAAAGCACTTTTAAAACTCGTTTTTGTTAAACTAATAAAGTAGCTTCGTTAGCACCAATGCCAAAGTCCATACCTGCCACGAAGGGGACATAAACCCCGGGACAGAAGCTTCTTTCACTACTTTCCCATATCATCATACTTTAAAAAAATGAACCCCTGTTTGGAGTCGATTAATTTGCACAAACACAGAATTGCACGTACTCGTTAAACCACAAAATTTATGCTATATTTTTCCAGCATGTAAACCAAAAAAGTTGGGTGACCCACAAAAAATGAAAAGTCTCACCCCAAAATGGCAAAAAGTAAGGGTGTCAAACGGGTTGACCCGACCCGACTTGTAACCCGGTTTACGGGTCACGGACCCGTTGACCCGTAACTTGAAAAAAATGACCCGAGACCCGACATGTAACCCGGTTTACGGGTCAGGTCACGGGTCGACCCCTTTGACTTGGTCAAACAGGTTTTACGAGTCGGGACACGGGTTGACCCTTAAAACTTATTGACCCGATTATATAATTATGCATAACAAAGTCGGTTTTTCACTAATATCCAATGTAATTATTAGTATATTGATTGTGAAATATTATTTTACTAATATCCAATGTAATAAAATTATCAAAATGTGTCTCATAAAGCAAAATAAAAAAAATATACAATTCATAGTCTAAACAAATGAAATAAAATTAAACATAAATTATTATTTTTTTAATTTTACGGGTCAACCCGTAACCCGTCGGGTGGATCAGTAACCTGACTCGTAACCCGTAAATGAAAATTTTATGACCCGTGATCCGACCCATAATTTACGGGTCGGATTGATACGGATAACGGACGACCCTGACCGTTCGACACCCCTAACAAAAAAGGGTCAAATAATACTTGAAAAGCAGCTATCTTCCAATGGCCACAGATTATCATTCTGTGGTGTTTGACTTTCAACTTATCATTTGTCTATACTCTATTGCAAGTGAAACCCTTCTTTTGTTTTCACTAGACTTCACCCTTTGGAAGGAATAGAAGGAATGGCAAAAGCCTACAAAAATAAATTTTAAAATCTCTGTAACCAATTTATTAGTATTGCAGATCTGATATGATTCAGAATTCACATTCCAAAACAAATAGTACTACTCCATGTTTAACAAAAAGATACCAGTGAGTTGTTGTCTACTTTCTTAGTACCATTATAATATAAGGTTTGTGATTGCATAGTGATCTGAGCATATGGGTTTTGATGAAATTAAATTGGCTTCAAGCTTAAGTCAAAGCCTAGCCAGCGCACTTGTTGCACTAGATCTGAATTAACTCCAACCCTGATTTCCTGCCCTACTGATCTTTTACCCAAATTAAATTATTGTTAGTAGAGGAATGGCATAGGGAAGTGCAAGATTTGAATTTATTTCCTCAATCAATGAATGCACCAACATATCATTTCTTTCACTATGCTATATTAATATAAACCCTTGTTAAATAAATTGAATCACTGTTGCTATATAGTGTATTAATTGTCCCCTGCATTGTTTTGAATTTGAATTGCTTACTGAAATCTGCATTCCCCTCTTCTCTCTTCATTTGACTTGCAGGTGTCCCAATTGCAGTAAAATGCAAAGCTTGGGTAAACCATTGTCAGTCCCCATCATCATTACTACATCCCTACACCACAACCACATGCACAATTAATACGTACTTCTGGTTGTTCTTGCTATACTCCACACCCTCCTCCTTCTTCTTCATCTTGAACTCCTTCATACACACAGATCCTTCCGATCTATCAACACCCAGAGGAATGGAGACCCTAGAAAGATTGTTACAGCAACACCCGGGAACGCCGCTCCAACCCCCGATCTCAGAGAGCGCGTCTTTAGAGAACAAGATCAGCCCGAGCATTCTGCTGATCATTGTGATCCTGGCGATCATCTTCTTCATCTCGGGGCTGCTACACTTGCTGGTTCGGTTCCTGCTGAGGCCCACCAACAGCAGGGACCCGGACGAGGGCGACGACTTGACCGCGCTCCAAGGGCAGCTGCAGCAGCTCTTCTACCTGCACGACGCGGGCGTTGACCAGTCGTTCATCGACGCGCTCCCGCTGTTTCATTACAGCTCCATCATCGGCCTCAAGGACCCCTTTGACTGCGCCGTCTGTCTATGCGAGTTCGAGCCTCATGACCGACTCAGGCTGCTGCCCAAGTGCAGCCACGCCTTCCATACGGAGTGTATCGACACGTGGCTGCTCTCCCACTCCACCTGCCCTCTTTGCAGGTAGGTCGGCTCAAATCTTCTGTTACAAAATTGTGTCTCCAAATTGTGTCCTCCTTGGCCTTTTATGGTTTTGTAACAGAAGATTTGAACCGATTTTGCAGGTCCAATTTGCTGGAGGGCTTCTCTCCGAGGAGCGGTCGGTTGCCGGTCGTCTGCGTTCTGGAGGCCGGGAGCGATGGGTCCAGGGAGATGGGAGGAGATCATGACCTTGAAATGGGTCGGGTCAATTCCGGGTTCGGGTCGGACCGGCATCTGGGCTCAATGAGAGAGCCCGAGTTGGGTTCTTCAAGATTTGAGCTTCAGGGCAATTCAGGAGAGAAGATTGTCACTGTTAAGCTTGGCAAGTTCAAGAACGGCGAATCCAGCAATAATAACATGAATCCGAGTGAGAGTGTTGTGGATTCGAGACGGTGTTTTTCGATGGGATCGTTCGAGTACGTGATGGATGAGAACTCGTCTTTGCAGGTTCCGATTCGAACCCCGGCCAAGAAACCGAGTGTGACAAAGACTGGCTACAAGTCTGGCGGTGTTGGTGGTGGTGGGTTCAGATGTGCAATTTCGGAGTACGGGTGTGATTCGAGGAGGGAGTTTGAGGTTGGGCATGGGAATGTGAACAAATGCGAGAGCTTTTCGGTGTCCAAGATTTGGGGGAGGAGTTGTGATCAAAAGGGTGGTTGTAGCAGCTTTGTTGGAGGGAGGAGGACGAATTCGGAGATTGAGATCAATGCTGAAAATGGTGATGAGGATGCACAGAGTTGTTATAGTGTGGAGTCTAGTGCTAGCACTACAAGAAGGACATTGCTTTGGCTCATGGGTAGACAGCAGAACAAGGTTGTGCACTCTTCTATGTCATTATCATCCAATAATGTTTGATCGAACTCCCTTATTTTTTTGGTAAGTTTTTGTTGTCTATGATATCAAGATAGGAGTTAGAAAAGTAGAAACAGAGAAACATCAGTTTTTTTAAAAAAGAAACAATTCAGTATGATGAGATGGGACAATTATATGGATTGCATGATCAATGTATGTGTAGCATTGTTTGTATATGGATTGAATTCAGATATGGTATTTTTTTGGTTGTATGAATGAATATTCTGGGCTTTGCTCTGCTTTCTGTGTGACAGATTTCATATTTTTGCAAGTTTTGACAGTAACAAGTGGTAACAATAGAAAAACATAACGTTAGTTTGTAATGGGGATTTGCGTGCCGTTTAAGGTTTATTTTCCAAATTTTGGGCTTGTGAATTTTTATGGTTACTTTTTTTTTTTGGAAAAAAGGGCCTTGTTGTTACTTGTAGGAAACAAACAAGGATTAAGAATGCTGACAATAGAATATGATGGTCAACGACTATAAGCACTCAACAGGGAATCAAGATTATCCCTGAATTTGTGGATCTAATCCCGGCTTCATTAGAAAGTGCTAGTGGACTTTATAGTACTCCGTAAGTATATCCCAACTTGAGTTCTCAATTCCAAACAAAAAAAAAAAGGTGATAATGGGAATAGAATGTATCTTGTTTTAGACAAAAATATATATATACACGAACTACTTGAACATCATTAAGGAAGGTCACAAATCACAATAGAGTCGACACGTAACTATCAAGTGGAGATCAAATTATGAACGGAACTAAATTTAGATGAGAGATAGAAATTATGAACTGTGAAAGTAAATTTAGAATGATCGATAGAAGTAACAAAAAGATACTCCTTTCGTTCAAAATACGTGATCATTTGAACATTGCACATATATTAAGAAGAAAAATGTTATTCTTATATTACCCATATCACATGTAGAGTTAATTATTTGTGTAGAGAAATATGAAAAAGTATAATGATTATGATAAAGATAATCATTGGGGTATAAATGGAAAGAAATGGGAAAAAAATGTGAAATGGACAAGTATTATGAAATAAGAAAAAGTGAGCATATAGTCATGTATTTTGAAACGGAGCGAGTATGTAATTTTCAGTTTTTCACTGGGAGATGGAGCTTTAGATCATTTCCCAGGATGTTTTAATTCTTGAATTATGTGCTTTTGTATAGTATTTTAGACCCATTTTATGGAGCTTCCTTGTTGGGTAGGAGGTTACAAGAGATAAAGGAATGGAAAGGACGGTAGAGGAAGAAGAGAGAAAGTAAAAAAAGTAAAAAAATTTAATAAATATTGTTTGGATAGAAAGGGAAGTAAATGAATGGATTTTATGTATCTTGTTTGTTGGATGGGAGGAAAGGAAAGGAAATATGTTCAAAAAGAAATTAAAATAATTTTATCTTTTTATTTCAATTGTAAACTTTGAGACTCCATCCAAATCCTGTCAGTTTTTGGGAAATCCACTTTCCTTTCCATTCCTTTATGATTTTCCTTCTCTTTCCTGTCACTTCCTCTGAAAACCCTTCAATTAATTCATCCAAACACCTGTTAATTAGACCCATTTTCAAAAGATGGAGCTTTAGACCCATTTTATGTTCCAACAATTTCTTATTACATTTTTTGAGAAAATCTCTAAAAGTGGGAGTGCTCTCTCTATATTTAGGAAATTCCGTAAAATTATACGGAGAATGTATTAATTATTTAGCTAAATATGTTATCTTCTTATTGGTTAAGTTAGAATTTATAATATTATATATAAAAACACAATAATAATACAAATATAATCCATTAAAATGGAGAATTTGCTGGAATTAGAGTATACTTTTTATAGCGAATATGAGATTTATTCTTATTTTGGAGAAACTTGCGAAGCATTATTGAAGATGCTCTTACAAACGATTTCTTTTGGCGTAATGATGGATTGAAATCCTTCCCATGGATTACATCTATTATTAACAAACTAATGTTGAGGGTGACTTGCGTCTTCCTCATAGGTGGTGGTTCTTCCATCAAATCTTATGGGCCTGTCCTCTTCCAACTTAATTATGTGAACGACTTTGGTCCTAGGCTCTTCTTGTGGCTTATCAGTCCAAGTGATCAATTATGGGTCTAACAATATCTTATGAAAACCATTATTCATTATTAATTTGATTTTTCTTTTTGAGATCATTAATTTGATTGTTGATAAATGGTTAAATCAGTATTTCATGTATTGCGAATTCCAAGATTTACATCTTTCATATGAAAACTAATATAGTAGAACCTCCATAAGTTAATACTCGATAAATTAATAAACACGGTAAATTAATATTTTTCTCCGGTCCCGACTTGGACTAGTGTAAAATTTTGCGATTTTCGATAAGATAATAAATTTTTAAAAAACCACTGTAGAAATATAAGGTCCCAATAAAATTATAAAAATGATATAAAAATTTACATCTATTACTATATACTAAAGCGGAAGCAAATTCTGCCACCATATTGCGCCACATCACCCTTTTATTAAAAAAGTTATCTTATTAAATCTTAATTTTATCACAATCTAATACAAACTTATTAGTTCTATCTTATAATTTGAGTTGTTTAATTAATAATTCTATCCAAATATATAAATCTCAATCTATCTTTATACAAAAAATCTACCATAAAATTTTTATTTTACAAGAATATTTTTATATAGTCATAATGTATAGATCATAATCTTAATATTTTACCCATTTAATAAAATAGTGTATTACTTATAAATTATTTTTCCTAATTTTATAATGATATTTTTTAAAAATCATCAATGGAAAATTCTACCACTATATTTAAGAAACATATTCCTTATATATATTAAATATATTTTTTACTATCATATCATATTAAATCTAAATAAAACAATTTTATAATATATTTGATATGACATTAATATTACGTACTAATTACATTTCTTAATTAAGATAATAATTTGTAAATATTTTTATTAGATATTTATATATTTCGTATATTAATTAAATATTCACAACATTATAACATATATACTATATAAATTGGTTTTTAAATCTTATTAATTATTCTCTATATCTTTTATATAATGCTATATTAATATAAGTTTTTTAAATATTGATTTATTTATATAATTCAGTTTACACAACTTAATTGAAAGGCCAAAATATTTATCAATTTTCAATAAAATTTGATAATGCATCTTATGATTCTTATCTTATGACATTCTTCCTTGATTATTTAAGTATATAATTATGTATGTATAAAAACTTAATATATACAATTTTCTTTATATAAATATTTGATGTTATACAAGAACTAAGCCATTTTATAATCCAAAAGGTAAAGTCCTTTTATACAACATAATAACTAAAGAATATTACCCCGTACAAGGTACGGGTCATTCGCTAGTATATATAAAAGTAAGAGTACTTTTAGAACTTAATAAAATATGATTCTATTGTAGTTGGTATTATTTTTGGTTGAATGACAATATTTGGTATTATTTTAAGTAATTTTTCCCAAATTCAAATTAGTTACATAAGATAATATTTAATTGGAATATTTCTATCTCTAAAATCTCTTTAAATTAATATATATTAATTTATCGATGAATTAATATCTCTATAAAATAATAAAATACCCCAATTCCGACCCTATTAATTTATAGAGGTTTAACTGTACGTAGTTTCTCTTCCTTTTTTTCTACAGGAATAAGAGTAACGGGGTTGTGCAATGTAGTCCATGTACTTTATATCATATCGTATTGAGTTTGATATTTAAATGTCATATAATATACAGCTTATACTGCTTATAATATACAGAGTCTTGTTTGATCCCTTTTATAGTTAATGTATTGAGAAGTTAAAGAAATTACTCCATAGATCGTTAATTTGCACACTTTCTTTTTTGTATTGACATTCTCTTTTGTATGCTATCGGGTACCGTATAAAAAATACACAAACATCTTATGAGGTATAAGACACTGCACAAATTTGATTAAACAAATCATGTACGTGCACACACAAAAGAGAGTGAAAATAAACAAAAGAGTAATCAAAAAATTGCAAAACAAATTAGAAGAAGCACAATTTAGTTTTAGAGTGCGAGAGATCATAAGTCATGGGCCTTGCTATAGTTTTAGGTAAATTTTTTTTTATAAAAAATAGTATGTATTTCTGTGTAAAAATAAGGAATTGTACTTATTTAAAGAGTAAAAAAATTGTTATTATGAAAAAGTAGCTTTACAATGAAACAATAGCAATTGCTTAACATTTGAGCTTACGATTTGACCTTTCTTTAGATTTTATAGAGTCCACCCTTAAGAATAAGTTGTCAAAACTCTATCGAATCTAGAAATCCATCTGAATCGTTTGAAAATATGCAAATATGAAACGTTATGAAATTAGTGGTTCAAAAAATGAACCAAACTGGGTCGATCTAAATATGGTTGGATTGAAACCCGAAACTCGTTGGGTTGTCCAGATTCATTATTCGCAAAATCAACAAATTTATTTGTAATTTTAATACATTTTATCTTAAGAATGTTTAACAGTAATATTTATTACTAAGTATTATTATTTAATCATAATTATATTTTACTCCCTCCGTTTCACAATAAGTGTCGTTTTAGCACTTAAAATTTGTTTCATAATATATGTCGTTTTAGGTTTTCAAAGTGATTTATTAGGGGTAATAATGATATTTTTTATTGGAATGTGTATTTGTTGACTAAAGTTGTTCATTCATTGGCCAAAAAAATGTAATGAGTGGTAAGATTAAGAAAAAGTTGTAAGTTTTAAGATGAATGATTGCTTTTCTTAAAAACTGTGTTGAGAGCTAAAACGACACTTATTGTGAAACGGAGGGAGTAATAATTATAAGAAAGTCTGCATTATTGACCCGTTAAATGATTCAACTAGCACTATTAGCTAACATGTAGCTAATCTGACCTAACCTATCCGAACCCCGAAATAAGGAATCGGAATTCGATTGGGCCAACCCATTTGGTAAGTATTCTAACTAGTATAAGGTTTCTTATTTGAGCTAATACCAGAGACGTATATAATTTATACACATTGAAACTTAGTAATTTCAATCTTAAGAAGATTATATTCAAATTTTCAAATGAGTCATTTTATTTAGTAATCAATTTTCAGCCTCCAACCTACCACCATCTAGTGCATGACATCAAATCAAGTTCATAGGAGTAGTAGAATAGTAGATTGAAGACGAACAAGAATGGCTCATATTTGCATTAAATTCAAGAAATTAATGATATGAAAGCTCTTTTCCAACACGTAGTGGAAATTAACAGTTGCTCAAAAAAAAAAAAATTTAACAGAGTATAACACGGTGATACTGTTGCAAGTCAAATCTTCCGTCCCACTAGCACGTCCCCTTCCCGTGTCCCTCCCTTTCTATTGGTCGAAACTATGGGACCCCCCCCTACATTTTCTCTTTAATTCTACCGAAATAAATAAATTCAGCCAATAGGAAGGGAGGGACACGGGAAGGGGACGTGCTAGTGGGATGGAGGATTTGCGTCCATACAGTTGGGCCTAATAAGTTCGAAGCCCAACGATATTTGGATCAACGCTAGAAGCAAAAGCTTCGGAAGGGATATCCTAGATACAGTTAGGGCATCTTTAAGAGATGCTCCAGATCTCAAAAAAAAAAAAAAGATGTTTCAAAGTTTTCTCTAAAACTAGTTTAACCCCCGTACCATGTACGGGTAATGGAATTATAAATTCAATTGAATATAGATATGTAATGTCAATGATCATGTTAAAATTGTAAGATCATATATATTTATCTTCGTTTTATAATTAGTGTTTTTTTACCAATAGTAAATCAACTCATAATATAAATAAGTTGGATTTGTTTAAAAATTACTTTATGATAAATATCACGTTTTATTAAATAGTAATATAATAACTAATTCTTGGTAAGTGATAATTTATAATTTTCGGGATAATTCATAATTTTTGGTAAATTTTAATCAATTTTTACAGAATAAGATTATATGAGATTCTAACTTCCTAATTTGTATAAAAGAGAGCCCGACTGATTATTTTATTATTGAAATGACACGTGACGCAAATTTTTGTGAAGACATTGTCTCCGCTTTATATTATAGGCAGTATAGATTGTAAGTTTACAGACTTGTAAACGTTCCAATTTTGACAAAATACAAGAACACCAAAAAAACTGTATTGTTGTAACTGTTTTGTTTGATTGAATTCAAATTTCACTTATGAATTGTACAATCGCCTGGATAGTTACAAATAAGTGACTTGCAGTCACTTTTATACTACAAACAATACAACTGCCTAATGACAGTTTAATAAACTAACTAACTTCTGTTGGTAGTTACTTAACTACCAAGCTAGCATACAAATGGCGCCAGTTTACACATAACTGACTTAACTAAATAACTAAACAAATCTGTTTGAAACTACAAACAGAAACTAAACTGTGTTAACAACACATATCTTCACACGGCAGAGTTCTTGTCCTTCACATCAACCATGATTAAAGCCAACATTCACCTCCTTAAGCTTGGTTGATAGACTTCATTCCAATCTTTTCCTTTAGATCATTGAACCTCTGTCGTGCCAGAGGCTTAGTGAACAGATCAGCCAATTGATTATTGGTGTGCACATACTCTACAATGATCTTCTCCTTCTCCACACAGTCTCTAATGAAATGGTATTTTGTGTCAATGTGTTTACTTCGGTCATGGAACATTGGATTCTTGGCCAAAGCAATTGCAGATTTATTGTCCACAAACAGGCTTGGGATCTTTCCTCTTTTCCCCTCCAAGGCTTCCATGATTTTCCCTAACCAAATGCCTTGACAAGCTCCTGCTGTAGCCGCCATATATTCTGCCTCACAACTTGACAATGCAACCACCTTTTGCTTCTTAGAGACCCATGTTATAGGGTTCTTACCAAGGAAATAAATGACACCAGTAGTGCTCTTTCTATCATCTAAATCCCCAGCCATATCACTGTCACTAAATCCAATCAAATCCTTATAAGATGGATTTTTCTTGTACACTACTCCATGCTTCACTGTCCCCTTCACATATCTAATAATTCTTTTCAAAGCATCCATGTGAGAAGTTGTTGGGGCCTCCATAAATCTACTCAAAACGCCAACAGAAAAGCTAATATCTGGCCTGGAGTTTACAAGATATCTTAGGCTCCCAATTATGCTTCCATAAACAGAAGAATCCACCAGTTCTTCATCCATACCATGCTTGCTCAGTTTAATGCGTGGCTCCATAGGAATGTTGGATGGATTACATGCTGTCAAACTCAACTTCTCAATTAAAACTCTTGCTAGACCTGCCTGGCAGAAACTGATTTCCTTCTCAGTTTGATTCACTTCCAAGCCAAGGTAATAAGATAGTACTCCTAGATCACTCATCTCAAAAGTCCTCATCATTTCTGCTTTAAATGACTTAATCACATCAATGCTTGATCCTAAGATGATTAAATCATCCACATACACCCCTAGGATCATGCATTCTTCATTCTCAATTCTGGTGTATAAAGCATGCTCTTGTTTGCATCTACCAAATCCAAGCCTCTTTAAACTTCTGTCTAACTTAGAATTCCAAGCCCGAGGGGCTTGTTTTAAACCATAAAGAGCTTTGGCTAGTTTTAAAACTTGATTTGGACGATGTTTATCCTCAAAGCCTTCAGGTTGCTTCACATACACCTCCTCAAGCAATTCTCCATTCAGAAATGCTGTCTTTACATCCATGTGGTGTACTTCATAATTGTTTGCTGCTGCAAATGCAAGGAGAGTTCTCACAGTTTCCATTCTTGCAACAGGGGCAAATGCTTCTTCATAATCAATCCCTTGCTTCTGTACATATCCTTTTGCAACAATCCTGGCCTTGTGCTTCACAATCTTGCCACATGGATCTTTCTTCAGTTTGAAGATCCATCTCAAACCGATGGCCTTTTGACCTTTTGGGAGATCATAGAGACTCCAAGTCTCATTCTTTGTGATGGA
This sequence comes from Polygonum maritimum, assembly GCA_963924305.1. Lineage (NCBI taxonomy): Eukaryota > Viridiplantae > Streptophyta > Magnoliopsida > Caryophyllales > Polygonaceae > Polygonum > Polygonum maritimum. The sequence goes on from OZ002736.1 coordinate 2,290,050, forward strand.
GGCAACTTCATCTTCCATAGCCTTTCTCCAAGCCATGTCTGTGGCAGCTTCCTTGTAATTGCAGGGTTCATTTTCTGCTAGGAAACACAATCCTGCCTCCTCCTCCTCTTCCATGGTTTCTTCATAGATTTCCTTGATGGACCTAAACCTTTTTGGAGTATTATCATAGGTATCCTGCACATACTCACTAGGCTCCAACCTTGGTGAATTGCTTCCTGCAGAATTTTCTTCTAAATGATCACTCTCTAGTTGTATTTCATTACTGGTGTAAGACTGCTCACCAGTACTTGTTTGTGATTGCTTCTGTGCACAAGTTTCTTCATTCTCACTTCTTATGTACACTGTCAAAGAGGGGAGCCTCCCACGACTGTTATTCTTTTCCCAATCAAGCTTTTCTCCCTCTTCAAATTTCACATCACGGCTGATCACAATTTTCTTTGATTCTGGATCATATAATCTGTAAGCCTTCGAGCCTTCTTCATATCCAAGCAACATCATTTTTCTACTCCTATCTGCCAGTTTAGTCAAATGTGGGGTGACATCTTTTGTATGTGCAACACATCCAAAAACTCTGAGGTGGTGGACAGTTGGTGGCCTCCCATTCCAAGTCCCATAAGGAGTCACATCATCCAAACTCTTTGATGGAGATCTGTTGAGGATGTATACTGCAGTTTGAACTGCTTCTCCCCAAAACTTAGATGGCACGTCCTTACTCTTCATTATGCATCTCACAGACTCCATAATGGTTTGATTTCTCCTTTCCACAACTCCATTCTGTTGTGGTGAGTAGGGAGCAGTGAGGAATCTCTTTATCCCTTCTTTTTCACAGAAATCATGAAACCTGTGTGAAGTAAATTCCCCACCCCTATCTATCCTAAAAGCTTTGATTTTACTTTCCTTTTCAACCTCAACGCAGGCCTTGAATCTCATGAAGTTTTCCAAAGCTTCATCCTTAGTTTTCAAGAGCCTCACCCACATATATCTTGAAAAATCATCAACTATCAACATGAAGTAAGATTTACCTCCAAAAGTTGCAGGCTGGATTGGACCACATAGGTCTGCATACACTAAATCCAATGGCTTCTTTGCTCTATAACTAGATTCATGAGGAAACTTGGTCCTGTGATGCTTTCCAATGGTGCATCCATCACATACTTGGTTTATGTGAGACATTTCTGGCATTCCCTTCACCATCTTCTTCTTGCTCAATTTTTGTAAAGCATTGAAGTTCAGGTGTGCATATCAAGCCAATTTTTGTCATCCATTCTTGCCAGAAGTGATACTTGCTTTACAACCTTCAACTGCAGCGTGTAAAGTTTGTTGGCTTGCCTTCTGACTCTTGCCAACAGCTTCCCTATATTTGAATAAAGACTCAAAATTCCATCTTTAATCAATGACTTACTTCCATTCTGATCTAATTGTCCAAGGCTAATGATGTTTGTCTTCAATTTTGGTATGAAATAGACATCAGTGAGTGGAATGTGTTCACCCTCCTTGCTTTGAAACAGCACAGACCCTCTCCCACTAATGTTCACATATGATCCATCTCCAAATTTTATTCTTCCTCCACAATTTCTGTCGAGTGAAGCAAAGATCTCTTCATCCCCTGTCATGTGATTACTAGCTCCAGTATCTAAATACCATTTTGAGTATGCTTCCTCTCCTTCCCTTGCAGTCATTAGCAAATCTTGATCATCCAACTGTCTCCTCACCATCAAGAGAGTAGGTTCTTCATCTTCATGATCTCTTTTCATGAAGTTTGCCTTCTCCTCTTTATCCTTTGAATCACAATTGACTTTGTAATGGCCCAACCTGCCACAAGAATAGCACTTGACTTTACTTATGTCAAATTTCTTCTTTGGCTTCTTGTCACTTTTATTCTTGGCGTCTGCATCCTTTCCTTTTGCAGAGAATTCTCCCTTTGAACTTGCCTTGTCCTGAGAAAAGCTTTCTTTTCCTTTTCTCTTCTGCCTAGCCTTCCATTCGGCCTGTGTTAACAAGGCAGATTCAGGGAGATCACCACCAAAATCTTGCAACTTTTCTTCATGAGCCTTCAAACTACCAATTATCTCATCCATGGTCTTTACTTTAAGATCACAGAATTCTTCAATGGTGGACGTGAGTTGTATGAATCTAGAAGAGGTTGATCTTAGCAATTTCTTCACCACATGCTCTTCTTGGATGTTACTTCCCAGACCTCTCATCTTATTCACTAAAACAGTCATCTTGCCAGTGTAATCATCCACAGATTCTATCTCCTTCATCTTCAAACTCTCAAATTCCCTTAAGAGAGTTTGGATTCTCACTTCCTTAATTCTATCATCCCCTTCATGCATATTTCTTAACATTGACCACGCCTCCTTTGCAGTCCTTTTGGCACCTAATTGCAACAATACTTCCTCACTTATGGCTTGGTAAATTGCTGCCAAAGCCATCTTGTCTCGTTTGTTGTCAATTGGTCTTGTGCCTTCCACTGCATCAAAGATTCCTTGTGCAGTCATAAAAACTTCCATCTTAATTGCCCACGCAACATAATTTGTTTTTGTTAACATGGGATATTGAATGGAAAAGATTTTATCTCCCTATGTCTTTGATGGAATTGGCGTGTTGTTCAAATTTGCAAGGGCCTGCATATTTGTGTTTATGAGATTCTCCAAGGATTGATCTGAGTCTGTCATGATCTTCTTGATTTTCTTTTGTTCTTTCTCGTGTCAAAATCTTTCAATGCTCTGATACCAAATGTAAGTTTACAGACTTGTAAACGTTCCAATCTATCAAGAACACCAAAAAAACTGTATTGTTGTAACTGTTTTGTTTGATTGAATTCAATTTCACTTATGAATTGTACAATCGCCTGGATAGTTACAAATAAGTGACTTGCAGTCACTTTTATACTACAAACAATACAACTGCCTAATGACAGTTTAATAAACTAACTAACTTCTGTTGGTAGTTACTTAACTACCAAGCTAGCATACAAATGGCGCCAGTTTACACATAACTGACTTAACTAAATAACTAAACAAATCTGTTTGAAACTACAAACAGAAACTAAACTGTGTTAACAACACATATCTTCACACGGCAGAGTTCTTGTCCTTCACATCAACCATGATTAAAGCCAACATAGATGGGGTAATAATTAATAAGACCCATATTCTCCAAAAAAAAATTATTTTAACTCCAACGGATTATCTAAAATGGAGCATTAGTATTTTTTTTCTTTTAACAATTTTCACAAGTACAAACCAATCAACATTTAATTTACTCAAAAAAAATAAAAGGAAAATAGGATTAAATGCAATATGCAATATGGGGATGATTCCAAATTTGGGGAAACCTTCTCTAGATTTGGAGATTTTCTCTATTTTGGAGATTGATATAGAGATGTTGTTGGGGCTAAAAATAAGTCAAATTCTCCAAAAATACAATTTCCAAGATATCGGTCAATCCGAGCAATAATACCTCTGAGTTTTCCTAGATTGATTTTTGTAACGATAGAATCATATGTAAATAAGATAGATATGAGAGCAATTATGTACAAATAGAAGGCAACTAACCTTCAAAAGATATTGGTCAATCCGAGCAATAATACCTCTGAGTTTTCTCGTACGATCGCTACCCGATTTAGGCTAGATCACGTTGATCTTCTTCGACCAAATGCTAGCTCAAACAGATACCAATTATTGAAATCAAAGAAGAAAATGGATGTATTTTTTTGATAACGGAAAGAAGCTAGGATACATCCACACAAGTGGTAGTTACCCTAGAGCATCCTTGCGAATGAGGTAATGAAAGATCGGATCAGAAGCTAACATAGAAGACGGTGAACGATGAAACGATCCAACGACGAAGTCCGCAACCGAGTTGGCCTCCGAGGGATGTGCCTAATGCTCCAACTCTGAAACTGACTCAACAAAACCTGACACGATCTAATGACGAAGAAAATGGATATTGGAAATGGTGTCATTATTTTCTGTTTTGTCTTATCATTTTTAGGTTTTATGATACGAATCGGGTGTGAGTTCACACCCGATTCAACCAACCACTCGGATCGTGGTTGTCCGTCCACCAACACATCACGTACGGTAGTGGCACGAACCGGCCTTGAGATCAGGCTATCATACAAGAACTCTGTGGGCAAGGAGGCTGGAACGATCGGTGAACCATCGGTAAGAAATGGCTTGAGCAAAAAGACGTGGAAGACATTATGTATACAGGCTGTCGTCGGAAGCTCTAACCTGTAAGCTACTAGACCAATGCACTTAGTGACCACTAATGAGCCATAAAAACAACGGGCAAGCTTGGCCGAAAATGGTCGGGCCGTGGAATATTGACGATAGGGTTGCAGTTTCAAGAGAACTCGATCATCCACTTGAAGTTCAACGCCTCTTCGACGCTTATTAGCCCAAGATGTCATCCGTTGTTGCATTTTGGTGTGATTAGTGCGAATTAAGTCGAGGACCTCCTCGCAGTCGCGTATTGCTTCTGCTGTCAGAGATGGCGGTCTGGTAGGTAGGGTGGCACGAGCTATAGGCGGTGCCTCACGACCATATAGGGCCTTGAATGGCAACATACCTAATCCTTCGTGGAACATAGAGTTCAACTCTAGCTCGACCCATGGTAAGAAGTTGAACCAACGACGGGGTCGGCCATGTGTAAATGCACTTAAGTACTGTTCCAACTCTTTGTTCTTGACCTCTATCTAGCCATCTGTTTGTGGATGATAGGCGGTACTACGACGAAGCTTGGTACCATTGAGGTGATGCAATTCAGACCAAAATGCACTACGAAATGGAGGATCTTTGTCAGACAAAATGGACGCCGAAATTCTGTGCAGTTTCACCACAATATCAACAAACACGATGTTGACTTTAAGGGCGTCAAAGGAAGACCCAAAGGTGCCAAAATGCGCATATTTAGAGAGCTTATCAACAATGAACAAAATTCTCGTATGACAACAAGACAGTGGCAAAGCGGTGATAAAATTCATGGACACATCATCCTAAACCCAGTGTTGTTAGCATGGAGTTCTCGTTAAATATAACTAACGGTTGAGATTAATCAAACTTCACCAGGGAACTCCTTGCTAACAGCACCGGAAAAACCTACATAAAATATACTACATGAAACCGCCCATGACAAAGCCACCCAAAAAATCTACGGAGTAAGCAACAAAACAAGACGACAAACGCGAAAATATCTCGACCCCAAGGAATCAAAGATAAACACTCGGAATCAACCCTTCACCCACATTTGCCAAAAACTGGCCTTCTCCCACATTCTCCAATAATTCACCTCCGGCCTTGAAATAGCAAACCCTAATTCCCATTTCCCTCCCCCCTCCACCCAAATCCAAACCAATCGAACACAATCCGGATTAATGCTGGGAATCAACCCCCATTTCCACCATACCCACCACCAAAACCATGCCAACCGACCCCTCAATCTCGACTGCGCTTCATCATCTTCTTCCGTCCGACCGCCATCGCCATCATCGGAGTCCCACCCCCCACGCCCACCCCAAATCCAGGCGAAACGGAACCCAAAGCTCGTATCTTTCCTCCTCCAAGCCTTCATAATGACGCTCGTCTTCTCCCTCTTCTTCGTCTTCGTGGGCATCGCCGTCATCGTCTTCCTCCACCTCTGCCTCGTCGGCGGCGCCCTCCACCGCCGCCACCGCCGCTTCCGCACCCGCCCCAACGACGACAATCCCTCCGGCCTCTCCCCCGACGAGATCCGATCTCTCCCCAGGTTCAGATTCCGGAAGCAGAGCTCGCCCGAGCTCTGCGCGATCTGCCTTGATAATTGCGCTGACGGCGTCTGGTGCCGGGAATTGCCTGAGTGTAAGCACGTGTTTCATTCTGGGTGTGTTGACCGGTGGCTGGCGAAGTCGCCGGGGTGTCCGGTTTGTAGGGCGATTGTTAGGATTGGGGGTCGGAGCGAGGAGGAGTCCGGTGGGATTGAGAATTGCGGTGGTGGTGGTGGTCAATTGTGGTACGCGTTCCGCTAGGGGATTTGATTGTATTAAATTAAATTTAATTAGGGTTTGCGTTCCGCCCAAGATTTTGATATTTTGTTCTTACCGTATTACTACTGTATTAAACAAGAAAAGGAAACACGGTCTGTAGTACTGAGTCGGTGTAAATTACTCTCTGTCGAGCTAACTTCTCCCCTGTTTGTTATGTACTGTATAATTTATACATTAGTGGGTGAAATGTACACTCAAGTTTGCCTGGCTGCAATGTAAGTAAAAAGGACAAGTTAGCTAGATTGGTGATGGTCATTTTTGGCTTTGATGTAGTAAGGGTGCGTTCGGTTGGGCATTTTTTAAGAGTTGATAAGCACTAGATTGCTTATAAGTGGAAATAAGTAATCCGTATGGGTGTTTGGTAAATTTTTTTTTTATGGACTTATAAGCATACTGATGCTTATAAGTAATGAAAAAAATAATCAACTAAGTCTCGAGAAATAAAATGTGTTGTTCTCTATGACAACTTGGAACCCATCAAAACTTGTGTTTATTTCCTGAGCTATAAACAAATTGTGGGGAGTCGTCCACGGGTTAGCGGCCGCAGGGTGTCATTCTTGAGCTGGATTCGCAGCTTGCCTTGAACTAGATTACCTCAGGGGTCGGCTCGTTGTACCCCTTAGCTGCCGGCCTTGTGAACAAGTGCCGTGGTTTTCTTGGTAGGGAGTGGTTGGTCCACACTTGTCATGTGGATGCCCTGGCCACACTAGCGCATCACTTTCCTGTTGGCTTTCACGAGCTTGATGCTCCGCCACGGTGTGTTGCTGCAATTGTTCGAGAGGATGTTAGGGGAGTAGTGCTCTCTCGATGGTGTTGTGTAATCTCCACAGTTTCTTGTTTAATTACTGAACGTTGAGAGCGTGGCTCTCTCTGCTGATCAAAAACAAACAAATTGGGGATTTCGTGGTCTCAGTGATGATATGCCCCGAGTTTGATGTTCAATGGCTATGTTGCCCCGAGTTTGATGATCAATGCCCATGTTTTATGCTCTACACGAAGATATCTTCGACCGAATTTGGACTTGTATGGAGGCGAATTAGAACTCTGGACAATGGCAAGTATTTTCAGACAATTATGCAATGATTGTACATATGTTGATGTAAAGGCAGAGGAAGGGGTCTAGAAATCATCTCCAATACTTGAACATGGGCCTTGAACATGATACACCAGCACACTGTTTACATATTCAACCAAATGCCAAAGATAAGATGAAAACAGCAACAAATCTAGGAAGAAGATAATGATGATGAGGCCCTGCAAATCAAATCTGAGCAGTTTACAGGCTCAGTCTATCATTCTGTGTGCCAAAACTACAAGTTGTCTCTGTCATTACATGAAAACTTTCTTACTGCACTGATTAATGCCCCCTGTTTTACACGCAAGGTAGGCTACCATTTGGTTTCATTCAGCCATTATCATGCTAACCATTTGTTCATAAAACAAACAATGTTGGCTGTATAATTAATGCTCGGATTATGAACCTGATCCTTAAAATTCATTTCCACCATTGCTTTTGTGTGCAAAGCTCATCATCCATTAATTCCACGCATATACCCTCCTAGTTCTCTGAGACTCTATATTTAATTGTACCACTAACGTGCCTGACTTTCTAAACAACAAGAGATGTTTTACTCGGAAACTGTTCATTGAATCACAATCTCAGTATCTATCCATATACAATCTTTGCTATTTTGTCTGGCTTGCCTGTTGAGCTTATCTTCTTCTTGCTTTTATAATAGTGGTATCTTTATCTTATCTGTTTGGTGTGAAAACTGATGTAATAGTACTAGTACTATAATAATGATAAGTCATATGGATTAGGCACGGTATTAGTATTATTATTGTTAGTCCTGGTTTGGACAATCTGTGGGTTCGGAATTTGGATGGAATTTTCACACCTTTTCATCCTCAGAAATTGTAAATGGACACATCAATCAAAAGTAGGCTGAAAAGATTTTGTTCAAGATTGACACGTTCTTGTACTACCCTCCATAATTGACTTGTTAAACTGCATCTTAAAGGATAAGGCCACGGAATCTAGGGTTTGTTCATAATGCATGCTAGAGAAATTCACAGCAAGTTTTTGGGTCCAAAAGACAAAGAGAGTCTTACAAGGCTCTAATTCCAATTGGGTACACTGCAGACAGGATAATGAATATTGAATAGTGCCAAGTTTGGTTGGTTTATTCTTTCTGGCTACTAGCCACCTTTGAATAATCAGGCTACTTTAAATTCCCAAGTCATTTGTTTACGTGCTACCATGTGTTGAGTTACTTGGCTTGCTAGACTAGAGCACTTGGAAATTTGGTGGATAGACACCAGGAAACCTCATCCCTTACCAAATGCCAACCATAGACAAATATGAACAAAACAGACTGGTCATTTTAAATGTTATCATGATGATACAAGATAAACTTGTTTTAAACAAGCACTAGTATATTATTGGTCTTCATAATCAAGGGAGAAAAGGGTATACAATATATTACTCCGTACTATTTACATAACCTGTTAGAGTTAGAGGCCAGCACCAGATGAAACTATAGAAAATGGAGTATTAAATTTTATCTATAGCTAAATATGTATAAAATATGAGACAAGTATTATATTAGAACTTGTTTGAATGCTATGGACCATGGTTTCTGTTTGGAGGTCTTCCATTGGAATTTTTGGATATGATTTTTCAAGGCTGCCAACTCCCACCATGTTTGACATTTTGGTATGGTGTGTAACACAGTATTGGTCTCCACTTCAGAAACAAGATAAGGGATTGTGCAGAAGACCCACTTTGTATACTTGAAGAAATCTCTTGTAGTATTTTAGCATTATCTTCACATGTACACATTTACAGTTCACATTTCGTCCAATGTTTTTGAAAATGAGATAAGGATCAGAAACATAATACAGTAAAAGCCAAGAGAGATGAACAAATGTAGCTTCTTTTCTCTTTGTTTTATCTTACAAGCAGTTAACTAACTTCCATGTGTTTTTGCTAGTGGGACACCTTTTCTATCTAACCTTTCAACAAAAGAACATTTTACAGAAGACCCTAAGGTACATTTTTCATGATCATCATATCTTCTACATCCTGAGACAACTTTATGCTTAATGTACACAAGGAAATTCCAGCCTTAGCATGGATATGGTATCACATCCTAAGACAACCTACATTTGTATAACCTAAGTAAACATATACAAGCCAAGACAGGATATAGACGAATGACCCGGAAAGGTTTTAATGAGCAAGTGCTGCTTTGCCCACACCTTGAAGCAAATTCACCACTTGGGCGGTGTCGTCAAGGTAATACTTAGCCATGCTCGGCTTCTGGCCAACCGTGCAAGCAAACACTTCAGCTACCGCTGGCAAAGAAGGGTTGGAAACCCACCTAGCTATGCTTTCAAACATGTCTTCGTCAGATCGGTCATCTCCTATGCACAACAAGAAGTTCGGGGACTTGCCCTTTCGCCTCATTGCTCCCATTAGCCTTTCTACCAACATGCCTTTGTTCACATCCTGCAAAAATATAGTACGCGCGGAATGATCAACTAATTTGCAATCTTATGTAACCCTGATTTCATGACTAAATGACTTGGATGCTCCAATTTAGGGTAATGGTTTTCTAGAACAGGGCATAGATTAGAAAGACGGTCGCCTTGCTTCGTACCTGAGGCTTCACTTCAACAGTATGCTGGCCTCGTTTAACAGCTACGGGCTCGCTGGCCAGCACACTCTCAAGATGATCAAGAAGCTCCTTAGACTGGCAAGAAGCGAAGTCTGGGTCAGCCGCCCCATGATGCCAAACCAATGCACTCTCCTTTTCCTCTATGTAAGACCCGTCTGTTGTCTCTGTGTAAAGCACCATTATAGGCTTTACAATCTTCTTCCATTCAAAATCATTTCCCCAAGTGCTTGATTCCCATTTTGATTCCCCGGGCCACCTAACAATAACACCGAGCAGATTAGATACAAGAACCAACAATAGAGCCTCTACATTCGCAACACGCGTAGTGATAATATGATTGTTTTACCTAGTTAGATAACCATGCTCAGCTGAAAGCCCCAACTTCTCACATTGGGAAAACCACTTGCTCAGATGCGCTTTCTCCTTGCCACTGACGACAAATACAACATTGTTCGGGTCGCTGCACAGGTTATTCAGCACGGAAACAACCTCTTTGTCAGGCTCCTTATGAGCTGAGCCCTTGGGATTCAAAGTGCCATCATAGTCTAGCAAAAACAGCCTGTTCTGTGTCTTTCTGTAAGCAGATAAAATGTGCTCAACAGCCAGCCTCCTGAAGTAAGGGCTCAAAGCAACAACCCGAAATCCCCAACCAAAACCCATTCCCCAAAACCTCTTCACATGATGATCCCCACACGCTCTCTTGAGATCCTGATCAAAGCTCCTCGCCCAATAAGCCACATCATGAGACTTTATATAATTATAATGCTTCTCGTGTCTCAACTCCTTCTCCGCCTTCGGCATTGAAATGGCATCATACATGGCGTCAGCCAACCACTCCACATTCCAAGGATTCACCCTAATCGCCCCGCTCAAAGAAGGCGAACACCCAATAAACTCGGACACAATGATCACACTAGTCCTCGGCTCAACAGCCCTATCAATACCCAGAGCCTTTTCAAACTCAAGACTCCCTTGCCTATACACAGTGTACTCATACGGCCCCAAATTCATCCCGTCCCTAACCGCATTCACAATACAACAACTCGACAACGCATAGTACGCCGCTTTCTCCGCCGTCGAAACAGCACGATCATGTACAAACACAATAGGCTTATACCCACCCGGCTCGCCATACCTCCCATTCACCTCATCAGCAACCAACTGCGTCTCCAACTGAACCTCCTTCACGTCGCTCCCATGACTCCTAGGTGGGTTCGCAATCTGCACCAACACCACCTTCCCCTTCAGCTCGGGGTGAACCTCAATCAGCTTCCCAACCGCCCAAAACTTGAACCCAATCCCCTTCAACACATCCATGTCATCTACACCGACGATCACCAGCTTCCCCTTGAACTCCCTCCGCAACTCCTCCGCCTTCCTCGCCGTCTCAGGCAACGACAACACCGATTCGAGCTGACCCGAATCGATCCCAACCGGTAAAATCTTGATATTAACCGTCCTACCGTAATACTCCAACCCAATGTACCCTCTTCTAGACCTATACTCCAAACCCAGCATCCTCCTACAACAAGACAAGAAATGTCTAGCATAATCAAACGTATGAAACCCCACAAGATCAGCATTCAAAAGCGACTTCAAAATCTCCTCCCTGACAGGAATCGTCCTGTAAATCTCAGAGGACGGAAAAGGGCTGTGGAGAAAGAACCCCAATTTGACCCTGTGAGACTTCCTTCTGAGGAGAGTGGGGAGCACCATAAGATGGTAGTCGTGCACCCAGACGAAATCCTCATCTGGGTTGAGGAGTTCCATGATCTTGTCGGCGAACGCCATGTTGACCGACACGTAGGCCTGCCAATCGGAGGCCTGGTAGCCGACGTGGCCATCGCTGGTTTTGTTAGGGTTTGGTGACATGGGGAGGATGTAGTGGAAGAGGGGCCAGAGGTAGTGTTTACAGAAGCCGTGGTAGAACCGGTCGTGGACTTCCGGCGAGATAAAAACCGGCAGGCACCGGAAATTCTCGGCGAGGAAGGCGGAGACGGAGTCTTGGTCGGAAGGGGGGATTTCGGGCTTGAGGCAGCCCACGTACCAGACCTCGGCGCCGGCGGGGAAGCCGGTTTTGAGTTGGAGGGCGAGGGAGTCGTTGTCGAGCTCGAAACGGCGGTCGCCGGAGATGGGGTCAAGATGGGATTTGACCGGGAGCTGGTGGGCGACCACGATTCGGCGTTCGCGGGGAGGATCGGGGATGTCGGAGGCGGTTATGGGCTCCTTCGGGAGGCGGTAGAGGGGGCGGGGGGCGGCGCTCCTCGGCGACGGTGCCGGAGCGACGGCCGCCGGCGAGTCATCGAGGTTGAGGAGGTTTAAGTAGGATCTGGACAGCATCAGATTGTTGGACGGGAGTATTACTAGGATGGGTGATCTCCTGAAAAGTCCTCGTGTTGTAACACTCTTCTGAACAAACAAAATTGTTGGGGTTAAACACAAGAGGGCGACAAATCGTAGAAAGAGAAGAATGAAAGTGGGTAGTGGTTTGGAAGGGAGAAATTTGAGTTTGCTGAGAAGGAAAGATGGGAAAAGAAGGGGGAAGTACGAGAGGATAAGCACGAACTCATTCAACAAGAGGAGTTTTAAATTGTGTGTTTTCATTACCAAGAAGGACCGAGAAAGGAGGTTTAGTTCAACCTTCTAATGTTTTTTAATTAGAGAGTGTTATTTTTCCTGTCACTAATCTACTTTTATGATATTTTTAAAATTGGATCACTCAATTTTTGATTTTTCACTAAAAGTTTTATATATTTTTTTGAGCTAATATGTCATATACTTAATTATTAAAAGACTTAATTTAAAAGCATATATACCCACATTAATTTTATTTTTTACAGTTTCAAATATTGAAATCTCATTTATTTTATGAAAACTAGCAGCCTTTTTAAGATTTTAATCTTTATAAAAATGGAGAAATTTACCTAAGTTTTATATTTTCCTCCAAATGACCACCCAAATCAACCTAATATTAATCTACCCTTCCATTACTACAATATTATTATTTGATGTAGGTAGGGCTGAACATCGGTTCAAAACCGAACCGAACCGACAAAAACCAAACCGAACCGAAAACCGATCTGTGGAAATTTTGGAACCAAAAACCGAACCGAAATAGTTCGGTTCGGTTTCGGTTGAGATCGGTTCGGTTTCGGGTAAAACCGAAAAAACCGGACACATTAATCGGTCGCGGCGGTTCGAGGCTTTGAACGAAACCCAAAAATAGATATGAGTCCAGGGTTTGAGGCTTTGAACAAGCGCCGAGGAAGGAGCACCGGTCGCCGACAGGGGCTGGCTCGCCATTGGTATTGGCCGGCGAGTTGGGGTTCCAGATCTGAAGTCGGGATTGGGCCTCGGTCGGAATGGGGTTCGGGAAGGGTAGGCGAGAGAGGCCAGTCGAGCGGGTGAGAGAGAGTAAGTCGTCGGGGGGGCGGAGTTGGGTGGTCGTCGTCGGCGTGAGGGGGGCTGCCGTGGATTGTGGCCGGCGAACGAGAGGCAGCCGGGAGCGGCGGCCTGCAGCTCCAAGGAAAACAGAGAAGTCGGCCTGCCGTGGAGAAAGTAAGGAGAGGAAAGAAGGAGGTGTGCGGGTGGGCCGACGACGAGGAGTAGAGACGAGGTAGGGAAGTCGGGGCTGGCCGCCAGCGACAAGGAGTCGAGGAGAACTGGAGGAGTCGATGAGGAGTTGGGGCAACGACAAGGAGAAATCAGAAGCGGAGAAGTGGAGAATTGGTCCACTGGCGAAGCGGCAGTCTCATCTCAATCTCAAGGAATAGGGTTTTTCGGTTTTAGAAATATTCAAAAAAGAATTTTTTTAAAAAATTCGGTTTTAACCGAACCGAACCGATAATAAACCGAACCGAAACCGATATTTCTGAAATCAGTGGACCGAAAACCGAACCGAATCTTTTCGGTTCGGATCGGATCGGATCGGTTTGGTCGATTCGGCTAAAATCTTCGGTTTTGGTCGGTTCATGAACAGCCGTAGATGCATGAAACATAAAGCAAAATTTATGGTTAATTAGGGGTCAGTATCTTGTTATGGATGAGACAAAATTTAATTCGTAAATCTTATTATGAGTTAAACATACTTGATTAATCCAACTAGCATGATTGTGTTTGTCCATACGCACCGATCATCTTTCTCTATTTTAATTTTTGTTAATTTAATTTCTAAACAAGAGTTTATAAATTGTTATTAATGTTTTAATTGAATAGTTTGTCTCTTTTTTTGCATGAATGTTATAAATTTATTATTTTTTCTATCATTTCAACTACTATTAGTATATTCAAACCAAACAAAACTAATATTAGTATATAATATAATATATTTTTATAAATGAACTAACAAATTTGTCATTTATTAACAAACAAATTTAGTGTGGAAACTATCATTCTATACAAATGTGTGCGTATATATATCAAATTTCTATGACATACCTTAGACATCGATGATAAAAAAAAACATTCTATATGGATGCATATATTTTTTTAATATCATCTTTTTAGTTGCCATTTATTAACTAACAAATTTAGTGTGAAAGCTACCCTTATATAAGGATGCAATATATATATATTTGAAATTTCTCCAAAGTATTTTTATAATACTTGCATTATTATTAGTTCTAAATTTTGAATCTAATCGACAATGTCAATCAAATATAATTAATATCATGATTAGAGATTAATATTATCTAACATACCTTAGACACCTATGATAAAAAACAAATATCTTATAATAGTTCTATGAATTTTGGTTGTAGTCTTATTGATGAAGAGATTTTTATTTCATCCATGCATTCACTCTTATAAAAAGAGGATTCTTAGTTTTGAAACATGAGAAGACACTGTTCATACACTCGTTTCTAGAAAGAGGATGAACCAGTGTGTTCATACCTTTGAAATGACAGATCATGGGATACAAATAAACGTGGACAAGTACTCGAACCAAAAGATGTTGACGACATTGCTAAAGTTATCGTACCGTTACATGACTTAACAAATCGAATATATTGGAAATCAAGCAGAAATGGATGGCATTCCGCGAATGCTACAATCAAATGAATTCAAGAAGGCAAAAACAAAAGAACTTCATTTGGAAACATGTCGTAAATGGACTGCCCACTATAACCGGACTTGCAACAAACCACATCGCAATTCTGCAGGGATGCGGATTTCCGCAATGAAACAAACAAAGATGTCTTTCACTTATTACTAGAGTGCAGCATCACAAAACAGGCTTTGGAAAACTAGAACCTAGAAATTGCCCAAAAATCCAAACAAGTAGGCTCAGAGCATCGACATCCTCTAAATTTTATTGAAGAAATTCATTCAAAGGTTACAAACGCACAAACGAAAATTGTGTTTTATTTTACGGTGGTGTGCATGGTATCCCAGGAATAAACACATCTTCGATAACGAAAATCATAACCAAATCAACCTAAGAAACATTCTGGAATTCACGCTCAAACAAATTGATGAATGGAAGGAAGCCATCAGAATGAGGAATGAGGACAATAAAGGACATAAACCTAAGCATCGCAAACGAAAGGGGGGAACAAAACGGATAAAACCCTAGAACAATTTCTTTAAACTCAATTTTGATGGAGTTGTTAATTCCACCGGAATTGCGTCCTTTGGTTTTCGACCGACATCAAAAAATTCTCAATTATTAATTGTGCCGTTTTTTTGGGTCGAAGATACTACATATGAAAATCGAACTAGATATCTTTGGTACTAGGCTTAACTGTTACACTAAATGCGTGAAGGCTATTGATTGCGTTATATAAGGTATCCTTTTTTTGCCTTTAATCTAATGCTCCATCAATGTTCTTATACGCAGCACAACAACAATGTACCCGATCTCAACCCGTGGCAAATTCTCCATCCAATAATCAATATGGTCATATCCGTTTACTTGGTTGGAGGCATTCTTGAAAATATATATATATATATATATATGGAGCACTCTATTGAAGCCCATGTTTATTCATGCGAAATGAAGCCCATTACTAATCAAATATATGATCCATAATTGTTCAAGAGGTCTATCTTGTTTTTGAGCTCTAATGACTAATGAGTAGACCTGGCAAATTCTGACCCGACCCGAAAACCGACCCGACCCGCCCGAAATTGTCTGGGTTATAACCCGGAAAAGTAAACCCGAAACCCGATGACCCGGGAAATTTCTGGGTCAAACCCGTTTGGTTTTGGTTAACCCGTTGGGTCGAACGAAAAACGGGAATGGTGAAAAAAATTGACACATTGTTGGGTTCGATTGTAATGATTTGTCTTCCTCTCGTCATTAGCCGAACTCATCTCCAATTGATTGATTAAAATATGATTCTTTATAAAGAAAATTGACTCGAGTAATTGATTTTGAACATGAAATATACCAATTGATTAAAGATGTACTAAGTTAGTGTCTCTTAAATTGATGTATACTTCTCAAGGTTTGAATGTTTTTTTGCTTTGTTGAACTAGAATCTAAGTTCTGAATTGATTTGTAAAGTTGTTCTAGGTTACATTAATGTTTATAGTTTTATCAAAGTTAAGATATGTAAACGATGAGAAATATTATACTTTTAAAATATGTAAATTACAAGCTTCTTCTTCTAGTATGATATATGCATACAAGAACTCTAGGATTTAAGTTTTCATACAAATTACTTTTTATCTAACGTGTGTGTTTTTTTTCTTCATAATCAATTTTGAATCTCTAGGATTTGAACTTTAAGGTTAATCATCTCTTATTGAAATTCTTTTAGAAAACACCATGAATGTGAAATTGAAACTTGTTTTTGTTGTCTTTGTGCTACTCATCCCACTTAGTCTAGCACATGATTGATTACAAAAATCTTGTTAAAATAGGTAGATATCACGTCATGATTAAAATTTGTAATAGTGAGTACAAAGACGAAGTGTAACTCTTGTATTAAAAATCTAAATCCTTACATATAGGTGTCAATTAAATTATATTATAACTTTAAAAGTAAATAAGAGAGTTATAAATTAATATCAACAAAAAAAATAATAGATAAATTTGAAAAATAAATTTGAAAAATCAGGTTCTTTAACCCGTTGGGTTGACCCGAACCCGCAATAAACCCGTAGTGACCCGACCCGTTTGGACCCGTTAAAATTGTGACCCGAAATGACCCGACCTGGTGTTTGACCCGAACCCGATTACCGAAACCCGAACCCGACCCGCCCGACCCGATTGACAGGTCTACTAATGAGTCTCCAAGCTGTCATGGGAAAAGAGGAAAGATAGTATATGAATAGATGCTTTTTTTTTTTTTTTTGAGCAATGTAGATGCTTTTTTAGTTGCACTCGAGT
Source organism: Polygonum maritimum (assembly GCA_963924305.1). Classification (NCBI taxonomy): domain Eukaryota; kingdom Viridiplantae; phylum Streptophyta; class Magnoliopsida; order Caryophyllales; family Polygonaceae; genus Polygonum; species Polygonum maritimum. The sequence goes on from OZ002736.1 coordinate 2,307,097, forward strand.
AGTATTTATTTGTTTATCAATCTTAAAAATTTTAAGTAATTTTGATAATAGTTTAAAAACAAATGTTAGTTATTTTGTATAGGCATCTAGGCTCATACAATACTTTTCATATATGATATAACCCTTTACTAACTCATAACATAAATAGCATGCATTTTTATAGCAACATCTATGTTAGACACCAACAACATCGTATAGTTCCTCCAGGAGGCAAATCACTTGCAAAGCCCTCCTCTAAAACTTCACCATTTTGAGGGAAAGTTGACACAATTGCCCAACCTACGCACATGTGGGCTGTAAGAAGATACAAGCGCAAAACCAAACAACTTTTAGGCCCAAATATCCTCCACTAGCAAACTTACACTTGTACGCCCAAATGTTTGTAAAATAGTATCAGTCTTGTTTGGTAAAAGTAGCTGAAATCAAACTTAAATGGTAGTTGGAGTTTTTTTTTGTAATTTAAGCTGATATTTATTTTTATTTTTATTTTTTTGATCAAAATGAGTATAAAATATTTATGGCTGAAATTCATAACTTATTTAGAAGCTTATATTTTAAGTTGAAGGATATTTAATAAAACAAGCTAATTTTTGTGTAGAAATAGATGATATATTGATGAAAATGAGTATAAAATATTCTTTAATTTATTTTTGGGATATTTTATATACCCATACCTAATTACCAATATTTATATACTCAAATAATATTTACTCTTTTTTTTAGGATAAGGATAACAGTGATCGTCACCATTATTGAAAATACAAATATATCTTTTATGCTATTCTAGAGGTCCAATTGTTAAATAATACTAGTCACAAAGCTTTGATGTTTTACTTGTGTTAAATACCATTTCTATGTTGGTGTATTTTTAACCAGACTTATATTGCACAAAATAAAGCATAAATTACATAGTGCAAAAAAGTTGTGAGCTATTCGGAACGTGACAAGGAATGGCTGAAATTGAACTCATTAAATTTGCAAGATATCAACCAATTACACCGTGCAAAATGTATTGGGTTGGAGCTAGCCTTCCAAATTTCTTCTCAAATGGGGAGTTAGCTGTGAAACCGGTCTCCGGAATCCGAATCCTTCTGCAATAGCAGTCTCAGCACACCATACAGCCGTTTAAAGTCAAGGTCTTCTTCTCCAATCCCTTTCTTATTTTATTTTTCCCCCCTTTCTTCTGTGTGGTTCTATTCTGTTCCTGATTTCTCTCTCTTCCTTGTTAGGTTTTAGTAGTGTATTTCTTTAATCTGAAATCTTGTATTATCTGTGCTTTCCCCTCTACTACTTAGGTTGATTGATTACTGGATTTTGCTGGGCATCAGTGAAAAAGCCCTAATCTTGAACTCATTTCTGTTCTGGGTTTTGCCTGTCAATTCAAGATATGCCCAGAATTTCCTCCTGATTAAATATTTTCGAGTTGGGTAGTGTGATGTGTTTGTGGGGAAATTAGTTCTCCATCTCAGCTTGCTGTAGGCCAAGGATGGAGTTGAAGCCACAGAAGATAGTAAGGTTGGTTGCTAACTAAAGCTTGTAGCTTTAGCATTTAATTTCTTACATTTGATCTATTTGACACTCCTCATGATTTTGTACTGCTTAGATTCTATTCTGGTGGGAAAAGAGAGTCAGAAATTCAATTGCCCAAGTGTGACCCTTCAACACTAGAAAGATCATCTTCTTCATACAAGGTCTCATCCTACTATTATAACAATGGCGGCGGTGGGGGCGGTAAAACTGGGATTGGTAATGAGAAGTTTTTGTTTACGAAGCCGGGTAATAGCATTACTAAGATCTTGCCTCATGAGCAAGAGACATGGAGGAAGAGGATACTTGATCCAGGGAGTGATATCGTGTTGCAATGGAACCGGATTTTCATCTGCACTTGCTTGGTAGCCCTTTTTGTGGATCCCTTGTACTTTTACTTGCCCAGTGTGGGAGGAGATGGGCAGACCTCTTGCCTTCAGTCAGACCGAAATTTGAGGATCACAGTGACCCTTTTCAGAACAATTTGTGATCTCTTCTATCTGTTGCATATGCTGATTAAGTTCAGAACAGCTTATGTGGCGCCCAGTTCTCGTGTTTTCGGTAGGGGTGAACTTGTGCTGGATCCTGAAATGATATCTCAGAGATACTTAAGATCTGATTTCTTCATTGATCTCATTGCCACTTTGCCTTTACCTCAGGTGAGTTCATTATTACTGTGATAAGTCATTCTTCATTGCACAAAGTTAAGTATAATAGTCACGCAGATATGGTAAAGCAAGTAGAGTTATTGTTAGTCTTGTAAGTTTACTGAGTTCCGCTTGTCCAGAGGCATAGTTTATGGGGAGTTATCTGTATTAGTGCAGAAAAACGGAGGAAATGTTGAAAATTAAGGAATTTTCTTTTGTATAAACTCTCAAAAAATATATGTCGATCGTAGATTTGCTAGGATGCTTTTTTATTAAACTGTAGGGGTCATGGAATGGTTGCATATGAGTGATGAATGGAATGGAGGATACAAGCACCTTTGAAGAAGATGGTCTTGGGAATGATTTTGTTACTTGGTGTAGTATTCTTGGTGCTTTGTGCATGTTTTCAGAAATAGTAGTTGTCAGTTAAAGACTTATCATATAATGTTTATTACTGAAAAATCATTGTACTACATCCAAGAAAGGAGATCCCGTTATATGTTTGCGAAGTTCTTTTTTTATTTTTTATAATCAACTACAAGACTGTGCTTAGTTTATCCATGGTTTGTGTTTCTTCCATATATGTTTTGCAGATTGTCATCTGGTTCATCATTCCTAAAACAAGAAAGCTCCAGACTGCTCACAACAATAATGCTCTTGCACTCATTGTCTTGATTCAGTATATTCCCCGTCTGTATCTAATTTTCCCATTGAGCCATCAGATTATAAAAGCTACTGGAGTTGTCACAAAGACTGCCTGGGCTGGAGCTGCATACAATCTGCTATTATATATGTTAGCGAGCCATGTATGTTTTTCTCTGTTAGCAAGCCCGTTTGTCACATTTGACCCTTGGATAATGTCTTTTGCAAGAATTATATTGCTGTTTCCCTTAGAAATCTTTAATCAGCTGATGTGGCTTTTAGAACCATCAATCCACGTCTTAAGCATTTTTATCTAAGAAAATCCCGGAGTAGGATGTTATATAACAATTCTCGTCTATTTCCAGGTTTTGGGGGCATCATGGTACTTAACGTCTATTGAACGCTATACCCATTGTTGGAAGTCCCAGTGCAAAGGGGAGGGACCTGCAAAGTGCGACCTTTCTTTTCTGGATTGTGAATCTCTCAGTAAACGAGATCGCATGCATTGGGCAACTAATACCACTGTTTTTAGCCAATGTGTGCCCAAAAAAACTAATGGCTTCCAGTATGGCATATTCGAGAATGCAGTGACAAAAAATGTTGTCGGCTCTAACTTCATCAGGAAGTACTTTTACTGCTTGTGGTGGGGTTTGCAGCAATTGAGGTACATCTTCAAACTTCAGTTTAATATTGTTCTGGCGTAGTTAGAATTACCAACTTAATGCGTACAGTCTAGATGATAACTACATTTTGTTGTATGGATTTTAAAATCTATAGCTGTTTTTCTTCTGTTTTGAAGTTCTTATGGTCAAAATCTTCAAACAAGCATGTTCATTGGAGAGACCGCATTTGCAATACTCATCGCTATCACAGGGCTTGTCCTATTTGCTCATTTGATAGGCAATATGCAGGTATTATGTACTCCCCCTCTTATTGTCATAAAGTTTCAACGAAGCCAATAATTCTAGCTATACATTTGGATTGCATGCCAGATTTTATAGGTTTTGACACTATCTTGAATGTGAATGTTCTCCTTATCTGTTTTTGTAGACATACCTTCAATCTATTACTGTGAGACTTGAGGAATGGAGACTAAAGCGAAGGGACACAGAAGAATGGATGAGACACCGACAACTCCCTGATGACTTGAGGCATCGTGTTCGGCGCTATCTCCAGTACAAATGGCTTGCAACGCGAGGAGTTGATGAAGAAGCTATTCTGCGTAGCTTACCAGCAGATCTTCGACGAGACATTCAGCGTCACTTGTGCTTGGATCTTGTCACAAGGGTATCATATTTTCCTTATATGGCTTCTTCACTTCTTTAACTTCAGAACTTAATCATTGCCCTTGCCATTTTAGACTCTGTTACATCTACTAAAATATTTCTAAAAGCTTACAAATAAGTAACTACATGCCTCAATTATAGCCAATGAATAAAGATTATTTCACATCAGAAGTTTCAGTCTGCATTTTCCAATAACAATCCTCATAAACTCACCAATACATCATTACCTAAAAGTCTGAAGTGATACATTTCCTAACAAAATTATAGGTCTAAAATGAGATGTTATTTTCCCGGAATGGAGGCAGTATAAAGAGAGTCAACTTGTTTAAATTTATTCCTAACTCCATTGGCGGTTTGCAGGTTCCATTTTTCTCACAGATGGATGATCAGCTACTCGATGCCATATGCGAGCGTCTTGTTTCATCATTAAACACAAAAGGCACCTTCATTGTTCGAGAAGGTGACCCTGTGACCGAGATGCTCTTTGTCATAAGAGGAAGGCTAGAAAGCTCAACCACAAATGGGGGGCGAACCGGTTTCTTCAACTCAATCATCCTGAGGCCAGGTGACTTTTGTGGGGAAGAGCTACTTGGCTGGGCCCTGCATCCAAAATCCACCCTGAATTTACCCTCTTCAACACGAACCGTCAGGGCTTTAGTCGAGGTGGAGGCGTTTGCACTACGGGCTGAAGATCTCAAGTTTGTAGCTAATCAGTTCAGGAGGCTACACAGCAAGAAGCTTCAACACACTTTCCGGTTTTACTCCCACCATTGGAGGACTTGGGCTGCTTGTTTTATTCAGGCCGCTTGGAGGAGGCATAAGAGGAGAATGTTGGCAAAGGATCTTCTAACATCCGAGTCGTTTATCATGGACGAGTGTGAAGAAGAGAATGAATCTTGCCTTGAGGGAGAAGAAACCGCCGTTTCCAGCCCCTCGTCAGCAAAAAGTAATCTGAATGTTACAGTCTGGGCTTCTCGGTTCGCAGCAAACACGAGAAAAGGAGCGCAGAGGATTAAAGCTTCTGGTTTGCCCAAGTTACAGAAGCCTGAGGAGCCTGATTTCTCTGCGGACCCAGAAGATGCTTGAATAAACAGAAGTCTACTTTGTTATATTATACCTGCACCTGATTTGGTATGTCTATATTATATACTATGTATACACAAATTCAGCGAGGACTGACTTGGTGTTGTGAAATCATGACCCAGAAGTTTTTTTTTTCTTTTCCATTTGGTACCAAGGCTTGATCTGGAAGCTGATTTTGCAAATACATCAAAAGAGTTCTCCTGGTTCATGAAGCAATCTAAATGTAACATTGTAACTGGGCAAAGGAGCCTTGTCATGTCTTGTTGTCCATTCTATATGGAAGCCTGTATCCACGAAAACAATTTGAAATGGTTTACTTGGTACTTAATGTAGTTTTCAGATAGAAGGCACCATTAATTTGCGGATGCATGGAGATTAAGTTTCATATTTTCAGAATGTTGTACATTTCCTATTCAAGTTGCAATTCTTGTTGGAGCATGGATTCATCCTCCTGACATCACATATCTACATCTTGTCCAAATCATAGAACTCTATTGTCTTGTACTTCTGGGATATGATCTCAGCTTGGACTTTCCTCGCCGTGTCTGTTGCACAACCAACCAAAATAAGAACAGATGTGCCTGCGAATCCTCGAAACGCAGTCAAGTGCGTGGTTTGCTCGATCACTGCTGGACCAGCTGCCAAAATCGCCAGAAAAGCAGACCCCAGAACTGATATTCTACTCAGAACCTGTATCAGTGGCAGAGATCCGTTTTTATTAAACCTCACATTAAGCCTAGCACAACAGGCAGAATTTGCTCTCTGAAATGACAGAATGTAATACCGTTTTTATGAACAAGGCAGTGCTTTTTCCTGGGCGGACGAGCGGAATTGATGCCCCTTGCCGCTTTAACTGCTCACTAACATCATCAGGGTCCAGTTGCAGGAATGTATAGTAGTAGTTGAAGAAGGCTATCAAAAGAATATTTGTTGGAAGATAGAAGGAACCTGCAAATATGCCAAACCGTTTGATGTAGAAACTCGTACCCAAATCAACAGAAAAGGAAGTCCGTAGTGCTTCAACCGTATCAGGTTGTTTCTGTATGGTTTAATAATGGGCATTTAAGTTGAATGCAAAGTCAGATCCTGTTAGAATGCAGATTTGTATTTGAATTTCTTAAATTCAACAAATTACTGATTTCTCGTCTATAGGGTTGTCTTTTTTCTTTCTATGAAACCTTATCACCAGGAACTCGAAAAAGTGACTGGTCTAACCTCCAGGGTTTAGTGCAACTGCAGCTTGTTTCAATGCATTTAAGCCAGTGAAACGTGCCAAAGTAGCAGGAAGAGCCAAGGAGGAAGTAGAAAATATGATAGGCATAACTCCACCACTGTTCACCTTCACAAGAAAAGAAAGTGTCACATCCGTGAATTTCTCCTCCACTTTTTTGACAGCCAGTTGACTGCAATTAGATAAATATGAAGGTGTAGACAGTAGAATTGGGTAGAATCAGAGCACTGAGCAGTAGTAACAAAACAATTCTGTTACATTCTACAAAAATATAAGCATATGCTACAATTGCTGATAATGACACAATTTTATATGTCAAATGAATATGAAGACTAACCTTGAATGGTAAATAAGCAGACTTTTGAATTCCACCACCTCTACTGGCATACCTCGAGGCATAGTTCAATGGAATTTTCCTCTCAGCTTCCTGAAATCTTTGTAAGAGTCATATTGAGTTGAAGTTTTCTTCTACTCATCTATTTCCTTCTAACAAAAACTTATGGAGAAACCAAATAATGTACCTGAACATAAACAATGCCAAATACCAACAGCAAGAAGGACACAATAGTGGTGGCAAATCCAACATAATTTCCTTCTTGGTAAGCCTCTGCAACAGTCCTTCCGAAGGATGCTGGCAGATAGGAGATGATGTTTGTGAAGATCAAAAGGGACGTTCCATTTCCAAGTTTGAGGTCAGAGATACGTTCGCTTAGATATATGGTGAATGCAGAACCGAGTGTTAACAGAACAATAGATGATACAGCCCACTCAGTGGAGAAGTCATTCACATAAGGGCGAAGGAAAAGCACTTGTCCAATTGCCTGTCCCATGAATTCAGCATATTAGTCAATACTCTCCACCCACCAAATCATTCTACTATTTACTTTAGCACCAAAAAAGTCCATCTATTCAATATTAGTACTCTCTCTGTTCACCAAATAATGTCATTTTAGCATTTGATACAAATATTAAGAAAACCATTAATTGAACTAGATATTTTCTAAAATTTTAAACTTTATCAATACAATGTCATTGGAGCCAGTGAACAAAGAGAATTTGTATGCAAAAAGTCATTCCATTTTAGTAGACAGATCTCACACACCAAACATTTCTTAACAATATTAGAGGACTAAAATGGCATCCTTTATGCAGGCGTGTGGTGTTTCTCACCTGTACTATAGCAAACCCAACCGAAGCATACCGTGTATACTTCTGAAGCTTCTTTCTTCCAGCTTCGCCTTCTTTCTTCTGGAGGTCTTGCAGCTTGGGATAGATCTGAGCAAGAAGTTGGAACACAATCTGTGCATTGATGAAAGGAACAATCCCGAGAGAGCATATCCCAAGCCGGCCAATACCACCTCCAGAAAACGAATCCAACGTTCCAAGGAAACTGTTCTGATCTAAGTTACCAACAAACGCCTCACGGTTCACTCCACCAAGCGGAACATAAATTCCTAGGCGAGATAAAGCCAAGAGTCCCAAAAGCTGGAGAAACTTGCCCGGTAACGGACCTTTGAAGAAATCCCCGAAATCTATGGAACTATCTTCAATTGCAGCTGCCAGAGATTAAACTAGCCATTTCAAAACATAGATGAAAAACCGAAAACCATGTCTGATACATTTAATCTTCATGAACAACATAACAAGAAGCCAAACCTGCTACCCCTCTGCCCGAAGACGACCTCTCCTTCTTAGTACCAGATGTGCTCTCAAGTTTCTCCGAAACAAGACTCCTCAAACTTTCCCATGCCCCGATTAAACCCGACGACTCGTCTGGATTGATACCTAATGGGTCAAATACTGGGCTCTTGGAGCTGAAAACAAATTCTATTCAACATAAATAGATTATAGGGAAACCAGATACCCCAGTAATACAATTATTCAGTCTGCATTCTTCTTTGAAAAACCCTAGTTCAAGGTCTACCCAAAATTAGTCAGAACAAATATAAAGTTTAAGTCTTTAGCTCATAAGAGACCAAAGAGAAGGTCATCTTCAACAATTTGACTAAAAGAATAAGGAAACATGATAATCCCATAAGACCCAAGCAGGAATTGAATAACAAAAGCATATCAGGAATCAATAAAGATTCAAAATAACTTTGAAGAAAAGTGATAGTGCAATTGTATTCATTCTATCCAACATATTTTTACCTGGTGGAGAGAGCAAATGTTAACGAATTCGATTTTCTGGGGAGTCCAAGACTGAATTTGAAAGCCGAACTTGGAATCCTTGTGGAGAATTTCGGAGTGAAAGGGTAGCTGCTGGTGAGGGGAGAGCATGGTGCCAGGGGCTCTATCGTGAACATTATCCTCGTCTTTCTCTCGCTCTCTTCCAAGAGTAAGCTTAAGCTTAAGCTATTATCCGAGACAAGTACTTTGTTTTGTTATTTTACAAAAATGTCATCTTATTTTTATACTGTTAATAAAATTACCACTCTTATGAAGGAAAAAATTACTCAAATAGTACAAACTTTTGCATATTAACAAAAAATGATCCTTACCTTCATCGGACATTTTTTTTTGATGAATCGGACATTTGGACTATAACTAATGGCTTAATATATAAATACATACTCTTAAATTTGCTCTTAAAAGTCATTTACGACCCTATACTTTAAAGTTTACCAATTAAGCACTTTAACTTGACTTTTATGACCTCTTAAAGAGTTGTGTACTTCACATACTTTGATGTGGAAATTCATTTGCCAAATAACTTCCACCTCCTCTTGTCTTCTTATTAATTTAGATGTGGAAATTCATTTCACATCAAAGTATGTGTTTCTTATTGATTTAGATATGTCTTCCCTTCCTTCCCAAGTGAGTTTCATTGTTGTAGGCTTATGAGGACGTTTTCCTAGATGAATTACCGCCCGACCTTCCACCTATTTGTGGCATTGAGCACAATTTTGATTTAGTGCCCGACACTGCCCTACCCAACCGAGCTGCATATTGGGCCAGTCTCGAAGAGACCAAGAAGCTTCAACGCCAAGTCTCAGAGTTGATGGATAAGGAGTATGTGGGAGAGAGCTTGAAGTTGGGGTATGTGTGTGGGTTGTCGTGCCATTAATCAAATGACGGTTTCAACCCCATTTCAATCTGATTCCAACCCGATTCTTACCATTGTACCAGACGGGCCCAAGTACTTTCCAACGGATATGGGCCAATTCGAAAACCCAAACGGCCCGGAACTTCCTCTTCCTTCTTCTTCGGCTTCTCCCCTCGCCTTCACAAACCGTCATGGCGCCGCCGCCGATCTGCGCCTGTGTGGCCGTTGGCGCCGCCGTTACTCTCTCCGCCATATCAGGTAATCTTTCCCTACTATTCCCCTCTTCTGTCTTTCCAATATTGCCCTTACCCGCTACCTAAACCAATTCTACATTCTGTTCGATCTTAGTTTGGTTACTGAGAGCGAAATGGAAAGACCTACAATCGAAACTTTCAGAGCTCGAAAAATCCCTTGCGATTTCCGTCGAAAACAATAACGCTGAACGACAAGGTCGGATCCGAGCTCAGCAGGTACCACAAAACCCCCCTGATGTTGATTGCTTTTGGACTTTTATGCTCAATGAAAAATTGCTGGTGATAGTTTCTCTAATAGTACAATTTAGGCTCTCAGGAAGGAAATGCTACAAGCGAAACCGGACAAAAACGCTGAAACTACATCTTTTCCCATGACTCCAATTGGCATAGTGCATTCTTGCTTCTCAACCAGGTATAGTTGATGACCTCTACTCAGGTTGTTGTTGGGAAATCGACCCCTCTGACGACACTTGAATTTCGAGCAATAGTATTGGGTAGGCTTGATTGAGTGTTGGTGTGGGTTGTGTCACACATGTAAATAAGTTAGAGCATGTAAGTTAGGGTGTGTAGGTGTCCCACATTATAAGGATGTGTCGTTGGAGGGGCCGATTTCCCAACAGTTGTTGACTGGTATTAGGCATTTGAAAACTTGTGGGAATGAAATCGATTTCGAATGAGTGGACATCTTGTGAAATTTTTGCATTAAATTGATGCGTTTGTAACCTCATTTTGTATGTAAATATGATCCAATGGTACATTGAAATGATAATTGAGGGTAACAATGCAGGAATGGTACACCGAGACAGCCTTTGCTAGTACCTCTTGCTAGAGCATGTTTGGTGTTCGATCCTGCAAGAGTTCCCATGGCTTCTCTGGAAGGTCTTGAACAATATTCTCATTGCTGGGTTATATTTGTGTTCCATCTGAATACTAATCTGGATAAGCTATGGAAAGACCCTTCTCAATCGAAGATGAAGGCGAAGGTTTAATGTTTTGGCCGTTGTTGTTTGTTATTGACTTAAAACTGAGCACATGCTAATTCTGTCTGGTGGAAAGTAACGAAACTAAGGTGCTGGTTGGATTATAGGTTAGAGTGCCAAGATTAGAAGGTGGGAAAAAGGGAGTACTTGCGACGAGATCTCCTCATCGCCCAATTCCTATTGGTCTTACTGTGGCAAAGGCAAGTGACGGAAATAATGAGCATGTGTCATGTTAACCCTGAAAATCTGTCATTGTTAACCTATTAATCAATTTAAACTTCAGATTGAAGCTGTCAAAGGGCATATGGTTCTCCTTTCAGGAATAGACTTGGTTGATGGCACGGTAAGTTATTCTTTTTGGTTTGATGCTCAAACTTTAATCAATGGATCTAATTTTTACTAATTGAGAAATTTGATGACAGCCAGTGCTGGATGTCAAGCCTTATCTTCCATACTGTGACAGCATCCAAAATGCAACTGTGGCCGATTGGATCATGGTAATCTTTCCATGCTTTATTGGACGATCATGACAGCTTGTAATGTTTCAGTACACACCTAACATAATATAACGTTTAGATCTGCTTAGATAGATTTTCTCTTTATTGCTTGGTTATTTATGTTGTTTTACACTGGTTCATGATTATACCTATTTCAGCTTCCGCATATTTGTTCATTTCATCTTTATCTTAAATGAATCAGTTTCCATTGCGTGATTTAATTTAATTCTTTTGTAAAGCATTTTTTTTTTCTTACGTTTGTAGAAACTTTACGTAGTATTGACTGTTTACTACTTAAACTTGCGACGTTATCAACATATTATGACTAGTTCTGTAGATTCATAGTAATTCTTTATACAATATGTATATTATACCTTCACCGTGAAAGGGTTGGTTTAAGGCTAACATGTTTGAATTCAAAGTTGAGAAATCTCATATTGCCGATTCACTGAGATCTCCCAATGGCGAAACTACTTGCTTCTGCGTGGATTGACATAATTACAAACAGTATATTGTCCATTGTTTTTCAAAGTTTGTAACTTGCAATAACATGTTCTCTCTTTTTCTTTGTTTCCTTGGACTGATCAATAGGAAGACGATTTATTAGCTGTACCTTCTGTTAGCTTCACCAAGGGCTTTTCGTCGGCACTTGCAAATTGCTGGGAGTCCTTGGTATCCATTCCTCCGCTGAACTCAATGCTTAACTTCAATTACATGCCAGTAAAATGCTGAATCTTCAATAATTTATAACTCTGGTGCAGGAAAACAACACTCTCTATGCATCAGCTGACGAGATCCAGATCTTGATACAGCAGATTCTCTCGTGGGACATTCGGTCATCATCTCAACGAATCAGGCCACATAACTCTTCTGCCGTATCAGTAAATGTTGAAGAATTCACCAACTCCTCTGTGGTAGAAAAGAAAAAAGAAAATGGAGCTCTGAACCCTGGTACTGAACACGTCCCGTCTGGTGACATCTTATACCACTTGTTGGCTGAAGGTTTAGACATTTCATACAAGATTGATAGCCAAGCCAACGTTCTTGTAGAGGGCGTCTCTATTGACCCTGCAGGCACAAAGAATAAACAGAGACAATGCAATTACAAGATGTGGGAAGACAAACTTAGGTAAAATCTCGGTTAGATCATATTCTTTGAGAAATCATGTATTTTTATGTCATTATATTGGTGGGATAGTGATAGAAACATTTTTCTGGCATAAAATTTGTTGGAGCTTCAGATCCTCCAAGTTTTCCGAATAATTGTTGTATGGATTTTAGTTTAGTTTGGTTCTTGTTTGTTTTTTTTATAAATCTATCTTCATTATTTGTTCCTTTAAAATGTTGATAATACTCAATTCTACATTTTGTAATGAGATTTGAAGTCATGAAAATAAAATGAAAAGTGAAACACAAACTAGTGATCGATGTTCTGTTTTAGTTACATGTGAAAACCGGGAACAAAAATAACTAAAATCGGGTTCCTAAAAACAGGAAGAGTAAAACCGAATTGGACATAAACTAAATCGACAAAATATAATTTATTAAACGTCCCTCTGAAATTAACTCTACGACAAAACGTATCTCTTCCCATCCCGATTTCACCGGCGAAAACACAACCCAAGCGATCGCTCCGAAATCCGTTGCAACAAACATACGGCGCCGTTTAGCGGCTTCCTATCGAGGAGGCATGGACCAGTAGCGGCCCGGAGGTTCGGTCGCCGATGATGGAAGCCATCGGGTACGCTTTCGCGGGGCTCCGGATCGACAAGGACGGCTTGAGGCGGAGGGTTTCGATGCCCCAATACCTCCGTCTCGCCATCCGCCGTGCAATCAACTCAAGGGACGTCTCTGCGGGCGTCGACTCCACCGTGCTCGTCTTGGGGAACGACGGCGCCCTGCCCGCTGACTGCCCCATGGTCGTCTTTGTCAATACGAGGAGCGGTGGATGTAACGGCCCCCAACTCAAGGCCCGCCTCCAGCAATTGATGGGCGAAGAACAGGTTCACATTGTTTACTCCGTCGCCGACTCCCTCGCCGCCCTCGCCTTTTCCTTTCCGATTGGTTTGCATTTACTCGCCAACCCGCCTGTGGGTTCGACTTCGTTGTTGTCCGAGGACTTTCGTGGGCGTGCTCGCCCTCGTAACATTTGCACTTAACTTTCAATAAATTCCTAGGCTAAGCCTTTTTCTGACCAAAAAAAAAATTGGCGAAGAACAGGTTCACATTTCTTGCTTTGTTTAAAAAAAAAAAAAATTATTATATGATTTATTGTTCCAAGTGATTTCTTGTTGTCCTTGAGCTTGAATATTGTATTTGTATAGCATAAAAATCAACATTTAGTTTGTATGGTTTATTATTCAATTTGGCTTTAACCCACTCAAATTCAATTCCCCATAACATCACATTTTTTTACTCACATTTAATGCAAAGCTCTTTTGACCAAAAAAATAAATTAAATCAAGTCTCTTTAAACTTTTTATATATTTAAATTAGATATTATACATAATAATACAAAGTTTTATTGATAGTTAAATGTCATTTTTTCCGATTTAAGAGTATTAAGTAACTATAATATAGTCGGTTATTCTTAATTAATTGAATTTCTCGAATAAATTGTCTCTAGATAGATTTTTTTTTATCTCTGTATATCAACAAGATGAGCGTAAGATTATTTCTTAATACTAACAACTAGTGTCTAGAGGTTGGTTTTTTCCAGGTATCTTTGAGAACTTATAAGTTAAAATAATTGATTTTTTTTTGGAATTCTAGGTACTTGACCTATCAGATGTAAAGCCCCAAGAATTTGTGCAATATGGATTGGGTTGCTTAGAGAAGCTAGCCGCTAACGGTGATGATTGTGCTAAAGATACTCGACAAAATTTGAGGGTTTTGGTATGTTGTAATGCACATTGTATAGTTATTGGAATTCTAAGAGTCTTGTGCAAGTTGTCTATGCTAGAGCATTCACATTAGAGAACTTAAAAGGAATTTCTTAACAAAATAAGAAAAAAAATAATTTTTTTTTGACAAAATCAGAGAATAGTGATTTCTTCTGAAAGAAATAAAATGAAAAAAAAGAGAAACACTTTTCTGAAAAATTTATCTTTTTTGAAATTGTTAAAAAAAAATTTCATTCTATTCTCCATTGTGGATGCTCTTAGATATATTATCGTTCTTTAATAGTGAAAGTTTCATCTAACACTGTAACAACGCGATTATCAACATTAAAAAGCTTGTTGAATTCAGGTTGCAGGAGGAGATGGTACCGTTGGTTGGGTGCTTGGGAGTTTAGGAGAACTTTATCATGGTAGATACCCAATTCCTCCTGTAGCAATTATTCCACTTGGCACAGGGAATGATTTGTCAAGAACCTTTGGTTGGGTAAAAATTTCATTTTATTCTTAAATGTAAGAGCTCAATTATCTTATCAATTTTGCTTATTTGTTATAAAATTTCTCAGGGTGGCGCATTCCCATTTGGTTGGAAATATGCTGTTAAAAATTATCTCCATAAGGCTATTAGAGGTCCGATTTGCCATCTAGACAGGTGGAGTTTATAACATATATATAAATCAATAAGAATTGGAGCTATTATATTGCGTCACCTCGGATTTGGTCGATCACATGTCAATCTTATATTTATATCGCTTATGTGCGATTTTATGGCATTTTTTGAAAATTTCTTTTTCATATGAAGTAATACTTTGGATCCCATTTTATTTTAGTAAATGAGTTTTTATACTAACAGATCCACATCATCAACCTATTTAAATCCCACCTTATTTTTGTCTAATTATTGATTCGTTTATCCAATTTATAATTTAAATAATTTAATCAACTTTAACAAATTTATTTTTTAACATTAAAATTTTTACCTGAATATTACTTCGAATTTATTTTTGTATCCTAATATATATATATATACATACATTAAAATTTAATCATAAGTTGTTGACATAAGTTCTTTCATCTTTTGTTAGTTATTCGTTACTGTTTTTAGCCGAACCCATACAAGATATGGGTTACGTATACTAGAATTTACATCAATATAGTATCACGAATCTATCTTTATACTAAAAAAAATGGCCATTTAGCCACATATTTTTTTTATATTCAATTTAATTATGTGTCATTTTGTGATATTTTTCAGTTTTTTTACCAATAATATGGATTTTATTTTAACAGATTACTTTTTCTATTGACACATCCCTCATATCCTTTTCTACTACTACTATCTTCAGTTGCTATGTTTTGTACAATCTTTTCATTTGGACTTTGAAAAGTTGGCTTGTAAATTTTGCAGTTGGCAAGTTTCAATAACAATGCCAGTTGGAGTTGTGGAATTGCCACATTCACTAAAGCTTTCACAAGAGTGCAATCTTGATGAGGTGTAGATCAGATCTTTCAAGAAATCAACTTATTTAATCTATCTCTTAAGTTCTTTTTACAATTACATTTTGCACTTGTTTATGCTTTAATAACAGGCATCTTTTCTATCACCAATTTTTTACTGCAGTTTTGTATTGCTGGTTACAGGATTTGGAAACTGATGCCCCAATCCCTGAGAAAGTGAATTGCTATGATGGAGTGTTTTATAACTACTTTAGCATAGGTAATATATTTTCTTTTACCGAAATTAATGATGAGGTTGATTCCGGTGATTTTTTTTCTTATCCTATAAACTGAAAATATGAACAATATACATAAATATGTGAACACGGGATGAAATATGTGAACATAATCAATTTTTATTATGGATCGTATTAATACATATAATAACACAATTTCTCAATTTCACGTATAATGGACAAGATTACTACACATAATAACATAATAATACAAAATCACAAATGTTTTTTAGAATTCAAGTATTTGTGTTTTGGGTTCACGTATATCTATCTCATGTTCAAGTGTTTCTATTTAATGTTCACGGTTTATAGGTCAAAGAAAGTTTTTATTTGATTCAAATTCATTAATGATATATAAAGAAAATATTAATCTTCGGTGTGCTATATTTTGGCATCATATCAAGGGATGGATGCTCAGGTTGCATATGACTTCCATAATTTACGAAATGAAAAGCCTTATATTGCACAAGGTCCAGTTTCAAATAAGGTTCAACTTCTAATTTTCCTCCCCGATCGAAAATCTTTTTTAGTGCAACTGATGATGCTCAAGTTGATGATTTTAACCATGACAGCTTATTTATTCTGGATACAGCTGTAAGCAAGGGTGGTTTTTCACGCCTTGCGCAACTAATCATGCTCTAAAGTGAGTTCTTTCAAAGGGTGGTTTTTATTTTGCCTACTTTTGTTGTTAGAGAAGACATAATATGACTTGCACTAAAAGCAACGTAGTTATATTTGCATCATATGATGCTAATATCCTGTGTTTGTAATCCAAAAGTTAAATTGATGAGAAATTTGTGAATCTAGGGGCTTAAGAAATATCCTCAAGATATACATTAAGAAGGCCAACTGCTCAAACTGGGAGCAAATACCTGTTCCTTCCAAGTAAACTTCAACCTTTTACTTGACTTTCTTCAAGCATTATGGGCGATGTTCTTTTATGGGGACCTTTTGAATCCTTTTTGGTGGTGTACATTTGCAGCCTAAGAGCCATTGTTGCTTTGAATCTTCGTAACTACGCCAGTGGAAGGCATCCATGGGGAAATCTCAGTCCACACTATTTGGAAAAAGTACTAATACTCCCCTCTTCCTCTAAAGCCCCGTTTGGGAACACTGGCGGAATTGGATTGGAATCAGGAATCGAAATGGAATTAGGAATCATAATGAACCATTCTAGAGACATGTTGTTTGATATGGTGTCAAAATGAATCATTCATGATAGTTATAATTTAAAATTCTTAAGATTAAGAGCTTTTAATTATGATTTTAACGGATTATGAATTTTAGAAATTTTATTTAAGGTTGCGGAGTTTTAAGATTTAAGATGACCAATTATGATCCTTAGAATGGATGATGCCTAACGGCTGAAATCAAAGTAGCCTGCAACCTTGGAATGAGCCATTCTTGATTGGAATCGATTCCAGAATTTTCTCTACCAAACACTATGCTGAAATCATTCATTCCCCATTCCCATTCCTCAAACCAAACGGGGCTTAAACTCTTGGATTCCCAAAAGCAATTAAACTACTACAAGATCCATAATCTTTGTTTGCATAGGAATTTCAGTCATTTTTCAATGAACAAAATTCTTGATGATCTGTTTTTCCAGAGAGACTTTCACGAGGCCCGTGCTGATGATGGTATTCTCGAAATCTTTGGTCTAAAGAATGGATGGCATGCATCCTTTGTTATGGTAGAGCTCATATCTGCCAAGCACATTGCTCAGGTTAGTGATTTCATAGTCATTGCATATACATATTAACAACATAGTTATATGGAAATTAATAATGGTGTTGTGTCCAAGGAAGGTCTTGGTTTTTTAAAAAATAACCTTAATTTTTGCTCTTGCACCATTGATAACATAGTAGAATTGTACTTATGTAAGGAAGAAAAAGGCCTTTACATCTTATTTGATTTTTTTGTAGGCAACTGATATTAGACTAGAGATCCAAGGAGGGGAGTTGGTGGATCAATCTTTCATGCAAATAGATGGGGAGCCATGGAGACAACCACTCGATGAATGTTACTCCACCTTTGTTGAGATTAAGAGGGTCCCCTTTCAATCTCTCATGATTAGTGGAGACCCATGTTGATAAGTGTGCAATTATTGAGTAATGTAATCAATGATTTCTTTGGCATGGGATTAAATATATGTTTAGGGAATAAATTATGTGAGAATGAAAACTAAGGAGAGAAATGAGAATGAATCTCGTTCGTTTGATAGTGCTAAATCGAAGGCAATAACTTTTTTTACTCACAAGAATGTAAAATGTGACGAATGACTACATCTTATCACTTAATTACTTGGTTTTGACTTTTCGAATAACATTGTGCATTTTCAATTAGCATAGAAGGAATATGCATGCTCTATATCACATTGTGTTTGCTTTTTCTCGTGAGTGTGTAGCTCATGAATCTTTTATTTTGTCATCTTTTTCCTTGAAATCTAGCATATCGAGCCAACAATTGTAACAATGTTTGCAAATGCAAAGGTGCATCGATTGTATACATGTTATTGTGCACAACATGACGTGCCACTATGATGGATTACGTCATACTTTAATGAGAAACGTGTGGAGTGATGTGACTTGTCATGAGGTAATAAATTGTTCATATGCTTTTGCGAATGGAGCTTTTGCTTTGGTTTGAGGTTAAGGATGGTTAGAGATGGTCACAAAAAATAGATGCTTTTGACTATGGCCATTTATTTATGCTATAAGGTAAGTCTTACCCCTTCATCAAATTAAAACTGGAATCTGTCCATCAACCATAACATCCAGCTTTTTTTTGAGATTTACAAGCCTTACACTTGATACACCACTTACATTACTTTGTCATAGTCAAGAATGAAGAAGATAAAATTAAAGGTAATGATTTATTGAACAAAACAAAAAAGGTAGATAGAGTTGCTCTGGATGGATGTAGATGTAGTAGAGGTATATCTTAATTTAGGCCAGGCAGAGCGAGAATGTTGGTCAAAAGTTGGCCGATGGTTAAAAGCAGGAGAATGACAGCATAGATGACTGACAACACTGCCCATGGATGCTTGAAATAGGTGTGCTTCAAGGTAGCTCTATAGCGGTTCCACCTCTTCTCGCGGTGCTTGTTGAGCTGCTTCATTATGGTTGCATAGTGATATTCACTTGGGTCGGTAAAAACGTGGGTGGTGAGGGAGTTGATGAGGTGAGCCACTTCCTCGTCACTACCTAACCAGTTTTCAATGATGCCAGCTTCGACAAGCAACTTAATGTCCTCCCGAGTGTTGATTAGGAAATCCATGAAAACACAATAGTCGATAATGTAAGTAGTTTGATGTTGTAAACACCGATACTGCTCAAATGCTATCAGATTCCTGAGCAAACACTCGGTGTCGTCCTCCACATGCAAGAGGGGAATGGTAAGGATTCCCTTTTCCTTGTCGAAATTTATGTCAAGTAAACTGCAAGGTTTCTTCTTGTTGACACGGAGCTTAACTCCTGCTTCATATAGGCTCATAGCTGTGGGGCAGAAGATGCTATCAGTACTAATAATAGTCTCGGTGGTGGTGTCACTATTGACATCTTGGTGCGACGACAAATAAGGGCTTCTTCTAAGAAAGTTTAGAAGATGACAGCAACGGGCTTGGATCCGTTGCTGCCACTTCTCATCATCATCATCATCATGATCAGCCACATCCCTGTTGTTGGCGCCTATATTTGGGGGAGAGGGCAAGTAATGGCTTCTCAACAAGTCTAGAAGATGGAAACACGTTGTTGCCTCTTTCGTGATAGGGTCGACTTCAACCCTGTTCTTATCGACCCTAAGAATATCGCAGGCAATATAGGTGAAGGACTCCTCTAAATTTGGTTTCAAGGCATCTGTGTATAGATCCACTAGGATGAAAAAGGGCAGTTGGTTCTCTGCCAACGTTAGGTCGAGCTTTATATGAGTATAGTTTACTGATGCCATGATATCGGTACGCCGGGTGAAGCAATAAAACTCGATGATGAAGATGCTATCGACGAGGACCATGAGTACGAACTCGTCACTAGACATTGGAATGTGCTCTGCATAGGAATCACGGATCTGCCTTTCCTTGCCCTTGACCATCTCAAAGCAAGTGCTGAGGTAACCGCGGCCCTTCGATTCGGATCGTTGGATGAATGAATGGAGAAACCTGAGTTTGTGAGTCTCCATGGGGAGTTGCCTCTCATCCTTTCTGTGGTGGAAGGGCCCAATTGACACCACATTAGGAGTGTATGCTTCTTCTTTTACACCACGCAACCGCTTTGGGACTCTGTAGATGCAACGCTCCTCCTCTAGAGCCAGTTTGGGCAAGCTACGCAGCTTTTCTTGTATGGTTACCACCACGCTTGGGCAAGGAGAGCTGCTTCCAATTCCAACCTCCTCGTCCTTGATAAAATGGACGTGTCAAACATGAGACCGATGGTCTCTACACTACCATTAGCAACTGAGAACAAATTTGGAGATTAAACTATCCCATTTCATTCCTAATCGATCAATTAAGTTAATCTAGGAGAAAACACAAGATTCGTGAAACCACTAGCTTTACACAATACAACAGACAATAATAAAGAAGGACTATTGAATTACAAGTTATATTTTTCAAGAGGATTACAAGTTATATTATAAAGAAGGGTTCAATAAATTATTGAATTATGTTTGTACCACATGTAACAAATTTTTGTAAGGACTTTTTGGTTCCGCTTTATAATATAATAAGATAGATTTCATTTACCACAGAAGAATATGTAAAATCACATGTGCACTCGATCTGGTTGTGCTATTTCATAGAGAATCGATTTTAGTGATTTAAAAGATTTTTCCTTAATTAACAAATAATATATATAAGGTAAAAATCTTATATATTTATTTTAAGAATTTAGGTTTTGGATCATATATAAAAGACATTTATATTTTTTCAATTATTTTAATAAAATCTTTTTTCAATAACTCAACTTTTGTTGATAAAATATGTTTTTCTCAATATGTCTAGAAAATTCATTAGGGATTGTCCATACATAGTACGCGGGTTAAACTAATTAGTAACAAACATATTTACGTATGTTAGGAAAATCATATCTCATTTTAAGTCTAGGCTTCTAAGTTAAGCTACTTAGACTAGGGTTTCTTAATTAGTTGTTGTACGTTTATATATTGCTCTTTGTCGAGAGGCGGAGTCGTCCATTGTGGGGCGTGCGTTTGATCGGTGCCATGAAAAAGGAATGGGGTGCCGTGCGTGTTTGATCGGCGGCAAGTAAGGGGCAGATTGGGTCAGGCTAATTATCTCATTTAATGCAACTATAATTGAACTAGACCCAAAGTACAACCTAAAGACGATTTTTTGTGCACTAACACAAAGTACAACCCAAAAAGGACCCGAATTGAACTAGACTCATATCCGACCACATCTGAACCTGATCCGATCCAAAGAGAACCCAAATTATATGTTTAAACCGAACAAATCGGATCAGAATTACCCGTTTTCCAGGTCTATGTTCAGGTGAGAGACGTGCTTGAGTGTATTCTCGAAGACTTCTACTAACGATCCTACATTTAATTTGACTCACACCATTATTACGGAGTTGCATCAACTCTAATTGTCAATATTTAATTCTCGACACATAATAGAGACCAGCCGTAAAAAAATAGTACGGAGTATATGAGATGGGAAATAAAGGCGATTACCATGTTAGTAAAAAATGGTACGATGCCTGAAACTAACAGATCCTGCATGATTCAATATGTTCAACCGTTAATGAAATACCCGGCGTAATTTCTTAACTTTACTTAGCGAGAAACATAAACTCAACAATCAAGATAATTAGGCCCAAAGACATACCTTCCTCTTCGAGTTATATATAAAGAGGAGCTCTGAATTTGTGTTCCGCCTTGACGAACGACCTCTTTATCAAACAATATACCGTAGGCTCACCTAGCTTCCTCTTGGACTTATAAAGTGGAGTTCTACTAATAATTGAGATTACAACCTCCAAGTTACTTATTAAATAAGGTAGGAAACTAATGGGCATATCTATAAAAGATAGCGCAATTATGAAATCTATAATATATATCTATATATTATTATTTTTTATTTTTTATTTGCCGTTCATTTGAAATCAATTTTTTTTTATCTTAACAGAATAGGTAGAAGAATGGTTCATAGATAGTAGGAAGCAATGATGGAAGTAGAACGGATTTAAAGGGGGGACACAATTTGTCTAGGAGATTCAATCGAATCAAGAATAACCGACAAATTTAACTACTTAATACCTTAAATAACAAAAAATAGACACTAATTTACCAAAAAATTTATATTGTGTATGACATCTAATTTATACAAAAAATGACTACTTTATGGAAACATTTGGGGAGGAATACAAATAATGTGAATAAAAAGTAAAGTGATGTTATAGGGAATTGAACCTTGGTAGCTTGATGGGATGAAAACAAAATCAAACAATAAACCATCTAAATTATAGATGATGTTCATGTCATACTAATACAAATTAATTTAAAATATATTTACATTTAACCTAAAATTATATATACATGTATACTAATAATACCCGACAGCGGGGGAGGGGGGGGGGGGGGCATGGGCCCACGTAGGACCCTTGTGTTCACCTACGGTAGGAATACTAAATTTTAAGTCTTATTGCATTAAAATGGTCATTTTGTCTTAATTTTCCTTTTACACTTAAATATTAAGTCTAGTAAATCATTCGTATAATTATAATAAAAAAGTTTAACAATTTTAGTGACTAATATTGTTAGTGCACAAAAATCCGTCTTTAATGCACTAATTGGGGGCTCTCTTATTCAACCTCCGCTCAACCTCTTCAATAACCTAGAACCTGCAAAATAATGGACAAAGAAGGAGAGTAGTTGTTCGAGTCGAGCGTCGAGGGTAAAGAAGGAGAATTGCTAAAAAAGCTAGAAGATGCAACTTTTCTCCATACATGGCGAAGACATGTGTTTATAATGGAAGAGAGAGGGTAAAGAGAGAAAATTTATATCCCAAACGATTACTTGCTAACCAATCCAAGCGAGAATTCTATCTTTACGATAAGATAGAACCTTCCATCATTATGCTTAACCGCCATCTTTAATTTCAATAATAATTACTTAAAGATAAAACGCTTAATAAATAAAAATACCTATATGCCGGAAGATAAAGAAAATATTTATGGCGATTAATTTACCCGCTCACAAATATAATAACATATTTTTTATTTATCTATATATACATTTAAATATAAGTAGAATTCTTTTTTTTTTGAGAGGGTGAGAATTAGGATCTCTCCTAATACAAAGAGCGCCCTAGAGCATCCTTACAGTTGAGAACAATAAGCTCTGGATGATTTAGAATAGTCTCATACGGGAGGTTGTGGCTTAGCTTCGCAATTTTGTCAACCACCGAATTATAATCCCTACCCACATGAGCAATCCGAACCTCCTCGAATTCTTATACAAAAACAAGAATATCCGAGATGATTTATCAATGTCCCGAGGACGTACATCTCTTGAGTCTTGACCCCATGGGTAGCCTTGATAATTTATAGATTTTCCCCTCAATTACCACCCTCCTCTATTGCCTTCTCTTTGCTATAAGTAGAATATTAAATCAAAAGAGTATATAGTACTATACCTATTAAACTTACAAATAATCTTTTCTTTTCTTAATAAAGTTCTAATGTTCACCTCATGGTGAGCATTATGTCAACTTTTTTGGTATTTTATAAATAAATAAATCAATACATAATAATATGAATGACTTTATTTCTCATATATTTATTGCCATAACTATAATAGACCCTTATTTAAGTGCATATATTTAACAGTTTTTTGCTTTACATACATGTATTTGACTTTTTTGGTAGAAACAATACATGTATTTGACTAATTACATTCATGTGATCATTTCATTCATCTTATTTAAAGTGCTTAAACTATATTTATTTTCAAAAATATTGTATACATACTTTTAAAGTATTGTAAATATATATATATATATTTAATATGATGTATACCTAAACATAGAAATTTCTTGTAGGAAATTTATCTTCTTATATGTGTAGTTATTGTCAATATTTATTATCTCTAATTACACTCATATTTTTGTGCAAATATTTTGACCAATATATAACATGGTGTACCTAAATATAGAAATTCTCTTAGGATGCTTAACCTCTTATATGTGTACTAATTTATATATTTATTAACTTTAATTATACTTATATGTATTTGCATATATTTTGACCAATATATAATATAATATGGATAAATATACACCGACAAAAGATGGGTGGCCATGAAAAAAGTTGGTTGCCGTTGGAATTTTAGGGATGGGTACGTAGTTATGTAGTGCTAGGAAGAGGGAAGCCTGGGTAGGTGCATTTATAATATCAATTAAGGGTGCAGGTAAGCAAGTCGGTGAAGAGTGTTTTTTTTTATAAGGAATGAAATTAGGCTAGTCCAATCCCGTCCTAACGGACAACTATCTTAGATTATTTTTATGGATGAGGTCCCGAAAGACCGAATCGGAATCAACCGGCATATAAGCGGCACGACGAAAAGAAACGGCAATGTAGTCCGCTACATATTGGCCTCACAGAAGATCACATGGGTGATACACCAACTCTGAAAGTTACTCGGCCTAGATTGTTATGTCAAGATTAAAGATATTAACCCTAATACAAGCTAGTATAACGAGTAAGTCAGAGTCGTACCCAAGAGAACTTGCGGCTTCTAGTATTAAAATTTCAACCAACGAAAGAGAAAGGGGGAATTAAAGAGAGAGTTAAACTAAACTAAAATAAGAAATAAATCAAACAAACAAACAATTAATTACTTAGAAAACAAGTTTATTGAAAAGATCCAGTATGAAACAATCATTCGACCATGAATTCATCCACTGATTCCTTTTACAACTATTATTAATTCCTATCATGATCTTATTTAATCGTCTATACATGGTCCAGACAAATCTTAATACTGACAGAAGACGCTCAAATCAATACTAGGAATGCAAACAAGGGTATGCAGGATACATATTAAAGCAATCAAACTACGAGTCAATTGCAAAAAGATATAATTAAATCTCTTCCTTAACTCCTCAGTCCACGGTCCTAGGCAATCAAGTTGTTTTCACTGAACATGTTTGTCCACGGTCCAAATCTAGATTCGGCAATAGATAATTAATCAAATCAACAAATTGGCCTGACAAATAGAATGAATCAACGTTCATATAACGAAACACAAGAGAACTAATAATAATAATAATCAAAAGATAAAAATCAATTACCAAAAGCTTACCAATTCATGCATCAAAGCATCTCAATTGATAACGTAATCACCACATGAAACCCCCATTTCAGCCCCAATTAAAAACCCTAACCCTCAGATCCTTGCAAAATCTGCCCTTGAAATCCTTTTCTCTCTAAGTCTAATCCTTCCTAATAACATCTATGGCTCAATTACAAGCAAGATTCGAGAAATCCATGGAGTCATCAAGTTTCGAAACCTTCGTATCTGGCGTCTGGATGGACAAATCTTGAGGGCTAAGTCCCTATGGAATGAAGGAGACTCTAATTCGGTTCGAAGAAGGGAACAATCCAGAAGACGTAACCTTTTCCTTCGCCATCCTACAACAATTTGGAGCCTAGGGTTGTCTCTGTGTTGGAATTGTTCAGGAATCTGGGTCCGGGCGACGTGGAGCTTCAGAGATAGGGGAGGGCCGCCTTTCCAAGGAGATCGACGAGGGACTGATTTCAAACAAGAAGTGTGAGGTGGATGGCAAAAGCGTTGCTTGGTTCCCGCCGAGCAACAAGGACGATCCACTTTGGACCCATCAAGGAGGTGAAATCCTTCAAAGAACAAGTTATATTCATATTCATGCCCCCTCTCTTTGATTGATATTCATATGGTGTGATCGGTTGACGATATGGATATTTGTGCTATGGGAAGTTATGAATCATACTTTTGAACAACTCTATGAACCCTAACTCCTTGAACAAATTGAACCGAACTCCATCATGGTCGAGGAGACCGTTAATGGTGGTGTTCATCTGCACCAGCCCGTGTCTAAATTCATTGATGCTCAAGTATTTGAGCTCTGAAGTGGATTCTCTAAGACTATTTTTGTCTCTAATGAAACTGATATATGTGCTGAAGTAGCGTTAAAACTCAGCAAATTCCATGACTGTTACTTGTCTGGACAACATATAGGAAAAAATAACAAGGATTTGGATGAACAATTGTCTGATGAACAACTTCATGATGAACAATACTTTGAACAACTATCCTTTGAACAATCTGAACCCAAACCCACCATGGTGAGGCTAGCCTTTACGATGGTGGTCAAAGGAACAAGAATAATGCATATTGTCTCATATTTTGTCTAAATTGACAAGTGACCATTGTTTCAAAATTTCTAATGCACATGATACTACTAGTACTGATGAAAATTTCTAGTTGCTTAGGATATTCATAAATTTATGGGTGGTTCTTTGTTGATAGCCTACTCCTTGAACATTACCCTCCAATCTAATTGATTGGAATTTTTGCCGAGCTGCAGTGATTTGTAGGATGGCTTGTGCTCCTCTTTGTATAAATTTTCAAAAAGTCGGAGTATCGTTTGGAATTTTTCGGACCGAGTTTGTCTAGGCCAAGTCGTTTGGTGCTCAGAGACTTTTGAAGATCCTTCATCTAGGTGGAGGGAACGTCAGCTGTCCATTCGCACACCCCAGGATGGGTCGACTTGATGCCGGCGGCACTATTTTAGTGTTTTACTCACCCCGATTCCAAACTCCCTCTGCTCTTTCTTTTTGAAAATTTGTACCTCATTTCGTCCATCTTGCTTGCCATTTGTGGCTCTTTTGAATTTCCTCGCCCTTCACGGCTGCCGTCTTACGGCCTCTCGGACTGCCAAGTTTATTTGGTACTCCGAATCTTTACCTTTTCAAAAAAAAAAAAAAAAAAATAAAAATAAAAATAAAAATTGATAACGTAATCAAACGGCGGCTGATATCTATGCTCATTTCAATCGTTAATTTTCATTCGCAATCAAACATCGACTGCATCAGTTTACAGGCCACGCTCTGCGGATACTTCATTCCAGCAGCTCAATACAACCTCCGCGCACTACAGGGTATGAAATTGGCATTTGCTTCTGCTACTGTATGAAATTGGCGTCGTGCTCGTATGAATTAGGTTTCAATTGCACGGAATCGACCGATCGAGTTCGTTCTACGGATAATGATAACTTCAATTGTCACTCTTATTTGTCTGTGAAGTATGAATTCAAGTGTTGAAGCTCCATCTTCCCTTAAAAGACGGGATGCGCCGGTTTCGAGGGAAGGCGATCGGCTCGTGATAACTCCATTGGGAGCAGGAAGCGAAGTGGGGAGATCCTGCCTACACATGACCTTTAAGGGCAAGACTGTGATGGTATATAGTCTAATTGTCATATGTGCTTTGGCCCTTGCAAATTTTTTTTTAGAAATTTTATAGCAAAATAGTATCTCTTCTTGTTTTCTTATATAGTTGCTTTCTTGATTGTGTGACAGTTTGACTGTGGGATTAACCCTGCATTCTCAGGAATGGCTGCTTTGCCATACTTTGATGAGATTGATCCTTCGGATATTGATGTTCTTCTTGTGACACAGTATGCCCTTCGCTTTCCTCTCGTTGTCGTGCTATTTGGTTGCTTGGATTCTTGTCAAGAGACAATTTGTATGTTAGTTCAAATATGTGCACCTGACAGCGGTGATAGACTGATAGTCTATTTTAATAAATGCGCCTTAATCATTAGAACTTTGATTTTAAGGTAGTTTCATCCGCATAAAACTGCAAACTCCAATATTTATTTCATAGTCTTTCATGAAGTTGAAGGCTTGGATGAGTTTTGGAGCGAATTATGTTGGTGGTATGAGCAACTTATATTAGAGTGTTTGTCTTATGCATGTAAATCAAAGTTATTTATAGTTTCATTCCCTCATTCAGCTTTCAAGAGTACACTAATGATTGGCTAAACAATGCTACAGCCAAAATAACAGCATGCCATATTCTGCTTAAGAAAAATTGCTCCATTTGAATACAAATAAACTATAAAGCCCAGGGAAATCTTCAAAGTTTAACAGCTACTTTGCTCTATATGCGTTGGAGTTGTTGCTCAGCTTGGGATGTTAGATTATTTTTCTTACAAGTTTATTATCTATTTGGAAAATTTTGTTGAAAGGTTCATGTGAGACGTGAACTTGTTTCTACTTGGAAGAGATTGCTTAAGGCATCCCTTGCAATCTTACTTATTTGCTTGCATATCTACATGTCTCTTTATTACCATTATAGTTGTTCATTTCTCCTATGTATGGCATGGTTTCATCTTGTTGCAGTTTACAGTAAGTTTCTGTTTATGCTGCAGTTTTCATCTTGATCATGCCGCTTCCCTTCCTTATTTTCTAGAAAAGGTGAATTATTGACAAACTTCATTTCTCTTTACTTATTTTTGAGACATATAGTGCGTCTTACTTATGCAATTTTTTTTCCTTACTCTCTAACATGCAGACAACATTCAAAGGTCGAGTTTTTATGACTCATGCCACAAAAGCAATCTATAAACTACTTTTGCTTGATTATGTAAAAGTGAGCAAAGTTTCAGTTGAAGATATGTTATTCGATGAGCATGATATCAATCGATCCATGGACAAGATTGAGGTTGGTAGCTTTCTTTCTTCTGACTTTCCATGCACTTTTTGTTTAAGTTAACCCACATACTTGGATTTTCTTTGTGTTTCCCCACTCATACTTCTAATCTTATTCTGGTCTCACTGTCCTCACACAAGCAATTGCTTGAAACCAGACTGATTTGTTTTTCAACTGAAAGTCTATTCTTTTGACAAAGTCTCTGTATGGTGAATTGTTAAGAATTTAAGGTACAAGATAAAACATGCTCGGTGTTTGAGGCATTATGTGGTTATGGAGGAAAAAGGTGCTGATGTGTATGCTTAAGGTATTATTAAATGCATGCGCTGAATATGTGATATTCATGCAAGTTAAACTTGAGCTCCGTGTGCTTATTATTATGACATGGTTGGTCATAACAGTATAAAGTAAATTTACTAATTCTGCCTTGTCGTATCTATAGCATGTATATAAAGTCCTTGAGTATAAATTAGAGGTACTAATTCTGCCTTGTCGTATCTACAGTTTATATTAAAACTACTACTTCATCACTTTCTGATAGTTTTGTTTTCTACATTACTTTGACATGCAACTGATGCAAGTGTTTTTTAGACTTGACTGTTTTTTTTTTTACAAAAAAAAGACTAATTATTACTGATCTTTTTTCCTGTTAATTGAGGCTGTATAATAATCACAGCATATCCTTTTTAGGTAATTGATTTTCATCAAACTATGGAAGTAAATGGTATTCGTTTTTGGTGTTATACTGCTGGCCATGTCCTTGGGGCTGCTATGTTCATGGTGGATATTGCTGGTGTTAGAGTCCTTTACACAGGAGACTATTCACGTGAAGAGGACAGACACCTTCGAGCTGCTGAGATTCCACCATTCTCTCCTGACATATGCATAATTGAATCCACATTCGGGGTTCAGCTTCACCAGCCTCGCCACATAAGAGAGAAGCTATTTACTGATATCATCCACAAAACAGTCGCCCAAGGAGGCCGTGTTATTATTCCAGCATATGCGCTCGGTCGTGCCCAAGAGCTTCTGCTGATTCTTGACGAGTATTGGTCAAACCACCCTGAACTTCATAACATCCCCATATACTACGCTTCTCCATTAGCCAATAAGTGCATCGCTGTTTACCAAACCTATATCAACTCTATGAATGATAGGATTCGCAGCAAATTTGCTAGCTCAAATCCATTTGACTTCAAGCATATTTCTCCACTGAGGAGCATAGAGAACTTTGATGACGTGGGTCCCTCAGTGGTGATGGCGACTCCAGGCGGTCTCCAAAGTGGGATGTCAAGACAACTTTTTGACAAGTGGTGTGCTGATAAGAAAAATGCTTGTGTGATCCCCGGGTTTCTCGTTGAAGGAACATTGGCAAAGACCATCATCAATGAACCCAAGGATGTGACCCTGATGAATGGTCTAATTGCACCATTGAATATGTCAGTTCACTACATCTCTTTCGCCGCTCATGCTGATTTTGCACAGACGAGTACATTCCTAACGGAGTTGATGCCTCCAAACATTATTTTAGTCCATGGGGAGGCTAATGAAATGGGTAGGCTCAAGCAGAAACTGATAAGCATGTTCTCAGACCAGAACATCAACATCATGACTCCAAAGAACTGCCAGACTGTGGAGATGTACTTCAACTCTGAAAAAACGGCGAAAACAGTAGGAAGGCTAGCTGAGAAGAATACCCCAGAAGCCAGGGAAACTGTCAGTGGCTTGCTGGTTAAGAAGGGGTTCACTTACCAGATAATGGCTCCTGATGATCTCCATGTATTCTCACAACTCTCCACTGCTAGCATAAACCAGAGAATCACAGTCCCTTACACCGGTGCCTTGAGTGTGTTGAAGCACCGGCTAAACAAGATATACGACAGCGTAAATCAAGATTTGGATGAAGAGGATCCAACTATTCAGACCCTTGTAATTCATGGTTGTGTAACTATTAAACAGGATTCAGAGAAGCATTTGTCGCTGCACTGGACAGCCAATCCTATAAATGACATGGTCTCTGACTCCATAGTTGCCATGGTGCTCAACATTAGCAGGGAAATGCCAAAGGTGGTGGTAATGGAACCTGATCTGGAAGAGAATGACAAGAAGGTAGCTAAGGTCGTTCACTCACTTCTTGTGTCGTTGTTTGGAGATGTCAAGTATGGAGAAAGTGGGAAGCTGGTTGTAACCATTGACAATGACGTTGTATATCTTGACATACAGAGTGGGGAAATTGAGGGTGAGAATGAAGGGCTAAGGGAGAGAGTGAAGACAGCAGTTAGACGTATCCAGAGTGTTGTAAAGCCAATTCCTCTTCTTTCTTCATCTGGAAACCGAGAATGAACTTCCTTCTTATAGGCTTCTGTAGTTCTGTGTACTCCTCATTCCACTTTTTCCTTTGCAAATATATGGCAGTGAGCAATGCGTTGTACGCATGTTTTTCAAATGATATTATACATAATATGACAGTAGTACTGTTCTTTGTATGATGTAGGAATTTTCATGTTATGCTGACATGAATGCCACTTTGAATTAGTGACTAATTCCTATAATCTATATGGTTTTTCACAAGTATCTCAAGTTACTGAGTTTTATGCCCTCTCTTATATATTGAATTCTGAAATGTTGGCCTTTGAATGTTGTTGTTGGTAAGTTTCAATAATACTGTCAGCTGAAGCTGTAGAACTGACATTCTCTGATGCCTTTAGAGAATGCACTCTGAATGAGGTGTTGATTAGATCTTCTATGAACAAACATGTTGGTTTTAGTTTGAATCTATATTCTGGATAGCTTTTTGGATTTCATTGAAGTGTTCAAGATCATCTGGAATAGTAAAATTGGATTTTTCATTTTTTTTATTTGCTTCATTTTTCTTCAATAACTGTGTATATAAACATAGAGCATGTATAGATACTTGACATGAACTTTTCAACTTTAGGAACATCATTTCAGTGTGTTTAACTCGAATGGTTGAAGTTTTTTCCCGCCTCTTTTGCGCCTACTAAATGAACTCTTACAACAACGACAAATCAATTGCGACGATAAGCATGTGAGAGCCATGATCACCTTGTATAACTGCTATACTTGAGCTGAATTCATCCGTCTTGGCTCAATATCTATGCAGCAATACAAGGAGTTGGCACCTTTTCCAGCGAGCAAAGCCATCTTCTGTTAGGCCATGAATCTTTGTAGCTTCGCAACGGTCAAAAGTATATGCCCAAGCCAACTTCTTTTGGATTAGTTTCCACCATCCATGGGGGCCTATAGGACAAAAAGAAGAAAATATTATTACAAGGATGATTCTCAGAAGGAGAAGGCGGTTTCGTTAGTCCTTTTTGTCTTACTTGTTCATTACAAAGCTAAATGCTCCTTGGGACGCCCTCTGCAGAAGAGTTTCCCTGGCGTCGATTGCAATCCCTTGAGGCTATATAGAAGCACCCAAGTATAAGTTTGCAGCCCAATAGTAGTACATCAATGAATACATATCAATAACGAAGCTCGGTTTTGGCAGTACCTCCTCCGGGAACCATACTCCGGGTTGGGTGCTACCCTCGAGTACAGCAAGGGCAAATGCAGCTGTAGCCATTCCTACAGACCTGAAAACCGCCAGAGCACTAATTAACAAACAAGACAAAAAATAGATTCAAGACAACTTTTTTTAATAACCAGCAAAAGAGCTGGTCTGGTACTTACACTGATAAACTCTTGTGGCTAAATATGCCTAATGTGCTGCGCCCATTTGAACACTCTAAATCAACCTGTGCAGGAAAGAAATTGGATTAAACACATCACAACACTTGGATGTTTCTTGTGCAAAATAACACAGTTTCTCTTGTCCCTTACCCTCATGGACACGCGCTCCCCAGCAATGCCATCGACGGCTCTAACTAGAGGGTCGAATAATCTGACGAGGTTCTGGACTTTGTTCCTGTCCCTCAAAAACTCCGGAGGAAGAAGGGCAGTCATTACTTCCATGCCCCAGTTCCAAAAGAATGGCGCAGTCCCGAATCTCGCACTCACACTTGGTATCCCATGTATCTCATAAGCTGTTCTAACTTCTGGTAGATTCCTGTAATCATATTTTTCTTTTGCAGGTTAACTTGAAATCTTTTTTTTACAGAAAACACATCAAGGTGAATTCAGTTGGGAAAGGCAAAGGAACAACATTCAGCAATCAGATAGCTCCAAAAAGCTATTGGAAGTGAACTGGGTTTGAACTCACAGCAAATATGTGTCTCTTTTTCCAATCCCTTTGCCAAAGTCAACATTGAGCATTCCACTATAAGGCTTAAGTTTCACCTTTTGACCTGTGTTCAGTTGCATTCAGAAAATAATCAAATCTTCAGATATTCAGAAAGACCAGGTACATTCCTGCCTGCAGAAGAATTGGAGACTGGAAAGCAAACCTTTACTATAAGCAATAACTTCTTCTCCTAAGAGTAAGAAACTAGTGGCTAGTATCGTCGGACCAGCACCGCCGCTACCAGCCGTATAGTAAGAGAATCTGGATGCAGCATAAAAGCAATGTGAGTTGGTTGATTCATCTGCTTAATGTCCGACAACCATTGGAAAGACGGTATAAAAACAGACAGACGAGAGGGAAATAGAATATTATCTTCGGAGTACTACCTGAGCTTTTCAGGAATCCCGCGGTCTTCATCTCTTGCAGCACGAACTAGCTCTGCTGCCATTACTGTCAGATTTGAGAGAAAACAACATCTATAAGATATTAAAATGGGAAAGCCTTAGTGAAGAAACTAGGGTCTTTTAAGAATTTGATCACATCATCCTTCCACTTGAAAAGTAGAAAATGTAGTAAGAACCATTGCTCACTCCAGGGTAAATTCCCGCGGTTGTTATGGCTGGAACATTAGAAGCTGCTGCTCTTTCGCCAAATGACTTGGCTCGGAATGCATAGCTTGTGTCATCGCAGACGTCTATGTAAGCAGTCTGCAGATGTAAAGTAGTACAATTATTGCTCTTTTTTCAAAGAAATTGTACCTCATTGTATTGTTGTTGCATTTAAGTTTATAGTGAAATAAAATGCAGCAATGCATCATATATAATGAACTGAAGCCTCATTACATACCGAATGCATTCATTGTGATTGAAAATTGTGTGCTGGGTAATTGCTATAGAAACAAATTGCATTTGCTAGATATACAAGGAGGGAATTGTTTGAAATGGTAACTCAGAAATTATCTAGTAGAACGGTGGGTCACCTTGGTCTGTATAGCAGCTTCTAGAACAGTGCATTCTTCAGCTTGTTGAAAGGGCCCTGCGGTATGAACTACCAGATCCACATCTAACAAACATTCCAATAATTCAATTAAAATCAGCCAAGCTGAACCAATTAATTTGGGTAAGGGAATGAAACAAGATATGGGGTTGAAAAAATTGAATTAAATTTCATATTGAGTTACAAAAAAATTGAAATCTTGAAAAAGTTTAGTAAATAGATTACTCAAGAGTCATTATTAGTGAAGGGTGAATGGTAGTTGATGCTTGTTATGTAGTACATGTGTGTTTCAATCTCATACCCTAAATATAGGTAGGGTATAAGAACACCGTACATATTGGATTTGGGGTATGGGTTTGGAAACCCAACGTTAATGTATCAAATTCATTCTCAAACCATTCCTTCGTTTCCGATTCCCACCTACCAAACGCCCTCCTGAAGTAGGGGTGTTCAACGGGTCAGGTCGGGTCGACCTGCGGCCCGCAAAAAAATTTAAGAAGTGACCCGCCACCCGAGCTGTGACCTGACCCACGGGTTTCCGGGTTTTGCGGGTCGGGTCGCGGGTCGACCCGTTATCCCGTTTGACTTGGTTAAGCTGATATTTTTTTTGCAATACGAAAATAAATGGTAAATCGACCCCAAATACGGTAAATTTTTCAAAAAATATATACATTTTAATACTAATAAAATTATTAAAAGACATATTATTTCTAAAAAATACATTTTAATTCTAATAAAACAATAAATATTAGTACCAAAACATATATTGTATTTAAAAATACATATTAATACTAATAAAACAATAAAAAAATATATTTTTTTAAATATAACAGGCTGCGGGTCAACCTGCAAACCCCTTGGTTTAACCCGACCCATGATCCGCAAACTCAAAAAAAAATCGACCCGCAACCCGACCCGTTATGTGCGGGTCGGGTCGCCCGTTGAACACCCCTGGACCTGAACTAACTATACTCTTGGGGAAGACGGAGCTTACCATCTAAGGCAGCTCGCAGGGAATGGATGTCATCAATATCAACTTGAACGAACTTGGATTGCTTCCCTAGCGTACTCACCAAAGCATCGCCTTTGTCTCTGCCAGATGGAATTCGTTTGCGTGTTTTAGTTTCGGAAGACAGTGAAGAAGAAGACAAAGAGAAGACCTTACCTGTTTCGTCCGGCAATGTGGAGACGGAGATCAGGCCGGAGATTCGAGAGGGCGACGGCCGTAGAGCCGCCGACTCTGCCGGTGCCGCCCAGAATCAGCACCCCCGCTCTCTCTTTC
The DNA here is from genome assembly GCA_963924305.1 of Polygonum maritimum. Taxonomy (NCBI): domain Eukaryota; kingdom Viridiplantae; phylum Streptophyta; class Magnoliopsida; order Caryophyllales; family Polygonaceae; genus Polygonum; species Polygonum maritimum. The sequence goes on from OZ002736.1 coordinate 2,342,146, forward strand.
ACAGCAAACGCCGTCGTTTTACTGCTGAGCGTCATCATCTCTGCCTCTACTTCGGCTCGAGTGGCCAAGCTTTGTTGGCAGAGAGAACCTTTCCCAAATTCAATATTCGTTTTATCCATACGGATGACGTGGCCCCTAACTGACCAATGAACATCCAACGGGCCTGAAACAGCATTTTGAAATTACCAGGCGCCGTTTTCTTTTAGAAATTACCAGGCAGCGGTTTCTTTTACTGAATTTCTGCGTTGAGAATGTAAGTGGGCAACAAAAAGTGTGGTACTTCATTGTTGGATGGATGGTCATATATGCTGCTTGAAATCCGAGAAGACGATAGTGATTTTAATGATGCACTTAAGGTGTTCGATGAAATGAGTATGAGAAAGCTGTTGGGTCAAAAGTCGATGGTAACGACGGGCGACGAAGACTGTGGAGAGATTAGAACCCGAGTGATTTCCTATAAGGTAGTGCTGCTTTTTTCTTATGAGGGTGATTATTTATTTTTCCCAAGATTAGGTGTGAGTTGTGTATTTGCAGGCTGTTACCTTTAGTACAAGCTAATAATTATACAAGCAGGGTTTCATCTCCCTTGAATTATTGTTAGGGGTTAAGCTAGCTCAAACACAACAGAATCTGTATGGTTTTCTTGATGCTTAGGCCTCTCTTTTGTAGTGTAAAATTGCATGAGGAAAACCATTATGGATTACTTTTTTTCATGGAAAATATACTGGTGCGTGAGCTTAGAGCTGAGTTGGAAGAATCTGTTACATGCATACTGTGTACATGATAACTTGCATTATTGGAGTAGGTACCCATGCTGTCCAGCATGAATTCAAAGCTCCCCTTGCATAAATTTCTTGGTGACTTGTGTTCCTGTTTCCCATTCAAGTAGTTGTTCAAATCCTGAAGAATTTGCTTTGGCGTTTGATTTGTCACTCCAGATTTTACACCCTACCAAACATCAATTACTAGGAATGGCTCATTCTAACATTAACACCATTCATATTCATACCTACTTTCCTGAATGCAAAATGCCTAATCCAATATTAATCCAGCCTCACATGCTAACCATACTGAATCCAAAATGCACTTGTAACTTGGATCACCAATTGAGACTTTCAGCAAGAACAATTAGACCTACTGCAATTGTAAGTGCAAGGTATATGCATAAGTTTAGCCGGTCACAATTAGGATTGAAGAACGGGATAGTAATCAGAGAACCCCTAATTCCTAGATAACAAGAACAACAATCAGAGAAGCCATGGATAGAAATTTGCATCAGCATAGATAAGCAGGAGACGGGTGGTTGTTGTAGACTTGTAGGTAGCTAGCAGCCAGGGTCGAGCACGGGAAGACAGCAATGCAAGCTGATGGCCTTATCAGTGAGCCTGGAGCCAGGGACAAAGAACTGCAAACAATTGACGTACTACTAGGTGCTTGCCCTTAGCTTCAGGTAATGAATGAAAATATCCTTGGAAGTACAACAGTTGGCTGAAATCTTATCTTATTTTGTTCTTCTATGCATATATGATTTCTGAGGGGTTCTCTCATTTGTTAATACTTCTCATCATCAGTCAACAGTTGATATCAAAACAGTTTTGTCTCAGCTAAGGGATGGGTTCTCATAGATGCTGCATCAAGTGTTGCTGAAGTTGAGTAGTGCCATTGGGAAGGTAGAGCACATACATACGCCAAATTTTTTTCGCTTTATATTTACATATTGCTTTGATTTTTTTGACCTTCATCAGTTTTGTGCTAAGTTTCAGCCAACTAGCTTTTTTTATAAAAAATTTGTAAGTCTACAATTCAGGGCTGTGAAAATTTGAGCATGATTTCCAAGTTTGGCGAGAATAATAGAAATCCATCCAGACTTCTTATTCAAAGATCATTAAAGAAGTATTTTTTTTTTATCATCACTATAACATAGTGTTCTGTGATGCAGGTGATAGAGTCTCAAGTTGAGATGCCTATTGTGGGAGCAATAATCCTATATACCTCTTTGTTGACTTTTTGTCTCCGTGTACATCCCGATCGGCTTGACTATGTCGATCAAGTTCTGGTAGGTTGAATCCATAGTGAACTGGGTTCCTTGACAGTATTTCCCACGAATGACACGGCTTCATAGTGAACTGGGTTCTTATAGCGCTCTACATCCTAATTTAGTCAAGATTGCATCATTGGAATGACAAAGAGATCGAATGCACAGCCCACCATCACACTTTGGATGAGCAATAAGATCTCCAGCTAGTAGGTGAATTTTCTTCTTCTCTATAGTTGACCCCAAGATGAAATTCCGTATTTGGGAATCAATGAGATCACATGTTGAGTGAGGGACAAGGGTCGATTACATAATATAGATTGGGAGACTAGATAGGACAAAACTTGCAAGAGTAGTCCAACCTGCCATAGAAAGAGATTTTGCTTTCAAAGTCATCCATCTGATTGAACCATTACGAGCAGCCTTCGTGTGCAAGACCTCTTGGATGACCAACACATTATCTATGATTTGCCGGCCAGGAATAATCCCGGCTTGGGCTGGAGATATAAAAGTTGGGAGCAACGGCTTAAGACGATTAACCACCATTTTAGCGGTGATCTTAAAGACCACATTCATGAGGGAAATAGGCCCGAACTTGAGCTGGTGTTGAGGGGCCATCCACCTTCGGGATCAGGACCATTAGAGCATTGGAAAGCGACCTGGCAATGAATCGTCGTTCAATAAAAACAGCATTATTGTAGTAGGTTGATTCTCCACAAGAGGCCAGTTATGCTGAAAAAATATCGTTGGAGCCTTGTATGGTCCCATAAGCTTGAAGGCATTCCACACCTCTGCCTCTGTAAAATTAGTCGGTAGTGATGTGAGTTCAACTTCTGTCAAGTTAGGGAAGGAGTGCTCGGAATGTTAGCTAAAATACTAGAAACTGAGAATGAACTTCTTTCTTATAGGCTTCTGTGTACTCCTCATTACACTTTTTTCATTGCAAATATATGGCAGTGACCAGTGAGCAATGCGCTGTATGTTTTTCAAATGATATATATTGTACATAATATGATAGTAGTACCATTCTTTGTATGATGTTGGAATTTTTATGTTATGCTGACATGAACATAACTTCGAATTAGTGACTCATTCCAATATTCTATATACTATCTCGAGTTACTGAGTTTTATAATTTGAACTCTGAGAATTTGGCCTTTGAATGTTGCCTTTGAAAAGTTTCAATAATAATGTCAGCTGGAGCTGTGGAACTGACACATTCACTGATACCTGTAGAGAATGCACTCTTAGTGAGGTATTGATAAGATCTTCTATGAACAAACATTTTGGCTTTAGTTTGAATCCAAATTCTGCATAGCTTTTTGGATTCCATTGAAGTGTTCAAGATCATATGGAATAGCAGAATTGGATAGTATCTATGTGGCTGGGTTAAATATATTGACATCTTTGAAAGCAATTTGTTTAGCAGATGCAAGCTTCACAGACTTGCACGTATGTCCAAAATGTACAGATTTCTTTTGTTTAGCTTATGGACTTTGGATATTGAACAGAAAGTGCTCAAAACCGGTCAGCATTCTTTGATCTGCTCCTAGTCCTTTCTAGAACTACCTTTTGCACTTGTTTTATATGACATCTATTTCCATCACCAATTTCCAACTGCAATTTTGGGGTATCATTTACAATTTTGGGTAAGCATTCCAACTGCAAAAGTTCTATATTCAAATAAGGTTTGGCTGTTATTCCTCCCTAATTGAAAAAACCTCTACTCCAACTTGATTTTGCCTATATAAGGAATTGTGAATCGCTCAAAAATAAACATGGATTTTACATATATATCCTTTTCATTTTGGTTCTTTGTTCATATTTTGGAACCTGTACACCTATATATAGAATAAACAAGGGAGTGATGTTAAGAGCTTGAAATGAGGGTTTGTCTGTCATATAATGTAGGACTATAGGAGACACCTCATTTAATTATATTGAGCTGCCAGTTTTGCTATAAATTGTAGGCGGAAGGTATCGTTTAACAACATATTCTGCGGTTGTGAATAGAGTTTTTCTTTTGGCTTTGAGGTTAAGGATGGTTAGAGATGCTCAAAAAACAGATGCATTTTCTGACTATGGCAGTTTATTTATTTTATTTTGGATAAACAAGCTAGGTTGGTATTTCACGTCTTGAACAAGTGAGCATGCTAGAAAGAAAGTTTCTTCTTACCCCTTCATCAAATTAAAACTGGAATTTGTCCATCAATTATAGTAGCCAGCGTTTTTGGGAATTACAAGCTTAATACACCACTTAAATTACTGTCATAGTGAAGAAAGAGGAAGATAAAATTAAAGCTATAATGAATAATTGATCAAAACAAAAAAAGGCAGATAGAGCTATTTCTTGACGCCAGGCACGGCGAGAATGTCGGTCAGAAGTTGGGCAATGGTTAAAAGCAGGAGAATGACAACATAGATGACCGACAGGACTGCCCATGGATGCTTGAAATAGGTGTGCTTCAAGGTAGCTCTGTAGCGGTTCCACCTCTTCTTGCGGTGCTTGTTGAGCTGCTTCATTATGGTTGCATAGTGATATTCACTTTGGTCGGTAAAAACATGGGTGGTGAGAGAGTTGATGAGGTGAGCCACTTCCTCCGCACTACCTAAACAGTTGTCAATGATGCCAGCTTCAACAAGCAAGTTAACATCCTCCCAGGTGTTGATTAGGTAATCCATGAAAATAAAGTAGTCGGCAATGTAAGTAGTTTGATGATCGAAATACCGACACTGCTCAAATGCTATCAGATTCCTGTGCAAAAACTCGGCGGCGTCATACACGGGCAAGAGGGGAATGGTCAGGATTCCCTTCTCCTCATCGAAATGTATGTCAAGTAAGCTGCAGGGTTTGTTCCTGCTGACACGGAACTTAACTCCTGCTTCATGTAGGCTCATAGCTGTGGGGCACCAGATGCTACTGGTACCTGTTTCGTCAGGGTCGGTGGCCGTGTTGTTGTGAAGGCCTGTTTCTAGATGAGACGGCAAATAATGGCTTCTCAGCAAGTCTAGAAGATGGAAACATGTTGTTGCCTCTTTGGTGGTAGGGTCGACTTTAACCCTGCTCTTATCGACCTCAAGCCGATGGCACGCAAAATGGGTGAAGGACTTCACTAAATCTGGTTTCAAGGCAGCTGTGAACAGATCCACTAAGATGAAGAAGGGCAGTTGGTTCTCTGCCAACTTTAGGTCGTGAGCCATATCATTATAGACTACTGCTGGTACGATATCGATACGCCAATTGAAGCAAAAATGCTGGATGATGAAGATGCTATCGATGAGGATCATGCGTACGAACTCATCACTAGACATGGGAATGTCCTCTGCATAGGAATCACGGATCTGCCTTTCCTTGTCCTGGACCATCTCAAAGTAAGTTCTTAGGTCCCCGTGGCCCTTCGATTCGGAGCGCTGGATGAATGAATGGAGATGCCTGAGTTTGAGAGTCTCTGTGGGGAGTAGCCTCTCATCCTTTCTGTGGTGGAAGGGCCCAATTGACACCACAATAGGAGTGTATGCTTCTTTTACACCACGCAGCCGATTCGGGACTCTGTAGATGCAACGCTCCTCCTCTGGAGCCAGTTTGGGCAAGCTACGCAGCTCTTCTTGTATGGCCACCACGACGCGTGGGCAAGGAGAGCTGCTTTCAGTTCCTCCCTTCTCCTTGACAAATAATGGAGTGTCAAACATGAGACCGATGGTCTACCATTAGCAACGGAAAAGATTTTGGAGATTAAACTAAGCCATTTCATTCCCTAATCAATTAAGGTTAATCACCTGTACTCGTTAAACCTGGCTTCTTAGATTTACAAGTTTGCCAAATTATTAGCGTCTACTCACGATTTAAGAGAGGCTTCCTACCAGCAAACACTGATTTTTGAAACTAAACAGCTCAAATTAGCTCGATCGAATAATAATTTTTGTTAGAAAGGTCGGAGACCGAGCGAGTGAAGTTGAAAAATCCATATATAACTTTTAAAATAAATATGCTCGATCGAATTATAATTTTGTTGAGATGAAAAAAATAAACTTGAAATGGTAGATGTAAGTTCTAATAAAAGAACTATTATAATGATATGATACGATAAATTTAGAGTGTTGGATCTAAAAACATCGAATGGACCAGATATAATCTTGAAATTATAGAAGAAACGAAAAAAAATCATAAAATTCAGAAATTATAGTGAGTAAAATTACGTTATTTATATGCATGATTATAATACATTATATGCATATTTTAATACGTTATATACATCATTATAAAGGTTGTATGTACGATGTTTTATAAAGCTAGTAGCCGGGCTGACGGAGAAGACTTTCTTAACCGGAAAGATAATGCCAAGGTGTTAGATAGTTAGTTTGAAGTTTCTTAAACTTTTTTTTACTTTGAGTTCTTTTTCAGTTTTCGTTTGGGGTCTCTTAGCTTATTGTTTGTAGCTGTTGGGTGGTTTTTCAGCGTTCATCTTGAGTTTTTTAGGGCGTATTCCATCCACGTCTGGAATACCCCCATCTTGACCCCCCAGATCCTGCATTAGCGGGACTACCTGGGTAAATGTTGTTGTTGTTGTTGTTGTTATTTTTGAAATTCATAAGTACAATCTATAAAAAAATTATGCATATAGGTAGTTGATTTCATGCATATGTGTAGTTATCTAAAGAAAGCATGAATATACAATTTGTAAAATATCAATTAAGAATATATAATTTTGTAATGATGCATATAACATAATATAATCATCTTTATATGTATTTGATTTTCAGTTTATTTTAATTACGGGATTTTCAAAGTCTTTTTTTTTTATAGTTTTAAGATTAAATTTGACCCATTTATTATGTCTAGATCTAATGGTCTATAATTAATTAGACGTGGTATATATACATAGGAACGACAATAAACTCATGGAAGCAGAGTGGCACATATTTGCATGATCACCACGTTTGTTCGAAAATAGGGCTTGCAACTCTCCGCCTTCGTGGAGCTTCAGTTCATGACAATTTGAATTTAGAAAATTCGCACCCACTATTCCTTTTTTTTTTTTTTTTTTGAGCCACCCGCTATTCCGTTTTATTTTGAATCAACACTAAATCTTAGGGTTTGGTATTTATAAGAAAAACAATACTTTTCAAATTAAAAGATCGATGGTATGAATTTGCTTCATATAATATAAAAGTTTGAAAACATATGTACTTCCAAGAGATTGAACTTAATTACAGAGGTAATGTTATTTTATATTCAAAACATTATGTTTATGCTCAGATAAAAACTCATGTTTTCATGAAATAATATTTTTTTAAAGATCACAACTTGTATTATAATTTATAAAGGATCACAACATCACATTTTATGAAATAATATTTGCTAAAAAACCACAACTTATATTATAAAGGAGGGTAAGCTCACATTTTGTAAAATAATATTTGTTAATGGATTACAATTATATTATAAAGAAGGGTCCATCAAATTATTGAATTATGTTTGTACCACATGTAACAAATTTTTGTAAAGACTTTTTGGTTCCGATTTATAATATAATAAGATAGATTTCATTTACCACAAAAGAATATGTAAAATCACATGTGCACTCGATCTAATTGTGCAATTTCATAGATAATCGTTTTTAGTGATTTAACAGATTTTGCTTTAATTAACAGATAAGATATATAAGGTAAAAATCTTATAAATTATTTTAAGAATTTAGGCTTTGGATCATATATAAAAGACATTTATATTTTTTAAATTATTTTAATAAAATCTTTGTTCAATACTGAACTTTTGTTGATAAAATATGTTTTTCTCAATATGCCTAGAAAATTCATTAGAATTGCCCATATATGGTATGTGGGTTAAACTAGTTAGTAACAAACGTATTTACGTATATTAGGAAAATCATATCTCATTTTAAGCCTAGGCTTTCTAAGTTAATTAAGCTACTACACTAGGGTTTCTTAACTAGTTGTTGTACGTTTATATATTGTGGGGCGTGCGTGTTTGATCGGTGTTAATTCAAAGGGGCTGGTATGGTGTGAGTGTTTGATCGGTGCCATGAAAAAGGAGTGGGGTGGCGGTACCGTGCGTTTTTGATCGGCGGCTATTAAGGGGCAAATTGGGTCGGGCTAATTAACTCATTTAATGCAAGTATAATTAAACTAGACTCAAAGTACAACTTAAAGACGAATTTTTGTACACTAACACAAAGTACAACCCAAAAGGGATCCGAATTGAACTAGACCTAAAACCGACCACATCTGAACATGATCCGATCCAAATAGAACCGAAATAAATTAAATGTTTAAACCGAACATATCGGAGTTACATCAGCTCTAATTGCCAATATTTCTAGACACATAATAGAGACCAAACCGCCATAAAAAAATGATACGGGGGAGTATATGAGATGCGAAATAAAGGCCATTACCATGTTAATAAAGGCCATTACCATGTTAATAAACTCCAACAGGAATCGTGGTCTCTCCTAGGGTAGGGTGCTCTCCTAGGGTTTGCAGCCGCCATAGTGAGTTTTGGGTCTAGCTGCTTGCTAGGTGGGTCTTCCAGCATGGAAGTTTGTTGCTTTTACTGATTTTCTTACCTACTTCTCCTTTACCTTACTGATTTCCAAATTTCTGCCTCCTTTTGTATTTAAGCTGTGAACGAGTGTGCCGTTAAAGTCAGATTCAAAGTTCCGTTTTTTGAGAGCAAGTTTCCCGTTATGACGTCGAGCTTAGAGAAACAGTGGGAGAAATTGTCGCTGACAGAAAAAGAGGAAGAAGTTGAAATCTTTGATGGAGACAATACCGTTGAGCAAGCGGGCAAGTTCAAGCTAGCTCTAGCAGGGAAACTTTTAACGAACAAGTATGTTAACAAAAGGGCGATGAAACGAACCCTGGAAAGTCTCTGGAAGCCCAGGAAAGGGGTAGTGATGAAGGATTTGGGAGAAGACAGAATAATCTTCCAATTTTTCAGCGAGTATGATAAGAACTGGGTTCTGGAGCACCAACCTTGGAACTTTAATGGAAGTCTTCTCCTTTTGCGAGAAATACAAGGAGGAGAGAAGCCTATAGATCTCAAGTTCGATCGACTGCCACTTTGGGTAAGTGTCATGAATCTTCCTTTCAACCAGAGAAATGAGAAGGTCGCTAGGGTGATTGGAGACAGGGTTGGAAAATTTTTGAAGGTGGAGGAAGACTCAGACTTTGGCTGGGGGGAGGCTATGAAAATCCGAGCAGAGATCGACGTTAACAAGCCTCTCATGAGAGGGATGAAAGCCTCTTTTGACAAGGAGGGCCATACATGGTTGGCCTTCAAGTATCATCATCTACCTGATTTTTGCTACAAATGTGGCCTTTTGGGGCACACTTTCAGAGACTGTGACCAAGAGGAGGAAGTAGAGGATGAAGATGCTAGTAGGCAATATGGGCCTTGGTTGAAAGCGGTTGAAATTAGAGAGTTGGGCAAAGATAAATCTGAGCGTGATTTGGAGAAACAAAAGTTTGAGCAGCTCCATAAGGATTTAGTAGCCAAAGCCCTCAAACAAAATAATCCTTCGCCTGTGGAGGAGGGAAGCGGGTTGAGAGGGAAAGCAAGAGCTGTCGATCAGAGTTTGATCAACAAAGATAATAGTTATCCAATTTTCTCAGAAGAGTGATGGAAAGGATAAAGGGAAAGAAGTGAGAATGGCAGTTGTGCCTGTTCCAGACCGATCTCAGAGCTTAGCTGGGGGGAATGGAAGTCAAGAAAACCTCCCTAAAAGAAAAGCTAAGAAGTGGAAGCTTGTGGCAAGAGAGAATGTTGTTAAGGGGAAGGAAGCTTCAGAGTCTAATTTGAAGAAGAGGAAGATTGACTCTGGATTCTCAGCTATGGAAGTGGATGGTCAGGGTTTGTTTGAAGTTCCAATTATGCATAAGAGGACTGCTGCAACTCTGATGATTTCTTCTAGTCAGGCGGAGGCTGGACCAAACCAGCCCCGCCAAGAGCCATGAGTTGCCTCGGCTTTAACTGCAGGGGCTTGGGCAACCCCATGGCAGTGTCATCCCTCAAGGAGCTTTTAAAGAGGGAAGCCCCCTCCTTGGTTTTTCTCTCTGAAACCAAGTTGAGCGTTGTGGAATTCCAGAGAGTTTTGAGTAGGTTGCAAGGTTTCGATGGTGTTGCGGTTGATAGTGTGGGAAGAGCTGGAGGTTTGGCGTTTCTTTGGAAATCTTCGTTGAAAGTGAGTCTGCTCTCTATGTCTGTCCATCACATGGATTTTATATTTGAAGATGAAGGAAAAGGAAGTAATTGGAGGGTTACTGGTTTTTACGGATGGAGCGAGGTAGAGCATCGAAGGAAGTCTTGGGACTTGCTTAGGCTGCTAGCTAGTCACCATAATCTCCCTTGGCTTTGTTTTGGAGATTTTATTGAGATCATGGAAGCGTCTGAGAAGCAAGGAGGGTTAATTAGGTCTGAAAGACAGATGCAAGATTTTAGGGACGCGGTGGAGGACTGCAGGCTGATGGATTTGGGCTTCTCAGGGTTTGAATTCACTTATGATAATGGAAGGTCTGGAAGAGATAACATTATGTGCAGGCTGGATAGATTCTTGGCTAACAAAGAGTGGGTAGAGCTTTTCCCTGAAGCTAGAGCTTTAAACCTGGAGAGAGAAGCTTCTGATCACTCCCCTATCAAACTGCTTATGGAAAAGGAGCTGAATGGGAAGAAGAAGAAGATTTTCAGGTTTGAAGAATCTTGGGTCGATCATGCTAGATGCAGGCAGCTTGTGGAGGAGTGTTGGCAGAATAATGTGGAAGGAGGAGCTCTGGAGTCCATCCAAAAGTGTGCAGAAATGCTGTCCTCTTGGGCGACACAAGAACGAAAAATCAGGAGACTGATTTATAAGAAAAGAAAGCAGCTGAAAAATCTTAATAGAGGGCAGTTGAGTTCTGATCAATGGGCTAGAAGGAAAAGGATCGTTAAGGAAATTGGCGAGCTTCTTAGAGAGGAGGAGAAGTATTGGAGACAGAGAAGTAGAGCAATCTGGATTAAGGATGGGGACAAGAATACTTCTTTCTTTCATAGATCTGCCTCGATCAGGAGAGAAAATAATAAGATTTCTAAGTTGGTGGATGAAGATGGAAAGTTGTGTTTCGAGGTCAAAGGAATAGAGAGAGCAGCTTGCAACTATTTCTCTTTGTTATTCAGTAGCAGTAGTCCAAGTGAGATTGATTCAGTTCTCGATAGGGTGGAGCAGTCTGTTACAGAAGAGATGAGGCAAGAGTTGGATGTAGCCTTTACCAAGGAAGAGGTGGAGAGAGCTTTGTCTCAAATGCACCCTCTCAAGTCTCCGGGGCCAGACGGTATGTGCTCTTTATTCTTTCAGACGTATTGGGATGTTGTGGGGGAAGGGGTGACGAGCGAGGTGCTTCAGTTTCTCAATAGAGGTGTCTTCAATCCAAAAATAAACAAGACCTTTATTGTCCTGATTCCAAAGAAGAGTAAGGCAGTGGATATGAAAGATTTTCGACCCATAAGCTTGTGTAATGTTTTTTACAAGATTATTTCCAAAGTCATGGCGAATAGGTTGAAAGGCATGTTGGAGAGGATAATCAGCCCTAATCAAAGTGGCTTTGTCCCTGGAAGAATGATCACTGACAACTTTATGATAGCATTTGAAATCTTCCATCACATGAACAGCAATGCTGGGAATCTGGAGCAATTTGCTTTCAAGTTAGACATGTCTAAAGCCTATGACCGCATTGAGTGGATTTTCTTAGAAAAAATTATGCAAAAGATGGGATTCAGCGCTAGTTGGGTTGACAAAGTGATGAAATGCGTCTCTACTGTCAATTATTCTATTTTGCTTAATGGTCAACCTACCCCCGAGTTCGCCCCTCAGAGAGGTTTGAGACAAGGAGATCCCATCTCCCCATATCTGTTTATATTGTGTAGTCAAGCTTTATCTTGCATCATTGAAGATGCCTACAGGAGGAGGGCGCTCACCGGTATTAAGATTGCTCCAAGGGCTCCTTCTGTAACTCACTTGTTATATGCTGATGATTGTATTCTCTTTGGAGAGGTTAAGGGGCACCAGCTGAACGAGATCAAGAGCATCCTTTCTCTTTATGAGAAGGCTTCAGGTCAGATGGTTAATTTTGACAAATCTGAGATATGCTTCAGTGCAGAAGTGAATGATGTCTCTAGATCCGAGTTCCAACAAGTTTTAGAGGTCAAGGAAGTGAAGCATTTTGAGAAATATCTTGGGCTTACAACCTGGGTAGGAAAATCAAAGAAGCAAGTTTTCAAGGCTGTTAAAGATAGAGTGGAAAAGAGGCTGGCTGGCTGGAAGAGTATGTTGCTTTCGAAGGCGGGAAAGGAAATTTTGATCAAAGCAGTAGCTCAGTCCATTCCTACTTACTGTATGAGTCTCTTTAAGCTCCCAAGCACCTTTTGTGAAGAGATTCAAGCAATAATTGCTAGGTTCTGGTGGGGGCAAAGAAGAGCTGAAAGAAGAATTCACTGGTGTAGATGGGAGAAGTTATGCAGACCTAAGATAGTTGGAGGCTTGGGTTTCCGAGACCTAAAGCTGTTCAATTGGGCTTTATTGGCTAAGCAAGGGTGGAGAATTTTGGAGAATCCAAATCTGCTGGCAGCTCAAATTCTTAAAGCAAGATATTTTCAATTCTCCACTTTCTTGGAGGCTGAGGTTGGAAATAGACCTAGCTATGTTTGGCGGTCTATATGTGAGGCCAAATGGGTCCTTAAGAAGGGGGCAAGATGGCAGATCGGAAATGGTGAATCGGTTTTCGTTTGGAAGGATCCTTGGATAGTGGGAAATGAGAACTTCAAAGCTATTTCCAAAGGCCCATCCCACCTGACTTTTTTGAGAGTTAAGGATCTAAAAATCCCAGGGACTGAAATGTGGAATGCTCAGCTCATTAGTGATCTTTTCTTGCCTTTTGAAGCAGAGAGAATCAAAGCCATGCCTCTAAGCTTGTTCAACAGAGAAGACAAACTAATTTGGAGCTTAGAAAAGGGAGGAAATTTTTCAGTGAGAAGTGCATACAGAGCAATTAAAGGCCAAGCTGATAATGTAGATTTTCCCGGAAGTAGCCAACCAGACTTGAGTCTTTGGAGGAAAGTTTGGTCAGCAATGGTCACCCCCAGGATAAAAATCTTTGCTTGGTCAGCCTGTAACGGGAATCTTCCTACTAAGAGTAGGTTGGCTAAGAAGATGTCTCTGCCCGAAGAGAGGTGCCCCTGCTGTCAGTTGTATGAGGAAAGTGATATTCATATTCTAAGAGATTGTTCCTTTAGCAAGCAAGTCTGGAAGGAAGCCGGGTTGAGCATTGACAAGAGGGTTTTCTCAGCTGAAGCTCTTTTTGACTCGATGGCTAACAATTTTGGCTCGTTGGACTTTGCAAAGTTCTTAATCATTTGTTGGAAGTTGTGGAGTAGAAGGAACGATTGGCTTTTCGAGCTTTCTTTCAAGGACAGCAGAACTCTATTAGAAGAAGCTAGTTCCTTGTTTGAGGAGCTTCATAGTAGTAAGTTTGCAAAGTCAAAGGTCAGCCCGCCTGGAGCTATAACCAATTGGGAGCCTCCTGAGCAGAACCAATTCAAATTAAATGCTGATGCCTCTGTTCGTGAGGATGTTGGGACTGGTCTAGGCGTGGTGATTAGAGATCATTTGGGGAGGATTGTCACTGCAGCCACTGTTCAAGACTCAACGGTGTTTTCCCCCTTGGTTGCAGAGGCAAAAGCTGTGATAAAAGGTGTCCAACTTGCTAATCTCCAAGATATTCAAACTCTAATTATTGAAAGTGATTGCCAAGAGTTAATCTTTGTTCTTGAAGGAAAGTCTCCTCCCCCTGCTGAGATTTCTTTTCTTATCTCTGATATTTTGCTCCTATGTAGCAATTTTATCTCTTGTTCTTTTAGTTTTGTCAATAGAGGTTGTAATGGTGTAGCCCATGAACTAGCCCGGGTGCAGCCGTGGTCTGCTGGTTGTAGGGTCTGGGATTCGTTACTCCCTCCCCTGGTTTGTAAGGTTTACCTTTCTGAGTTGAGAAATGAAAGTTAATGGTGCTTAGGCATATTTTTCAAAAAAAAATAAAAAAATAAATCAGCACACACGATGCCCGAAACTAATAGATCCTGCATGATTCAATATGTTCAACCGTTAATGAAATGCCCGGAGTAATTTCTCGAATTAGCTTAGCGAGAAACATAAACTCAATAATCAAGATATATAATTAGGTCCAAAGACTTACCTTCCTCTTGGAATTATATATAAAGAGGAGCTCTGAATTTGTGTTCCGCCTTGACGGACGACCACTTTATCAAACAATTTACTGCAGAATCACCTAGCTTCCTCCTGGGATTATATAGTAGAGTTCTACTTATAATTGAGATTCCAACTTCCAAGTTACCTATTTGACAGAGCATATTAAATAAGGAAAGAAACAAATGGGCATTATAAAATGGAAGTCAACAAAGCACCTATTACGTGATATATTTGATCAAAAAAAACCTATTACGTGATATATCCTGTAATCCTCTATCCATCAATAAGCTAAATTTTATACTATGTAACAGATATCTAGATAGGTTGGGATATCGTTTGATTTCGTTCCGGTTTTGACGACGATAACACTAGCTTGTATATGTTTTAATAATAGCGTTTGACTTTATTATTTAATCAATACTCCCTCCGTTTCAAAATACATGATCATTTGGACACTTTTCCTTGTTTCATAATACTTGTCCATTTCACATTTTTTACCCATCTCTTTCCATTTATACCCCTAATAATTATCTTTATCATAATCATTACACTTTTTCATATTTCTCTAAACAAATGATTAACTCTACATTTGATAGGGGTAATATAGGAATAACATTTGTTTCTTAATATATGTGCATTGTCCAAATGGTCATGTATTTTGAAACGGAGGGAGTATCTATACTGTCTATAGTATAAAGTGGAGACAAAGTCTTCACAGAAAATTGCGTCACGTATCATATCTTTAATAAAATAATCAACCGGGCCCTTACGTATTAAAAAAAACACTAATCACAATAGAAAGATATATAAATATGATTTGATAAAAATAATCAGCTGGGCCCTCCTCTATATAAATTAGGTAGTTAGAATCTCATATAATCTTATCCCGTAAAAATTGCCGAAAATTATGAATTATCCCTTACCAATAATTAGTTGTAATCTTCAGATAAATATCATTATTTAATAAAACGTGCTATTTATCGTAAAGTAATTTTTGAAGAAATCCAACTTATTTATATTATGAGTTGATTTACTATTGGTAAAAAAACACTAATCATAATACGAAGATACATATATATGATTCTATATTTTTAACGTGATCATTGACGTTACATATCTAATTAAATTGGGTTTATAATCGCATTACCCGTACATGGTATAAGGGTTAAACTAGTATATTATAAAAGCTGGCCGTTTTCGAGCCACCACGTTAATTCGGGCCCCACTTTATTAACAATTTTATATGTTTTATTTTTCTTAATTGTCTAATCTTTAATTTTTTTACCCATCTAATATCTATCTTTGAAGGTATACTATTTATCTTTAAATTTTCCTTAATTATCTAATCTTTAATTTTATCATTTTTCTTACTCATCTAATATCTATCTTTAACAATATTATCTATCTTTAAAATTTCCTTCTATAAAAGATACATATTAATTAACTTATCTTTTTAATTACCATTTTAATCTATTTATGTAAGATGCATGTAATATTAGAAATTCGAATTTAAAAAAGAATTCTAAAATGGAAGCCCCTTTTTTAAATAAATTATTATTTTTATCTTTGACCTTAAATCAATATATATTTATTAACTTTTACTTAAATTATATTTTATCATGTTCTTAATAACTTAGCTTTTATCCCTCATAATTAAACAATTAAACTTTGTTCATGCTATTTTAGTTAATCTAATTACATTTTGTATTATCAATTTATGTAAAAGTCAAACAAATGGGCATTATAAAATGGAAGTCAACAAAGCACCTATTACGTGATATATTTGATAAAAAAAAACCTATTACGTGATATATCGTGTAATCCTCTATCCATCAATAAGCTAAATTTTATACTATGTAACAGATATCTAGATAGGATGGGATATCGTTTGATTTCGTTCCAGTTTTGACGACGATAACACTAGCTTGTATATGTTTAAATAATAGCGTTTGACTTTAATATTTAATCAATATCTATACTGTCTATAGCTTTGTCTTCACAGAAAATTGTGTCACGTGTCATATCTTTAATAAAATAATCAATCGGGCCCTTACGTATTAAAAAAAAAACACTAATCACAATAGAAATATATATAAATATGATTTGATAAAAATAATCAGCTGGACCCTCATCTATATAAATTAGGTAGTTAGAATCTCATATAATCTTATCCCGTAAAAATTGCCGAAAATTATGAATTATCCCTTACTAATAATTAGTTGTAATCTTCAGATAAATATCATTATTTAATAAAACATGATATTTATCGTAAAGTAATTTTTGAAGAAATCCAACTTATTTATATTATGAGTTGATTTACTATTGGTAAAAAAACACTAATCATAATACGAAGATACATATATATGATTCTATATTTTTAACGTGATCATTGACGTTACATATCTAATTAAATTGGGTTTATAATCGCATTACCCGTACATGGTACGAGGGTTAAACTAGTATATTATAAAAGCCGGCCGTTTTCGAGCCACCACGTTAATTCTGGTCCCACTTTATTAACAATTTTATATGTTTTATTTTTCTTAATTATCTAATCTTTAATTTTTTTACCCATCTAATATCTATCTTTGAAGGCATACTATTTATCTTTAAATTTTCCTTAATTATCTAATCTTTAATTTTATCCTTTTTCTTACTCATATAATATCTATCTTTAACAATATTATCTATCTTTAAAATTTCCTTCTATAAAAGATACATATTAATTAACTTATCTTTTTAATTACCATTTTAATCTATTTATGTAAGATGCATGTAATATTAGAAATTTGAATTTAAAAAAGAATTCTAAAATGGAAGCCCCTTTTTTAAATAAATTATTATTTTTATCTTTGACCTTAAATCAATATATATTTATTAACTTTTACTTAAATTATATTTTATCATGTTCTTAATAACTTAGCTTTTATCCCTCATAATTAAACAATTAAACTTTGTTCATGCTATTTTAGTCAATCTAATTACATTTTGTATTATCAATTTATGTAAAAGATATTTTTTTTAATTTTGATAAGACATTTTACCATTTTTTATATATTAGTTATCTTTTTAATCTCTTTATATAAGAAGTAATTTAAAAAATTTGAATTCAAAATAATTTACAAAAAAATGGAAGTGCTTTTTTTGTAATTAAGCTATTATTCTTATCTTCAATATTAAATCAATTTATATTTACTATCTTTTACTTGACTTATATATTATCATTTTCATAATAACTTTGCTTTTATCTTTCATAATAAAATAACTATTGATTGATTAATATATTTTATATACTTCAATATATAAAGTTATTAGAATCATGTTGGACTCATTTTATCTTTCTAAACTTTGATATTGTATTATAATATATTTAATTAAATAACAATTCAATGTAATTATATATCATACTAATAAATTATAGTATTAAAATAAAAAATAAGATCAAACCAAAATAATCAATTAAATCGTCTTATTTTATATTATATTGACTTATAATGTCTCAAAATTGTGATAATAGGGACAATGATATATATTAACCATTAGAGACAAATTTTGAAGGATGAAAAAGTAATTAAATTTTATTTACTAAATTCATCAATAATTAGTATATGTTTTATATTTAAATTAACCCACACACGTGGGACTACAAATCTGAAAAATTATCTTTTTTGTCTAGAAAAAAATACTCCCTCCGTCCCTAAATGTTTGTCCAGTATTCCTTTTCGGGCGTCCCCTTTTGTTTGTCCATCTTTAGAATCTTTCCATTTATATCATACTTTTCTTCCAATATTACCCTCATTCAATCTCTTATATTACTCCATTATCCAACTTTCTCACCAACTTTATCACTTTTTCTCTATAAAAATACACAACTACCCCTATCTAATCTCATATATTACCCCCATACCCAATATTCCCATCAACTTTATCACTTTTTCACTATTTCCCACCAACTTTTCATATACTTTTCCCATTTTCTTAATAACCGCAAAAACCGTCCTTTTGGACGATCTTTTAGGGACGGAGGGAGTAACATTTTCGTATGCTAGAATTTTCATTATATTATATGGTTTCACTTATTAATATACTATTTTTAATAAAAATAAATTTAAAATGTGAAGCGTGAGTCGACGGGTACAACTAGTATTATATAATCATAAAACTATTTTAATTATCATTAAAAATTTAAGTTATTCACCGGTTAGGTTGACCTAAACCTATACAATAAACTAGTAGGACCCAACCCGACTTGACTTGTAAGTTGTAACCCGATTGATCCGAACCTGTACTCAATTCGAAATCGAAATGAGTGAACCCAAATCTGTCTGAACTAACCTGTATAACAACTCTAATAGGTACCCATATTTTTATTGGGAAATTCCTTTTGGTACCCTTATGATATTGGCAATTTCTTTTGGTGCCCTAAGGAAAAAAAAATCTTTTGCTACCCTTGTGGTTTACATATTTTCCTTATTATAACCAAAACTCTATCTAAACACATTTTTCATCCAAAAAATATAATTTACTTTTAAAATATAAATAGCACCCATTAAGAAATAAACAATTAAAAGAAACAAAATAACCGAAGCAAAAAAGTAGAAGAAACTAAATCACCATCATATTACCGTGATAAGAAACTAAAAGGACTTATAAAAATAATAATTCGACAACCCCAAGCAAAGAAAAGGGCCAAAATGCCAAATGGGTATTAAGAAATACCATTTTTGGACACTAAGGTATTTAGAAAGCATATCTGGACAAATAGGTATTAAAAAAAAAATAGTTGGACATTCGAGTATTAAAAAAGAAAAAATTTGTCATTTTAGTTCAATTTTATGTAAATAATCAAATTTACATGCAAAATGGACTTTTTATTATTTTAAGATGCTATTAAAACTAGTTTTTCATATATAATTAATAAAACTATAATCAAATTGTATTTGAAAAAATCAAACATCAAAGTTGAAAATGCTTAAGCATATAATGAAATATTTAGAATTAAACTTTTCCAAGCAACAAAGAGTTTTATTTGCTTTAAAACATAATTTGATTATTTCATCATAAATCATCATGTATCTATTGGTTGTTTAAAATGGAAATAATATCTTTAATATTGTTCATTTGCAAAGACATATATATTAGATACATAAGAATAATGAGTTCATCAAATTGCTCTATTACGCAAACAATTAAAAACATATTTCATTAAATATTTTCAATTATTATTTTTATTTACAAGTAATTTTGAATAGATATTTATTTAATAATTTTTTAAAATTAAATTTATAATATCTAGCTAATTTCATTTGAAAATTTTTAAGTTGAAATTTTAACAAAATTTGTGTAGTAATTACTTGGAAAGAATAATTAAAAAAAATCAATTTCAACATAAAAAGAAATTTTGAATGAAATCAATTTTTTAATTTAGAAATACTTGATCTATTTTTTTTTAAATGCCTCAAATCATTCCTTTTTTTAATACCTAAATGTCGAAAAGAATTTTATTAATACCCAAATGTCCGAAAACAACTCATTTTAATACCAATATTGTATTTTGGCCCAAAGAAAAGTTACCATTTTTTTCCAGCATAAATTATGAAAGGCTATACAGTAATTAGGAAATTAATGACCACGTCAATAATGCGACATTGAATTATTCGTTGCAAGCGGGGATCACATGAAAATTAATTAAATCAAATGCATCATCTAGACTTTCTTGGGTGCAAAGTTTGCCCTATCATGACGATTATGATTCTTTTATGCAATTAGGCCCTTTTAGGGGATTATGTGATTAGACAAGAAGAGCCGGGTCTAAAATTACTAATTTTTGTATAGTTGTCTTCATATTTGTTTTTTTTTTTTTTTTGCCTAGGTTCTTTTCTTTCTTTAATTTTAATTTTTTATTTATAAATTGAGTTTTATTTAAATTATTAAAGGAATTATAGTTTTTCAATGAAAAATGTGTTTAAATAAAGTTTTAGTTACTAAAAGAAAGATTAGTAAACCACAAGGGTATTAAAAGGAAAAACTTTATTCTTAAGGCACTAAAAGAAATCATCAATACCAATTGGGTACTAAAACAAATTTCCCAAAAAAAATTCTATTTCTAGTAAGTTGTAATTTCCGCTACTTGATATGAGATCTCAAGCATTAACTTACTAAAGCCGAGAAGTTACATCTACTTACGATCCTACATCTAATCTGACTCACACCATCAATCTCGACACCTTTTTTCCAATGGTATGGAGCTGCGTCAACAGTGGATATATAGTTATAGACAAGGCCAGCTAAGGAGTTCATTTCTTCGCTTATGCCTTAGACTTTTGTTGAGTCTAACGAAGTCCATCCATAGTACGTTGTCCTCTGAAATTCAATTTGGTTCGGTGTGTAGGTTGGGAGTGACTAAAGCTGACCCAAAACACTCATTTTACTTGCCAAAAGGGGAAGGTAAAAAATTTAAATGCTTTTATGGGTCCAAAAGCATGGGCATGCAAGGCTTGGAGTGGCTAGCGACTTTGTTTCGGCTACAAGGCGCTCGACGATAAGGGTGGTGAGTGAGTTTTGTTTCGGCTTGCGAGAGCAAGAGATAGGTTGAGCTCGGATTTCGACAGAGTACGTTGTATCAAAGATGAAAATGGAAACGTACTAGTGGATGATCTTGAGATCAAAAAGCGGTGGGAGAGGTATTTCTGCAACCTCCTTAACGAGGGGGGCGAGTCGATGGAGAGTCAGCAAGCTGCAGGGAACCAGGCTAATCCTCCTTTATTCAGGCGTTTCTCTAGGATAGAAGTCAGTGAGGTAATCCGCAGAATGAGCAGTAAAAAGGCTGTAGGACCAGATGAGATTCCTGTTGAGGTTTGGAAGTGCATGGGCATGCAAGGCTTGGAGTGGCTAGCGACTTTGTTCAACGTCATCTTAAGGACGGCTAAGATGCATGAGGAATGGAGACTGAGTAAGTTAATCCCAGTCTACAAGAACAAAGGGGATATCCAGCAGTGTAACAACTATAGAGGTATAAAACTCCTTAGCCATACGATGAAGGTGTGGGAGAAGGCAATCGAGTTGAGGCTGAGGAGCCTAGTGCATGTGTCAGAAAACCAGTTCGGATTTATGCCAGGGAGGTCGTCGATTGAGGCTATCCATCTGATGAGAAGGCTGACAGAAGCGTACTGGGAGAGAAAGAAAATTTTGCACATGGTGTTCGTAGATATAGAGAAGGCCTACGACAAGGTCCCTAGAAAGTTGATTTGGGATTGCTTAGAAGCCAAGGGAGTTTCAAAGACTGTTATCAGAATCATTCGGGATATGTATGAGGGATCGAGGACGAGTGTCTGTACTCTAGGCGGTGATACAGAGTATTTTGAGGTGAGTATGGGTCTTAATCAAGGGTAGCTCTGATCCCCTTTCTGTTCACGCTAGTGCTGGATGTTCTGACTAGGGATATTCAGGGAGAGGTTCCGAGGTGTATGTTGTTTGCAGATGATATTGTGTTGGTGGAGGATTCCAGAGCTGAAATTAATAGCAAACTGGATACTTGGAGGGAGAGACTAGAATCTAAGGGGTTTAGACTGAGTCGATCCAAGACAGAATATGTCGAGTTCTTTTTTGGGTAGGAAATTGAGCCTAGGAGTGAGGTTCAACTGGGAGGGGAGACCATTGCGCAGAAGGACAAGTTTAAGTATCTGGGTTCAGTTCTGCAGAGTGATGGGTGTATTGATGAGGATGTTAGGTCACGTATTCAAAGAGGGTGGCAAAAGTGGAGGGTGGCTTCAGGGGTTTTATGTGATAAGAATGTTCCTCTCAAGCTTAAGGGAAAGTTCTACAGATCTGTTATAAGGCCTGCGATTCTCTATGGAGCAGAATGTTGGCCGACGACTAAGGCTCAGGAGCAGAAACTTGCAGTCGCAGAGATGAGGATGCTTAGGTGGATGTGTGGACACACGAGGATGGACAGGATTAGGAATGAAGAAATTAGAGGCAAGCTTGGGGTGGCTAGTATAGGGGACAAACTGCGGGAAGCAAGACTGCGTTGGTTCGGCCATGTCCAGAGGCGGAGCCCAGACGCAACAGTCAGGAGATGCGAGCGTTTGGATTTAGGGACTTGCCGGAGGGGTAGAGATCGTCCGAAGAAGCGCTGGATGGACAGCATAAAACAGGATTTTAGGCTTTTAAGGATTTCAGAGGAGTCACAATGCAGAAAGAGTTGAAGGGAGAAGATCAGTGTGGTAGACAGCTAGTCAGCTTGCTGGTGGAGCCAAGTGGAGTTGTCCGTTCTTTTGTTGGCCGTCAGTTTCTCGCTTTGTAGGCTTGCTTATGTATAGCATTTTTATAGCTTAGTCTTTCTTTTGTTGTTTAGTTTTCTTTCTTGTTTCTTTTAGTCTTAGTAGTGGTTTTGGTTAGTTGTTGGTTTCTAAACTCTTCGTAGTAGGTTGTTGAGTGGTCCGGTCTTTGTCTTTTGGGTCGCTTTTGGGCGCATTTCATCTAGGTTTGGAATGTCCCCGTCCTGACCCCCCAGATCCTGCTTTTGCGGGAGTCCCTGGGTATATATGTTGTTGTTGTTGTTGTTGTTGTGTTTTATGGGTCCAAAAGTGCTCAAACTGAGCTATAAGCAGACTATATACCGAATTGCCATTTTGGAAATGGATATGGAGTGAACCGATCAAACTGAGCTAAAATCAAGGAACATAAGCGGACAACAACGAATCTAGGCACAAACTTATAGTAATTTTGTATAATCTCATCACCTACATGCATAATATATTTATATAGATCGATCATTGGATTTCAATTCTTCCCATGCAAATTCTATTACGCTATTTATTGCTGGTAGATAGAGATTATTATAGACCACCATACGAAAATGATGAGATGAGTAATAAAGGAGATTTACTTATAAATCAGCATGCGCAATGTCTGAAACTAACAGATCCTGCATGAATTGGTTCAACAGTTAATCAAGTACCCGGAGTAATCTCTTGACTTAACTTAGGGAGAAACATAAACTCAACCATCAAGATATATAATTATATAGGTCCACAGACTTACCTTCCACTTGGAATTATATGTACTGTATAAAAAAAGAGGACCTCTTAATGTTACAGTATATCGATCCGGTCTTTCCGCCTTGACGGGCCTGCGAGCTCTGACAATATCCCGCAGACTTATGTTCCACTTGGATTGTTTTTTATTGTCAAGTCCACTTGGAATTATAAAGTGGAGTTCTAATACTAAAGTTTCTAGCCTCGAAGTTAGGCATCTTAGGGACCACGTTAAAATTATGAAATATTATTAAAAAACTAGTTTAACCTCCGTACCATGTACGGATAATGTGATTATAAACCCGAAAAATATAGATATGTTTCATGAACTTCTTCGATAGAAAATAATATAAGTATATTGTTAAATAGAAATTAATCCTTTAGATATAAATATAGATATAGATAGAGGGAATTAGGTGGGTGATGGGTTCTGGATCGGAGGGTCTCAAAATTTAAATTTATAAACCGAACCCTGATGTAGTATAAGGGTAGGGTGTCGAACACACGGGAGTTCGTGCGTTGAGTGTACCAAAAAAAGACTAAAAATAGGAAAAGAAAGGCAAAAACAAGGAAAATCAAGGGGAACTTCTCGGGACCGACTTTGGTCACCTCGGTCCGAGAAGGATCGAAGAGAGTTGGGACGGGACCGACACAGTGGAAGTCGGGCCCGAGGTCTGGGTATCTCGGTCTTGTCAAAATAGTAGATCGGTCTTGGGTTTTTGGGTTCCTTCCCTAACTAGACTTGGGTAATTCCACCCCAATTCAGCCAATAAGTGATGATCCTTGTGAGATCGAGGTTGTTTGCCTTCGATCCCTCCACTCTACACATCGACCATAGGGGGTTTTCACCTACCCTTCGATGCAAGGTCAAGTGATGGGCTCGAGATCGCTTTCGCTTACTCTTACCAACCACAAGCCCTTGATCCCTTGTTCTCACATGAGAATTGAAGCTCAATGTAGAGAGGATTCATAGATCAAGCACTTAAGGCTATGGAATTGGGGGTTCACACCCAATCCTAGCTAGGGGTTTCCCCCCATAGCCCAAGACTATGGAATCTACTCCATGTAGCAAGAGTAAAAAGCAATCAATAGACAAAGCAAGCAAATCTCAATCATCCAACTCAAATCAAAGCTAAATTGCATTCAAATCAAAGGAGTTCACTAGATCCAAATCTCAAATCCACTAAACACAAGCAAAACAAGTTCAAACTCACAAATCTCCTCCTAAAATTCTTACTCTCCAACGATTTCCTCTCTTCTTCTCCTCTTCCTTCCTCCTTCTTGCTCTCCAAGTCTTCCTTGAGCCCTCGAGAGTGATTCGATGTGTATTAGCCCCCCCTCCTCTCTCTAATTGTCTTCTCCCTTTAATTAGGGACCAAGGATTTCTGAAAATAGAAGAAGGGCAAAAGTGGTAGATCACAATAATGTGCCTTGGAGCCCAATCCTTACTTTGCCGACTTGGACCGACACGGAGTACCTCGGGCCCGACGTCGCCTACCTCGGTCCGAGCCTCCATGGTGCCAACTCGGGCCCGACTTGCTGGGCACGTCGTTCCGGGGCCTCGATCCTCTTCTCTTCTTGGTTTTCCTTGAGTTTCTCTTCGTTCCTTGCTTGGCTCTTCCGCTCCTTTGCTCTCTAGCTTTGCTCCTCCTTAGAAACTCCTTCCAAACGTCCTCAAAACGTGCCAATTTACCTACAAAACACAACAAATTCACATAGCCTCCGAATCTCATAGAAAATCGGAATCTAAGCTAAAAAGGGACAAAGCTAACAAAGAAAGGAACAAAAGACACATATTTACAAGGGAAAATGACTACTAAAAACACCACCAAAATGAGAGACATCAGCGGGACGGCGAGTTTTTGGGCCGGTTTTTCTATTTTGGTCCGTTCCCCCTACAACATTGGCCCGTACATAACTGAATTAAAAAATAAGGGAACTCATCCATCATTCCCGTCTCCCCAATCGGCTCTCTTCCATTCCTCTTGCCGTACGCCATCTTTTTCGTCGGTTCTCCTCATCCTCCCGACACCAAATCCTCCATCTCGCCCTCATCGACCTTCGTTTTCCGGTGCTAGGATTCAACTACAAGCCTATTCTCGTTGATGGAGCCACTTAGATATGAGATAGGGTTCGATCAATTGATGATTTTGGCGACGGAGCCTCGGTCACTGTGTCAATTGATGATTGATGATTTTGAGTTCGCAAGCAAATTGAAAGTTCAGTTCAGGTCTCTTGTCTGATTCATGATTTCGAGTTCGCAAGCGAAAATTGGAGGTCAATCGGTTGAAACAGAGAGAGATTAATGGCGTCCGATTGTGGAATCATGAGTTTTCTTCCTGATCTGGTGTATCCGTTTTTTGCAATTCGGAAAGCTGTGAGCTATGGCTAGCTAGTGCTATACCTATGCTTAGCTCCAACAGAAAATCAGTCACTTGAATTTTGTTGTTGATTTCCTTTTTCCTTTCATTTTCTTGAGAAGATACAAGTACTCCCTCTGTCCCCGAAAACACGTCCACCTTTCCTTTTCGGTCGTCCTCAAAAGTTTGTCCATCTCTATTTCTTTCCATTTATATCACTATGCTTTTACATTTTTACCCTCATATAATCTCATATATTACACTCATTATCCAACTTTCTCCTCCACTTTATGACTTTTTCCAATAAAATTACAAAATTATCCTCACCCAATCCTATATATTACTCCTTTCTATTACCCTTTTCATCAACTTTATTACTTTTTTCACATCATCTATCAAACTTTACCACTTTCATTAATCCGCGTGCAAATGTGCTTTATGGACAAGTTTTCGGGGACAGAGGTAGTAATATGGAAGCTTGAAGCCGTCATTTTCTTGTTTATGGAGTAGTACACATTTTATCTAATGTATTCCACAAATCCACCTCTAGTCGTTCAAATTGCATGTTTTGTTAGAAATTTTGGTGCTTCTTGTCTGTGTAATGTCCAGACTTGTAAGAAGCTAGCCTTTTTGCTGGTTTTTTTGGAGTATTTTGGCATCTCGGTTTGTTGATTATTAGAATTAGATACTTCATATTGCTTTCGTTGATTGTCACTTAAGATGACAAAATGATTAATTTTGGATCACATTGTTTTTGAGTGGACAGAATAATTAATTGTCACTTGAGTGGATAGAATAATTAATTGTCACTTATGATGACATATATTGTCACTTGTGATGATAATTTGGAGTTGTGTGCATAAATCTTGTTTTAACAATACTTATTTAGTGTAGTTACTATAATCTTCTAGTTATTTGCTGAATATTGTCACTTGTGATGACAATTAGGTGTTATCAAGAAGATTTGATATCATTGGTGATAACATATATTGTCACTTGTGATGATAATTTGGAGTTGTGTGTGTAAGTCTTGTTTTAGCTCTACTTATTCGGTGGGATTATTATAATCTTCTAGTTAATTGTTGAATATTGTCACTTGTGATGACAATTAGGTGTGAATATTGTCACTTATGATGACAATTAGGTGTGAATATTGTCACTTGTGATGACAATTAGATGTGAATATTGTCACTTGTGATGAAGATTAGGTGTGAGTATTGTCACTTTGTGATGACAAGTGATGACAGCAATGACAGTCAACACCGGTCAATGGCTGGTCAACGGTCGGTCAACGCCGATCAACGGTCGGTCAACGTCGGTCAATGGTTGGTCAAATAGTGGAGAGAGAAAGTTGTTGGTAGGTTATGCCATGTGTGCAAATATGACATCTTGTGATTTTTTTATGCTATATGGCATTTTTCCATTTTCATATACTTAATTCATTCATATAGATATGGCTTTAAAGATTACTATTATCTTCAATAGTTGTTTGAAAAGATTAGAAATTTAAATTTAGCAGATAGAAAATTATAAAATATAGATCTAGTCTAATTATTTGTTTAAAAAAATCCGAATTTTCTTTCAAATTTAAAACAAAAGTCCAAAAAAATAATCTCATGATTGTATTTTTTATTTTATCTTAATCTTTATAATTTTTAAATAAAATTTGGATTTAAAAAATAATTAGACTATATCTATATTTCCTAATTTTCTACTTACTAAATTTAAATTTCCTATTGTGATTAGTTTTTTTTTTATCAATGATGGTTAATCAACTCATAATATAAATAAGTTGGAATTTTTCAAAAATTACTTTATGATAAATATCACTACATAATTATATGTATGTATGTATATCGAAAAAGAATGCAATAAGATAAGATGCATTATTAAATTTTATTAAAAATTAATCAAAATCTTGTGAAATTTATTTAAATTGTATAAACAAACTTATATAAATAAATCAATAATTTAATGCAAAAACGTGGATTAATATAGTTTTATATTTAAAAATATAGAGAATATTTAATAAGATAAAACAGAAAATCAAATTATCTTGTACATATGCTATTACGTTGTGAAAAAATAATTAAAGAAGAAGTATATAAATATCAAATAAAAATATTAATGAATAATTATCTTAATTAGAAAATCTATCTTCTATCTCAAACATAATAGTTTAATGATCCATATAATGATAAGATTGTGATTTATATAAATATTAATGAATCAAATTATCCATTTATTAACTAAATAGGTAACCATATAATAATAAGATTGTGATTTATATATTAGGTTATAAATATTAATTAAGCAACTCAAAATCTAAGATAAAACTAATAGTTGAATTAAATATGTATAAGATTAATATTATATATTATGATAAAAATAAGATGCGATGAGATAATATTTTAATAAGACGATGATGTGGCGCAATGTAGTGCTAGAATTTGCTTAGGTTTAGCATATAGTTATAATGGATTATAGTAGATAATAATATTGATTAACTCATGATGGTATGTAAAATTTCAAATTTCAAAGACCATTGCCAACTAAATATGTTTTTAACAAAACATTAACATGATTGTATGTAATTTCCTAAATAAAATCGATCATATGTACGGGATACTAATCAAATCATCACACCACCATGATCTTTATATATCTTAGAGATTCACTGATGATTTTGATTTGTGTACAAATTTCAAAAGCAAATCGTATTTCAATATAATTTGCTCGAAAGTGGCTACAAAATCACGGATTATCTAAATTTAAGCAATTACAAAATTAAAGATTCTTAAGCATTTTTTATGGGATAAGATTATATGAGATTCTAACTACCTGATTTGTATAAAGGAGGACCCACCTGATAATTTTATTATAGAAATGACACGTGGCGCAAATTCTTGTGAATACATTGTCTCCGCTTTATACTGTAGTAGTATAGATGACCCTTACTCTCCGCTACTTTCTAGAGATGTTGAATTCAAAAATTGTAGAAAAATAAAAGAGAAAAGAAGATTCTTTGTCATGCTATTATTTAGGTTAAGATAACTATTATATTTTAGGACTAATTTATTATTGTTATATCAAGACCGAAAACACAAGGATTCTAACTACCTGACTTGGTAATTAATTTCTATCATTTTGCTTAAGATTAATTCTCTTGTTCTTGATTATTCATGAATGTTGATTGATTATACTTGAGTAACTAACTTGTTGATCGAACCTGGTTAATATTCTATTGATGGATCTGGGTTTGGACCATGGACAAACCTGATATGTGAAAACAACTTGATTTCCTAAGACCGTGGACTAGGGAATTAATGGAGAGATTTGATTATATGTTCATGCAGTTAACTCATAGCTTGATTGTTTTAGGATGTATCCTACATATCATTGTCTGCATTACTAATATTGATTTGAGCATCCTCCGTCAGTATTAAGATTTCCTAGACCGTGGATAGCCGATTAAATAAGATCAGGATAAAAATTAACCAAAGGAAGAAAAGAAATCAATGGATGAATGAATGATTTTATAAAAGTGGATCTTTTGAATAACCTTTTTTTTTTCCAATTGATTGATTACTTGTTTGTTTGTTATCTTCTTTAATAGTTTAGTTTAGTGAAAATCTCTTGAAATCCCCACTTGTCTTTAGATGGTGAAAATATTATTACTAGAAGCCACAGTTCTCTCGGGTATGACCCCAACTTACTCGTTATACTGAAGCTTATAACTAGCGTTAATTCCCTTTGATCTTGGTATAACGACCTAGGCTAAGTCAAATTTTGGCTCTGTTGTTGGGGAACATTAACGGAATTGTAGGGTTAATATTGTTATTGAATTTGTGTAGGTCTACACTTGTATATGCTAATGTCTTTGTTTGCGTTAAGTCAGTTGAGGTTTTTGTTGAAACCACCCGTATGATAGGCCATATTGGCCTAAACCACCCTGATATTCAATAATTATTTTAAACCACCCACATTATTGGTTCCGTTAACAAAAGACCACCCGAACCCACTTTCCGTTTAAAACTCGATCTAATAACTTACTAAAATAAAAAACCCGATTTATGTTATTACCATCCAAAAAAATCTATTACTCCGTACTATATACTAAAGCGGAAACAAATTCTGCAACCATATTGCGCCACATCACAAGTGACAATATTCAACAATTAACTAGAAGATTATGAGTTGCTTAAGTAATTCCATCCTAATGTATAAATCTTAATCTTATCATTATATACTTACCCTTTTTGCTAATGTATTGATTTATCCTAAAATTTTTATTTAGAAAAAAATTCATTTTATTCATTTACTTAAATATTATACTAGTAATAAATTATTTTCGTAAATTTGTTCTAAAACTTTTTAAAAATCATCATTAGTAGCAAATTCTACCACTATATTTATGCCACATCTTTTTTTGTAAAAATAATATATTAAATATTTTTTATATCGTATCATATTGAAATGAAATAATAATATTAATAAAAAATATTGATGATATATTTACCCTAAATATATCCGTAACATTACATTTTGATTATGTTTTAGATAAAAGATAGAATCTTATTAATATAATGATTCATTGATATTTTTATTTGATATTATATACATCTTTTTTAGGGAATTATTTTTTGGTGGAAAATACATAAATCTGGTTTTCAAAATTTTAAAGATATTAAAATGAAAACGAAAAGGGAAATATATATATTTCCACGTGTCCCACATGCATTTAACGGATTTTAAACGGAATGTTGCTTAGGGTGGTCATTTGCTAACGGAACCCATTATATAGGTGGTTTAAAATAATTATTGAATATACGGGGGGCTTAGGCCAATATGGCCTATCATATGGGTGGTTTCCGACAAAATCCTCAAGTCAGTTTCAAGATGAACCTTTTCACGAGTACTTCGTTAGGTGCCAGGTCCGGTTGGATAACCTCTCTGCTTGGGGGATACATATAGAGCTTGATGATGCTTTCAATGGAATGACTGTTGAGACTCAACAGAAAACGTACAATAATGGGAACTTGAACAAATGGATGTTAAAACTGCTTTCCTAGTGGCTAAAGGGTTCTCCCAAATGGAAGTCGTTGATTACAATGATATCTTTGCTCCTATGGTTAAGTATAGAGTCTTACATTTTTACTTGCCATGACTATTGTGTATGACTGGGAACTTGAACAAATGGATGTTAAAACGGCTTTCCTACATGGTGAGTTGCTTGAGACTATTTATATGAAACAACCTAAGGGCTTTGTGAATTCTACTAAACCTGATCATGTGTGCTTGCTCAAAAAGTCTATATGTGATTTGAAGCAGTCCCCTAGGCAATGAAATATTAAATTTTACTCTTGCATGAAAAACCTAGGGTTCCCTTTGAGCAGTTATGACACATATTTATACTTCAAGGGTATTAGAACCAAGACTCCTCTGTTTGTGCTTCTGTATTTTGATGATGTACTTTTATTGTGTGATTCTAAAGTATTGATTGTTGTTGTGATTCTAAAGTATTGATTGTTGTTGTGAAAAAAAAAGCACAATTTTGACTTGAAGGACTTAGGAGTTGCTAAAAGCTTTTAGGCATTAGAATTAATAGAGATAGGAAACAAAAAAGGTTGTGGTTGTCTCAGTCTGATTATATGCTTAAAGTTTTGTAAAGGTTCAATATGACTAATTCTAAACCTACTTTTATACGTTTAGGAGGACACCTAGGTCTAAGAAATTTTGCCCTAGCACCCCAGATGAAACAGATAAAATGAATGACCTCTGCCTTATGATGTTGTTGTTGGTTCCGTGAGGTATGTTATGTTGTGTACTCGTCTTGGCCTTGCTTTTGATATTAGTGTGATTACTAGATTCATGTCTAATCCCATTGAGTGTCACTGGATTGCTATGAAGTTTTGTCTGAGATACATTAGTGGAACTAGAGATTATTGCCTTGTTTACTCTAAACGCACATAATGATAGAACAAAACTATTTGTTTATTGTGTTTCTGATTATGCAAGTAACACGCACAATAGAGAGTCAACTTCCGCATATTGTTGTACATGAGCAGGCAACTATACGTACATCTTGGAAGTCACAACAACAATCTATTGTTGCACTTTCATCAACTGAGGCAGAGTATATTGCTGTTATTGAGGGAGCGAAAGACGCAATTTGGTTGTGTGTGATAGTCAATGAGATTCAGTCCTCTCCCCTTTTGTCCATCCTCTATATATATGTGCAGTCAGAATGCGTTGTGCCTGTGGAAGGATCTTATGTTGCACGAGAGAACTAAACATAGTGATGTCAAACATCATTCTGTGAGGATAAAAGTTGAAGAGAAAGTGATAGAGGTCAAGAAGATCGAAGAAAACCTCAACCCAACTGACTTTGGCACAAAAATTATCAGTATCACTGCTGATAAGTTGCATTTCTGCACGATATCATAGAGATTATTCCCCAAAATTAAAACCTGAAATATACATGAACTTAGGACCCATTTGGTTTGATGAAGTGATGGTTTGATTATTTTTTGCACTAATTATGTACTTAATTGCATTGCATATTTGTGATAGTACTATGGGATTGAATTTTGGTTTGGCTTAGAATAGTTATGTTTCGGATGAGGTTCAAATTATGAAATTGAGCATTCAGCTTTATGTAAATGTTGTAAAGTCTTTGTACTAGCTATAGAAAGCAGAACATCACATTGTTAGCACAACTGGCAGAATATCGATTAAGAGCTTGGTTGAGTTGGTTCCTGAGGCATTAGTTGCTGAAACATGACCTTCATATTGACAAAGATTGTTTGCTTGTTTCTTGCATTATTGCATGTGCAATATTTTAACATTACATAAATATATAATACTTTATTGTAATACATTGAAAACCCTTATAAAGGTTATTGGGAAAAACTATGCACATTCTATAGTACAGACTTGATCAACTTTATTCACACTCATTTAGATTGTTATGGGTTTGTTGTGTGATGATTACACCCTTGTTGTTTCTATAGTGATTGCTAATTTTCTATGACTCATGAGGCATGACTTCATTTTCCCATTGAAGTAGGCATAGTGTTGATGCATTCATTCTTTATTAGGACATGTCTTTTTCAGACTCTGACGGGTATAGTTATGAAAGTCATGACCCGATTATAAGGGAAGTGACGGCGAGGA
This sequence comes from Polygonum maritimum, assembly GCA_963924305.1. Taxonomy (NCBI): domain Eukaryota; kingdom Viridiplantae; phylum Streptophyta; class Magnoliopsida; order Caryophyllales; family Polygonaceae; genus Polygonum; species Polygonum maritimum. The sequence continues at coordinate 2,375,009 of OZ002736.1, forward strand.
CAATAAGGACAACTAGAAACAAGCCAGCCTCGCTAGTGAGTTGCCCTAATACCGTCAAAGAATTAATCCGGCTAGGAAAGTAAACAAGGCAGAAGATAATTAAGCGTCGTAAAAGGATGGAGGAACTGGAATCTATGGTCGAAGAATTGGAGCGAAAGAAGCTAGGTTAGCCAAAATGGATCGAAGAATTGAAGAACTCCTGTTTTAACTTATGGAACTTGTGTGCTATTTTATGGAGTGTAGTGTACTTTATACTGTGTGTCGGACAAATTGTATGTGTCCGAATTGTATTTACATTAAGAAGTTGTACGTTTGAGTTGCATTTTCATTAACAAGCTAAGTAGTTGCTTTTGGGCCATTATGGGTTGATGTAGTTTTAAAATTAATAAATTTGTTTCCCTTTTTAATTAGCCAAATATATTACGAATTATGTATATATATAACCTATTAATTAATTCTTACCTCTTTAGATTACCCTAAAACAATACAAATTAATGTATGAATCCAATGGATTATGCCCTAAATAGTGCAATGTGATGATTCTAAACCTTATGGTTGTTATATTTATCCATAGATCTCGAGTAATTCTTATTATATATAAATGAGACAAAATAATAATAAATTATATTATTATTAGTAGTAGTTAGACCTGTTAAAAGCTGATCCGACCCACAAACTCAACCTGATCGACCAGATTCGAAAATTTTAGGTTTCAACTAAAAAATTTAGACCCGTGACCCAATTTCAGCTCTACCTGATTGAAACTCAAACCCGATTTATTATAGTTTATACTCCCTTCGTCCCTAAAAGTTTATCCATATTTCCTTTTCGGTTGTCCCAATAAGTTTGTCCATCTTACCAAGTTTTCATTTATATCATATTTTTCTTACCATATTACCCATATTCAATCTCATATATTACCCCTATTATTCAAGTTTTTCATCAACTTTATTACTTTTCCTACAAAATTACAAGATTATCCTCATCCAATCTTATATATTACCCCAGGCCATTACCTAACTATCACATCAACTTTATCACTTTTTATCTCTATAAAATAACAAATTATATCCTCATTCAATCTCATATATTACCTAAATTATCCAACTTCGAAACTTTTTTATTAAATACCATGCAAACCGTCCTTTATGGACAAACTTTGTGGGACAGAGGGAGTATTATTTTACAATACATAAAATTTATTCTGAAAATTATGTTATATTTTATTATTAAAATATTTTTACAAAAATATATATTATTATTATTATATTTTATTATTTAAATGATATTTAATTTAAATTTTAGTAAACAAATTGATACTTTTGACTTGTTGGGTTGATCTAACTCGACCTGAAAACCTGCAACGACCCGACCCGATTGATCGATGAACCGCTATCGACCCTAACCTATTTCAACCTGAACCCGAGATGACCGACCCGAACCCAACCGACCCAACCTGATTGACAAGTCTAGTAGTAGTACTAGTAGTAGAAGTTATAAATATACAATGGTTTAGGTAATCATAAAAGTACATACTGATGAAATACAAAAAAGTAAAATGTTTGATTGTAAATAAAAAAATAATTAAAGTGATGATGCATTAACTATAATTTTGTTATAAACATCAACTCTTTAAATCAACTTAGATCGTTATATTCTACATTGATAAAGTCAATAGGTAACATTAATTTGTTCATTTTTGTGTGTAATGTTGTGTCTTTTTACTTTCGATTAATACCGATGTATGAAAATAATTTTATTTCTGTACTTTAATGGTTTTTATGTCATTGTCGTGCACGTAACATCTAACGGGGGCGCCTCATCCCTCCGAAAAACAAATAGGCACTCAATTTTTGGAAACAAGTAGATCAACTAATGCATAGACCTTGGTCCAGGTCCTTCAGAACCGGGGCGAAATCAAAATTAGACCGGCGGTTTCGAGGACCGCTCTAGTTCAGGTTCCCCTCCCCTGAAATCGAGGAACCGGTGGTTCCTTCTAGTTCTGAGTCAACCCAATCCGCTGATTCTTCTTCTTTTGTTCAAAATATATACAAATTATACCAAAATTTTAAATAAATACAAATCAATCTCTAAATGTTTATATATAATAATCGAAACCAATTTACATGTCAAAAAAGGTCCAATATGCAAGAACTTAATAAAATTTATTTAAAATAAAAATAAATAACAGACAATTTTTTAATTATTTTAAATTTTTGCCGGTTCCGGAATCGGGTGAAACCGTCCGAAACCAAAAAACTGGACCGGAACCGAGGAACCAACCAAAGAACGGTTCCGGTCCAATTTTACAAAATGTGAAACCGGAAATCGTCGGTTCCGGAACCCGACCACGTTTACAAATACATAATTTTATTAGGTAGCTAAGCCATTAAAACCCAAAATTGATTAGGATATATAATACTCCCTCCGTCCCAAATTGTTTGCCCATAAAATACAATTGACAGGGTAATTAACACAAAATTGAAAAGTTAAATATTTAAGGTAATATATAAGAATAAATGAGGATATTTTGTAATTTTATAGAGGTAAAAGGTTAAAAAAGTGATAAAGTTGATATGAGAGGTGGATAATTTATGGTAATATATAAGATTGGATGAGTAATTTTGTAATTTTATATGAAAAAGTGATAAAGGTGATGGAAAAGTTGGATAATGGGGGTAATATATGAGATTGAATAAGGGTAATATGGTAAGAAAAGTGAGATATAAATGAAAAGTTGAAAAGATGGACAAACATTATGGGACGGAGGAAGTACATAAATAACAAATGTATGTGCAATTAATTAATTAGTGTTCGATCTGTGCCTGCAATTGAAGTGGTTGAATTCACTCGGAAACAATTGAGTTACTTGTGCCCGGTGCCGGTCTCCAAAGGCGGAACACTTTTTCTTAGTTTTTTTTTAAAATGTTCCCGGCGTGACTAGCCGGAAAGGCAAGACCGGGGCCCCGTGATCAGGGAACCGAGGCGCCTCAGGTAGTCGATATTATTATTACACTAACCGGCCCTTTGGAACTCGCATCCTCTCCCTATGGACTACTATTTTTTTTCCTTCCTTTTGGAGTGTGGGAGCGCAGCAAACTCTTGTCTCGAAGCTTCACCGGATGTAATTATGATAACCCGGAGGTAGAACCCAGTGAGTCAAGACATAGGCCAGTTTGGGAACGACGCGTTTCGAGTAGATTTAGGGATTAATTTTAGTAATGGTTTTATTATTTCTAATTATTATATTTTTATAAACTTAGAGTCTGACTCTTCTCTCGGGTTTCTTTACGGTTCTTTCCCGAGATGTCTTTATTGAACCATTAGACCTAACTTAAATACTCTCTTGTTGCTATTTTGAGATTTTATAAAAAGAATTCTTTTCTACTCTAATCTCCTCTCTTCTCTTGTCTCTCCCTCCTCCTCCGGCTTCGTGCCCTTCTCCTCCTTCGATTCGCATTACAGTGCCTTATTCTGCAAGGTTTGTTCGTTACTACCCTAGTAATGTAACAATTGATGCTTTCATATGGTAGTCACATCTATGGGTTCTTCAGAAGAAAATAGTTATGTTCCGACGGCCGCCACCATTGATCATCTCCATGCCACCATGTGCCGTTTGGTGGAGGGACTTGAATCTAGTATCCGAAATCAGGAGGTTCAAAGAATTCGCACCGATCGGCTGCGAACCCCGCACATATGGCGCCGGTTATAGGGAATGTGACGTCGCCCATAAATCCACCGCCGCCACTAGCTGGCGCACGTCCGATCGCCGTTGGGCTACTATCGCTTCCCGCCGATGGTCTAAGGCTGCAACAACCTCCGCAATTGGCGAATCCCGTTGGGCCTAACCATGTCGACCCCCGCGTATTTGTTCGAGCTCCTCTAGGTCATGAGAATTATCCATGGATTCACATTGATGCCCCTTGTTTTAGTGTGTCTGACCCGCAAGGTTGGATCTTTAAGGTACAGGCTTATTACGATTACTTCAACACTGCTGACTATGATCGCCTGCACCTCGTGGGTCTTCTCATTGATCATCCGGCATCCGATTGATTCCATTATCATCGTCAGAATCACCTTGGCAGAACTTGGCAATCATTTTTATTGGATGTTCGTCAATGATTTGATCCACAGTATTATGAAGACTATGTGGGTCTATTGGCAAAGTTGCAACAAAAGAATATTGTGTTAGCTTATCAGACAGAGTTTGAAGCACTTATGAACAAAGTTACAGGGCTGACAGAGCCAACACTGATATCTTTCTTCAATGTAGGACTCAAACAACCCATCAAGGGAGAGTTGAATCTTCGCAATCCAACGTCGCTCACACATGCTTTCGCATTGGCTCAAGAACTTGCAGCCTCATTCAAGGATACCGTCTCCGTACAATTGTTTGGTCAGCGATGGGCCGCGTCACCGTTCCATTCCGAACCCGCCGTTGCGACGAACACGGTGGCAAGTCTGAGCACAATTCAGCCGCAAACAACCCCATCTACTGATGTTTCTAAATTGCCTATTCGTCATCTCACAGTGGCGGAACGGGTTGAGCATACAAAGAAAGGACTTTGTTGGAAGTTTGATGAGCATACTTTTGCCGGACATCGCTGTAAACATCGGTTCTTGGCTCTTTTAGGGACCGACGATTCTGACGATGACGAGTCTGCAGCAACGCTGGACGACACGTTGCTTGTCACCGGAAACGTGTCCAGTGTCTTATCTATGGAGGGTGTTGTGAACCCGAAATCTCTGAAGCTGCTATGCTCTATCAGGACAGATCCATACAGGTGCTAATTGATGGTGGTAGTACCCACAACTTTGTGCATCCGACGGTGACAGAGGAGTTGCGGTTACCTTTGACCCAGATTACACCATTTCACTTCTATGTCGGCATCGGCGAATCACTTCTTTGCAACCATAAGTGCATTGATGTTCCGTTGGTATTACAAGGACACGATTTTTCTATTGATCTCTTTGTTTTGCAGATCCATGGACCTCAGCTGGTCCTCGACGTTTAGTGGCTACAGACTTTGGGAAAAGTCACTCATGACTACGCCAATCTAATGATGGAATTTGGGTTGCAAGGCCGAAATATTTCATCAGCAGTGATCATCAGGCTCCCAAACTCATATCGTTACATACTCTTCAGACAGTGTACTCATCAACAGCGGTGGGCGAGTGCTTCGAGCTCATAACACTGTCGACGACTCCTTCTAAGCCCACGTTGGAGACCGCCCCGGTCGACTTTCCTGCCGATATCTTGGTCGATATTTGGACCATACTTGGGCTTCATGAGGCCGTCTTTTGGGTACTGTCCGGCCTCCCACCGAATCGTCCATGGGACCATCCTACTCACCTTTAGTCGGGCACTAAACCGGTGAATGTGGCCCTACCGTTATCCATACTTTCAAAAGTCCGAGATTGAGTGACAAGTGGCCATGAGGTTAGGTTAGCTGCTCATCATATAGGAGGTTAGGTCAGCTATTGCAAGAAGTACGTATTTTCATTAGTGGACACCGAATTGAAATTATTTTTGAACCAAATTCATTAATTTAATTCAACTACCTTCAGAAAATTTTTGTGGCATCATCAGCCAGAATTGAACCAAGTACATACAGAAAGATCAAATTACTTACTCTAATCCATAATAAGATGGAGACCTAGCGAGTGAAGTTGAAAAATCCATTTTTGACTTTTCAAATAAATAAGCTCGATCGAATTATAAATTTGTTGAGATGGGAAAAAAACTTGAAATTATAACTTGAAATTATAATACTATTGTTAGTAAACCAAAAGTCGTAGTTTACAAGTCTCTACTCCTTCTTGAATGATTACGTCGTTCAACCTTCCAATTTGCAAAACAATGGAGAAGGGGGGAGGGTCCCCCTAATCCACCTCCGATGCTTAAGTCAGAAAAGGGCAATGTCGAACAACGTTCAGGTAAAGCGATGTATGATTTAGACCCACATGCACATGGCCATGACATTTGTATTTATAGTGGAAGGAGGGAGACAAGGGTTCGGAAACTCACAGGGCCGATCATTTCGTGTACGGGCCCAAGCAAGTCGATTACTTACTGCCTAATCCATCCTAGAATCTATCCTTTAGTTATGATAGAATCTTCCACCATAAATATCCTAACCTAGAATAACGACCTTAATAAATAAATAGAAGATATTAACTTGATAAATAAGACACACGCTATATTAAAAAGACATGCTAATAATAAATAAGATAACAAAAGATATTGCTACCTAAATACCCGCCCACAATTGCCCCATTTGAATCATGCATGCGTTCAGCTTACTAGGCCGCATACATAACTCAAATAGTAAAACGGTGAGTGACCATGCAAAGTTAGGGGTGTTCTCTTATAAAATATCAAATTTGAATGTCATGCTTCTAAGGATAAACTAAGAATGGAAAACTAGGGGCCTCATTAAAACCAAATGGGAAAAAGAGTACCCCGTATCTATATGAACTCCTAATTACGACGGATTTTGCGAAAATCATGAATGACCGAAATCACCAGAACCGTGCTCGTAGGGAACAGATCTGCACTCACGGGGGTCGAGCCGGGCTGGTGGGGGGTCAAGCCGAGCTCGCGGTCACTCGTCTCAAAATTACTCGCACATCCGAGCTTGCTCTCGCCCGGTGCAGTCATATCGTCGGGTCGGATGCCCCTTGCACACAACCGGGCCTGAAGTTGATTGGCCCACACTCAAACCACCGCGTCCTTATCCATAAACTGCACCATCTGATGAAGAGACGATGGGATTGTCCCCAATCCGTGGATCCAAGGTCGACCAAGTATCAAGTTGTAAGGACCGGGACATCGACCACTACGAAGTCGATCGGGTGGTCCTTTTCAGCGAGGCTCATGTGGGCTTTAAGGACTCCAAGTGGGAAGGTTGAATACCCGCAAGTCCTGAGAGCTGCATTTTCACCTCAAAGAGATCTTTCTTATTCTTGTCAAGAAGCTTGAGGGTATCGTAGTACATCACGTCGACGGAACTGTCAGGATCAACCAGTGCTCGATGGACCTTGACATCGCCGAGCTCCACCGTCAAAATGAGAGGGTCATTGTACGGGTGCTGGATGGTGGCGAGGTCTTCGTCGCGGAAGACGAAACCTTGGACAGTCGAACGAGTGGTCAGTCGGGACTCAGTTTGGTGGACTCGCATCACCTCCAACTTGTGGCACTCTTTTCGGAACTAGCTTCGGGATGCCGGATCCTCACCTTTGTAGATAGCCGTGATCGTTTGGACGACCTCAATATGCTTCGTATGCGGCTCCGCGTCATCTCTTGAATGCTTGACAAACTCCGCTGAGGTTTCCCTTCTACACTAGCTCTTCCAAGTACCTCTTGTAAGCCTCGCAATCCTCACTCATATGGCGTCTTGCTTGATGGTACATACGATACTTGCACCCTTTCCCTTCATCCACCGCATGATCCCCTCTAGGCGGGTACTCGAAGAAGTCTTGTTCCTAATCTCGGGCAAGATGCGATAGATGGGGATGTTGAAGGTGGTGAACACTACTTGAATTTGGTCCACCCTATTGCGCTTTCCCGTGGTCCGACTCGACGAACTCGAGTACCACGGGGAGGAGTGGGTGACCTTTCGCCCACTTTCATCACCTTATCCTCCAGCCTGGCATACTGATTAATGCACCCTTGCAGCTCAGCGACCGTAGAGGGGAGACATAGCTTTAGGTCTTCTCGGAGGTTGGACCCTTGCGGCTTCGCCTTACGAAACGTGGTGATGATTGTCCTCTCTTTGCATCCGTCAACCTCTGCGTAACACTCTATGAAGCGGTTAGCAAAGCGACGTAGACTTTCCATCTTCCCTTTCTTCAAACTGAACAACGAGTCTAGCGAGACTATATCCTGGCTTTTACCAATGTAATGTTTGACGAAGGCGGATGCCAGTTGGTTCCAATGCATATGGAACTCGGCTTCAAGCTTTGGAACCACTTAACAACGCCCTTGCCAACACTCTCCGGGAGCATCTTGCACATGATTGCATCATCCGAAACCCACAATGCCATCTTATGAGTGAAGGAAGCGACATGGTTCACGGGGTCCGACGCGCCGTTGTAGAGTGTGAACTTCGGGTGTGAGAACTTCTTGGGAGGTTCAGCCCGTTGGATCATCCTATGGAATGATGTTGATGTCACCCGAGCCAACTTCTGTTCTTCTTGGTCCTGGGCTGATTGTAAGACTCCGCCACAGTTCCTTAACACTTCAAGCAACTTTCTCTCCGTCCGCTTTATGGCTCGTGCCTGAATGTCTCGCCTCTTGTCTCGATTGAACCCACTCTCCATGTCTCTCGGCTCCTTGGCTCATACCACTGATTCGAGAGATATTGTTCACGCTCGTGCACTTCTCTTCGCTCATCGCCCTGCCCGCGATCGCAGACGTCACTACCACGCTCACGGTGGCGCCTGTCGCGATCGCGACCATTGCTCCCGCGCCCGCAGTTGTTGCAAGAGTCACTCTCTTGCGACAAGAGAGAGCTTGTGCGATGGGATTGGCTCCAATCCGTTCTTCCTCACCTTGAGCCATGGATCTCATGTGGTGGGTGCTCGTCTTCTCTATCTCTCCTTCGCCCCCTGGTGTCCTTCGATCGCTCTCGGACCCTCCGTTGCTCTTCTCTTTACTTGGCTCAGAGTTTTGGAAATCATCGGTGAGTTCGATGATACTTGCCAAACGTTGCGGTTGTCAAGGCTCTTCCATGGGGAGTTTCCCTTGCACGTTATCTAGAGAAAACTTCAGCCCTGCGATCTCATTCAGAGCCTCATCAAGAAGGGGTTCAAGGTGAGACCTTTCGTCTTGGTACTGCTTATTGTCGTGAAGAGCATTGGCTAGGGCATGTACTATCTCGGCATCATCATTGTTTTCGGCCATGGCCGAGGCTCGACTCCCGCCGTTAGGGCCGACCGCCCTCACCTGCCAATCGCCGGCCTCGTGCTTGATTCCAGACCCTCTTCACGACTCTCGCGAATTGCCTTGGTTTTCATGCGAAGCTGAATGATCTTGCATGGGCTCGTTAATACGAAGAGTTGAGCAGTTGCGATCATTTCTCGTACTCACGTGCTCGGGATCATGAGTACTCCTCGACATCCTCAAGTTGGATTACCACAAGTAGTCGAGATCGTCGTGGTGCTCGGATGGAAGACCCGAGCTACTCGCCATGTCCGAACCGAGCCGATCCAACTACTGCGCGAGAAAGGTACGGTCACGATCGCAAGGCTTGTCGCGATCGTGAGGGGCGATCGCAGGTGGATATATGGCCCTCATCCGCAGCCTGTGGTCGACGTCCGGAGGCTAGTGGCCGCCGTCAATGTTGCCTCCGCCTCCTAGGGCTACTTCTTCTTCGTTCGGGAAAATTTCCTTTTGATCCGGAATGGATCCTAGAGTCATGATTGCTTCTTGGGTAGAGAATCTCTCGGATCAATAATCCAAATAGTCTGCGAGTTTCCCACGGACGGCTCCAAATCTTAGTACACCAAAAGTTGTAGTGTACAAGTCTCTGTTCCTTCTTGAATGATTACGTCGTTCAACCTTCCAACCTGCAAAATAATGGAGAAGGGGACGAGGGTCCTCATAATCCACCTCTGATGCTCAAGTCTGAAAGGGCAATCTCGAACAACGTTCAGGTAAAGCGATGTATGGTTCAGACCTACCTTCACAAGGCGATAACATGTGTATTTATAGTCGAAAGAAGGAGGCAAGGGTTCAAATACCCATATGGTCGATCGTTCGTGTATGGGTTCAAGCAAGTCGATTACTTGCTATCTAATCCATCCTAGAATCTATCCTTTAATTATGATATAATCTTCCACCATAAATATCCTAATGTAGAATAATTACCTTAATAAAAAAATAGAAGATATTAACTTGATAAATAAGGCACATGCTATATTAAGAAGATCTAGATATGATAGTAATAAATAAGATAACAAAAGATATTACTACCTAATTAATGACGACATCTACCCGCCCACAACTATATATATAACTTGGTTCAAGTGAGGACCACTCTTATGCTAAGGACTAGTCCTTGTGGTAAGGAGTAATCTCATCCATTAGATTTCCCTCCTTACTATGTAATGAACGGTCTAGATTTAAAAAAAAAAACTATTTTCAGGAAAAAGTTTTTTTTTGACGAAAACGATATTATTTTCTTTTCTAAAACATACCGTTAGAACTTTTAAGTACGGTAGTTCAATTTTATACACTGAAGAGTTCAAATTAATATAATATACAGTTCAATTTATAAATACTACGAGTTCAATTTTCAGTAATATATGGGTTCAATTTTTTTTAACTATTAGTTCATTTTTTTGTTTGATGAGTTCTACTTTTATATCTTTTGAGTTCATTTTCAATATAATTCAATTTTCACAAAAATAAATTTATTTTAGTTTAATATTTTATTAATTAAAAATTAGTTTTTCCTACAAAATAACAACTGTAATACATAAATAAAAACTAAAAAACTGAAAAATATAAAAAGATAAAGATAAAACAAAATATCTTTCTTCACAAAAATAATGATTATAAACTTGAAATATGGTAGTTCAATTTTACAACCCAAGTGTTCAATTTATTATGTTAAAAGTTCAATTACGTGTACTAGAAGTTCAATTTTGTAATTTGTGTGGGTTCAATTTTTTGTACAATAAGCTCAATTTTTTCTTAGTATTAGTTCAATTTTTATCACTGTAAGTTCAACTTTTATATTATTCGATTTTTTCGAAAATGAAAATCAAATGAAAAAAATTATAAATAAAATATGTTTTTTATTTTTTAAAAAATAAAAAAATTAAAATAATATGGATCATCCATTATAAGGTAATGAGGTAAATACAATGGATGGGGTTACTCCTTACCGTAAAGGGTTGCCCTTACCATAAGAGTTGTCCTCACCGGAACCTATATATAGATATGTATGTATGTATGTATGTATGTATGTATGTATGTATCAGAGTGACACATATTTGGATGGTCACCACGTTTGTTCAAAAATAGGGCTTGCAACTCTCCACCTTCGTGGAGCTTCATTTCATGACAATTTCAATTTGGAAAATTAGCACCCCTATTCCTTTTTGTTTTGAATCAACACTAAATCTTAGGGTTTGGTATTTTATAACAAAAATAAATACTTTTCAAATTATAAGATGGTATGAATTTGCTTCATACAATTCATAAGTTTAAAAATATATGTACTTCCAAGAGATTGAATCACAAAGACTTTATCTACATAGTTCAACTCTTCGAATAAATACTTTATTAAAATAATCCATAAAATATATAATGACATTTTTGTATAAATAATCTAAGATTTTTTTTTCTAACCAAATAAAAATAAATATATAAGATTTTTCCTTATAAATCTTATTCGATATGTTACAAACTTCTAACTAAGCAAATTATATTATGGACATAGATATAGCTAAAATGTTTTTTGATATTATAGACATAATATAGATAAAATGTTTTGTTTTGTTCTTTGTTTTGTTTTGTTTTTCGTGTTGTGTGCTTGGGTGTGGCTTTTGCTCGGGTTTGTGTGCTTTCTTGCTGAACTTTTCTGCTTGGGTCTTCTGGATGCTCTCTCTCTACGTTAGCCAGGGGTGTCCCCATCCTGACTCCTAGTTTCCCCATAAGAGGAATTGCACTGGGTTGTTGTTGTTGTTGTTTTTTGATATTATTGGACAATATTTTACTAAATTAAGGATATTAGTTTATATGATTGTAGAGGTTTCATATCTTATTTTATGATAATATTTATTTAAGGATTTTAGCTCAAATAATTCTAACGGTTTCATCATGTATAAGAAAAATTCTAGGATATTGTATTAAGAAATTATGCTATAGAGGTAATTGTATTCATATTGTATTCGGAAATTAGTAAAAGGGACTAGCTTAGCCCGTTGTACTACGTACACCTATGTTTTAAATATTAAAATTATTTTGAATATATTATATTATTGAATTTATGCACATTTAATTCCACTTACTAATAAAATACACCATCGTAGTACTATTATATTTAATTCAAGTTAACTTGCTTTTGCCATATAAATTTTAATCTTAATATATTTTTTTATTTATAAATATCTCCTGATATTAATACTTTATTTGTCTTATAAACCAATCTAAAATATAAAACATAATATTTGATTTTCTAGTAGATCATATTTTCTTATCAAACTTTACATAAATAATATTCATATTGTATTTGAACTTAATTATAGAGGTAATTATAGATCATAACTTGTATCATAAAGGAGGGCAATATTTATGAAACAATATTTGCTAAAAAACCAAAGCTTACAGTATAAAGGAGGGTAAAATCACATTTTATAAAATAATATATGTTAATAGATCACAAGCTATATTATAAGGAAGGTCCAATGGATTGTTGAATTATGTTTATGCCACATGGGAAAAAAAATTGTAAGGACTTAGGTTCCACTTTATAATATAATAAGATGGATTTCATTTACAACAAAAGGTATGTAAAATCTCTTGTGCACTCTTCGACCAAACAAAACATCTTTTGTGCACTCGATCTGATTGTGAAAATATTCTCTGCTTATAAGATATACATACAGACCAAAAAAACAATCTAGAGAACAAAAAGAATGTGCCGTAGCCACTCGCCTGCAATTTTAAGTCTTTTCCAATTGAGTTTTCCTCTGATGGCCTAGGCGGGCTTGCCGGAGTTAAATTAATGTATACATAATTAAAGATGTCTAGAATTACTAAATTAGTTAAACTAAAATATGATCTTATGAATATAAAAATAATATGTTTTAATAAAAACATGAACTTTTCTACGAATAATTTATCTAAGATCGTGAATGAAACAAGTTACGTCATCCTTAAATAATATCTTTAAACATAATTCTCAAATAAAATATTATCAAATAATATCTTTGATGGTAATAAAATAGTATATACTATCAAATAATTATTACAATCATGATTTATTAAACTAGATGATTTTCAAATGACTTAAAAGATTTTACCTTATCTAATAAGATTTATTAGTTGAAAATCTTATATATTTATTTTGAGATTTTATACTTTGGATCATAAAAACTTTGTTGAAAGATTTGAGAGTTCAACTAGAAGACTTGTTTACTAAATCACTGGCACAACAAAGATTTGTTGAATTAAGAGACAAGGTTGGAATGAAGTTGATCAATTAAGCTTAAGGGGGTGAATGTTGGACATAATATTAATTTATTTATGTCGTGTCTTTTCTATTCAGTATTATAAGTATTATAAGTACTACAAACTGAGTTCTTGTACAACATTACCATAGAGGTGACGGCCTTACAAACTCTGCTTCACAACCTTATATATACTTCTAATAATTGTAATCAATTTCTACTATAATTAACCAATTATTAGAAGTATTAGTCAAACTCAGAGAGTGAATCTGGCGACATTAGTTGGTTTAAATAATTGTCAAGAAAGGCAGTTATTGGTTAGTTATAGTATAAGTTGGATTACAAGTATTAGAAGTATGTATATAAGGCTATGAAAGCAAAATTGTAAGGTTGTCACCTCTATGGATCGTTGTGAAGAAGTCAGTTTGTACATAATAGAAGAACTCAATTGTTTCACAATTCAGGAGTTGTTATTTAGACTTACATCTTCTTCATCTTCAGCGCTTTGGAAAACACAACTGCTTTCAATTCCTACCTCCTCCTCGATAAAAATGGGCATGTCACCTAGCTGCAAATATCGTGGAGCAATTTCATAAACAAAGCATGTAAATCTGTATGTAATTCACCTTACTTTAGGTAATAAGCGCTTTAAAATTTCGTTCCTAGCTCTAAAATCTAGCTTAATTTAGATAACAAATAAAAAGCCGTGAGAATAATGATCCCTTACCGAGTGACCCCGGATGCAGAACAAACTTAAAGGGGTTACACATGGGGAAAAAATTTGGATGACACTAAATTTGCTAATCAATAATTGTAAATAGGAAAAAATTGACACTTATTTATCAGTAAAATCTACCTTATTATATTATAAATTTTGAGTAACAAACATATTTACGTGTAATTCATTAGTTACTTGAACCTTGGTTGTTATAACCTATTAGCTATTATCACAATATCAGGAGAATCATATCTCTCCTTAAGTCTGGACTTTTAGGTTAAGCTAGTACACAAGGTTTCTTAATCATGCATTTATGTATTGCTCTTTGTTCATTAATGAAAAGCATCAAATTCTACAAAGCTTGTTACTATATATGGTATTAGTCGCCTCAATATGATTCTAATTACAAAAGTCCTCTCGATAACTTAAATCAACTGGAATCAACATTCTTCTAGTTTGCTAAACCTTTTAAATCTACAAGATCTTTCACCGTTGTTAACATGTCTCATGTTATCAAGCTATCATCTACCAACTACTTACCCAAGAAGACTTAACTAGATAACGTTCACTGGTCATGATCTGTATGGATATGTCAATGGCATTACCACAACACCTACAATTAGAATTTTAGGTCTTGAAGACACAAGAATCCCGTATCTGACATTTCAAAAACGGGAACGCGAGGATCAACTTGTTCATAGTGCCCTCCTAGGCACTCTTGCGGATAAAGTGGTAAACCTAGTCACTCAAGCGGCCAATTGCAAGGCTATATGAGACCTTCTGCAATAGTCGTTTGCCACAGCTTCCTTGGGCTACAAAAAGCAACTCAAGACGAAGCTTTAAACATTGAAGAAAGGCGCTTCCTCGATTATTGAACATATGAAAAATGTTATGATCTCTATTGATGTCTTAGCCTCTCTCGATGCCCCGATGAATCAAGAACATCATACTAAGCTAGTTTTGAAAGGTCTCGATTCGTGGCATGAATCAATAATTGATGGTGTTAACAATCGCGAGAACCTGATAAGCTTTCATGAACGCATTATCCTGAAAGAGATTGATCTTCAATCAGAGAGCTCTAATGACTGTGTACCAACAACGACTCTCACTACTCAAAAGTATAAAGCCAACAAAGTGTCCACAACTATAATGCCTTGGCAGCCCACGTCCACCCCTCAACAACAACCACAAACTTGGATCTCCTTGGTAATACACATACTCTCAACCTCAACAAAACCAAGTCAAGCCCTTTAAGGGCCAGTGATAATTCTACGTCAAAGTAGAGCTTGTCATGAACCAGTGCTCTGAGCTTCATGAAGAATACCCCCATGTTCGTCTTTGGTCCTCTAACCATTTCCCATATCCCTCTAATCCTCAAGCCAACAATATCATAGCCCCCCCCAAACCCTTTTCAATGGCCAATATATACCGGTGTCTCTCACTATGTTACAAATGATCTCAATGCCCTTCTCATACACAATTCTTCTACAAGTCATAACGACCGTGTTGTTGGTGATGGAACAAGTTTAAGAATTACTCACTTCGTCTCCTTTTCGCTGCATCATTCAAATTCATTTGAAATGTTTTCAAATGTCCTTTTTGCTCCAAAATATCAAAGAATACCCTGATATTCATGCCCTTAGTTGCTCATCAATCATGAAGTTAGGTTAGCTGCTGCTGGACGTAGGTACTGAATTTTCATTCATGTACACCGAAATAATTTTTGAACCAAATTCATTAAATTAGTTGTCATTAAAGTACACCTAATTTTCATTAATGTACGCCAGAAGTGAACCAAGTACATACACAAAGATCGAATTACTTACTCTAATTAATACTCCCTCCGTCTCATAATGTTTATCCCTTTTCCTTTGTAATTTGTGAAGGAAAAGGGACAAATATTATGGGACGGAGGGAGTAATATATAGGCCGGACACCGAGCGAGTAACGTTGCAAAATTCATATATAACTTTTCAAATAAATAAGCTCGATCGAATTACAATTTTGTGGAGATGGGAAAAAAAGAAGCTTGATCGAGATTATAATACTTTATATATATAGGCAGATGGGAACAATAAACTGCTGGAAGCAGAGTGACACATATTTTCGTGCTCACCACGTTTGTTCAAAGATAGGGCTTAAAACTTTCCACCTTCGGGGAGCTTCATTTCACGACAATTTGAATTTAAGAAATTCGCACCCACTATTCCTTTTTGTTTTGAATCAACACTAAATATTAGGGTTTGGTATTTTTTAACAAAAAAAAAAAAAATACTTTTCAAACTAAAAGATGGTATAAGTTTGCTTCATAAAATGTACGGAGTACAAGTTTAAAAATATATGTACATCCAAGAGATTGAATCACAAAGAGTCAAAGACTTTATCTAAACAGTTAAACTCTTCGAATAAAGACTTTATTGAAATTATCAATAAAATATATTTGTATAAATTATGTGAGATTTATTTTTGTTCTAACCTATTAAAATAAATTTATAAGATTTTCCTTATAAATCTTATTCGATAAGTTAAAATCTTCTAAATTATTAAAAAATATTATAGACATAGATATAGCTAAAATGTTTTTTGATATTATTTGACAATATTTTACTAAAGGATATCAGTTTATATGATTTTAGATGTTTCATAACTTATTTTAGGATATTATTTAGTTAGGGATTTTAGGTCAAGTAATTCTAAGGGTTTCATCTACTATAAGAAAAATTTAGGATATTGTATTCAGGATATCGAACTTAACTATAGACGTAATGCTATTTTATATTCAAAAAATTATGTTTATGCTCAAATAAAAACTCACGTTTTCATGAAATAATATATTTTAAAAAGATCACCACTTGTATTATAAAGGAGGGTAATATCACGTGCTATGGAATAATCAATCAATATATATATATATTATAAAAGCCGACCGTTTTCGAGTCACCACGTTGATTCTGACCCCGCTTGATTATAATTATTTTTTTCAACTCAAATAGATAACAACAACTCTATATCTTTTATTTCCCTTAATTATCTAATTCTCAATTTTATCTTTAAAGTCATACTATCTACTTATATTTTTTTGTAGTTATAAAATATTGAAAGATATTGTTTCATTATGAAATCTCATAGACGCCCGTACTAGAATATTTTCCAAAATTGATCTCACCATATACGTACATTATACATGAGGTATATATATATATATATATTAAATAGTATATCTTCTTTTCATCTAATATTTATCTTCTTTTTATATTAGTTTTTTTATTTCGACCAAAAAATTAAATATCTTTTTTAACTATTCAAACCACCAATATAAACCGCCCAATCTATCAATACTAAATTAAACGGTTGTAATTTCTATTCCACGTACTTTGTATTTTCTCACGATCTATGTTATTTGAATTGATTTAGTATTGAGCCAAAATTGGAAATAACAACTCAATATGCATTCACATACCCTATTCAATTTTATTTTTAATTAAAGTCATATTATCTATCGTTAATGTTCTATATCTTTTATTTTTCCTTAATTATCCAATCCTCAATTTTATCTTTAAAACCATACTATCTATTTTTAATTTTATATTCCTTAAATAATTTTATCTTCAACTTTTTTCCATAAAAGATACCCAGTATGCATTCACATACCCCATTCAATTTTCTTCTACATTGATTTTAATTGTGGATTGCTTTGATACCCAATATTCCATAAGATTTGGCACGTAGGTTGAAGAAATTACAACACCAAGTAAGAAGCATTATATATTAGGAATTGTCCTTTTGTTTTATTTCAAGTATGCTCATCGAGGTTCAAGTGAAATTATTTAAGAATTGTCCTTTTACTATGTTATTATTGTAATGGATCTGAAGTCTATGTATAATTTTGGATTATAATATAATTAGATACTAGCATATATAACTAACATTAATTTCCTAAAATTTATATTAGTTGTACAATTAATGTTACGGAGTATATGATTTACTTTCATATAACTAACATTTATTTAATTAATTTTTGAATTCATAAAATTTAGATAAAAACTTTTACTCTCACCCCACCTTATATTTTTTATAATTGTTTTCAACAGTTTCTATTAATTTTTTAATATTTTCTACACCAATTGTTTTTTAGAGTCAAAATATCATGATTTTTGAAATACATTATATTTTAATAAGATATTGTTTTTGGTATATTCATGCATATAGAGGCAAACAATTATCCATTAAATATTATAATTAAAACAATTACATTTTTAATTTGGTTATATCAAGTTGACAATTTACATACTAAAATAAAAGTAAATATAATTAGTAAAATAATGTAAGTTATTTACTATAAAATATAAGTACGTGATTTGCATAACAATATATTCTTAATCGATTATAGAACAATTAGAGACTTCTAATATTTGATGAAATTAAATTATGTCAAATTTTTATTATATGTTTTCACACTAATATTCTATTTATAATATATTTAAAATATTACAAAAACACAAGTCGTGCATGGCACGACGGGTACAACTAGTATTTGCTAAAAAACCAGAACTTATAGTGTAAAGGAGGGTAAAATCACATTTATAAAATAATATTTGTTAATAGATCACAAGTTATATTATAAATGAGCTCTTAGAAGAAAAAAACGCCTAGGTCCGAAAGAGAGCGTTTCTTGACGGTTTCTTTCTTTTCTCTAGTGAAGGGTCGTGGGAGCTAGGGTACGTTTCCTCGCCGGCAAGTGCGAGATTCGCCATCTTTGGCTGGTTTTCTTCGTCAGTTTAACAGGTTTTCAGGTTGTCAAAAGTAGGGGTGATGGAACAGAGGAAGGATCTACATTCAACTGAAGGGGAGTGTGCAACTGTGACAATTACCGATCGGCCTGAACCATAGAACCTAGGGGTTCGTACCTTGGTGGGGAAGTTACTAACGAACAAGCCGTTCAACATGAATGATCTAGAAGCCACTATGAAAGGAGCATGGAAAGTGAGGAAGAGATTCATCTTCAAGAAAATAAAGAATAACCTTTTCCTGGCCCAGTTTGCTGATGCGGGAGAAAAGAAGCGTGTACTGAAGAGTGGTCCATGGGTTTTTGATCGATCGTTGATGGTGTTAAGAGACCTAGGATCAGCACAACCATCGCAAATCAAGTTTGATCAAGCAGAGTTTTGGATCAGGTATTACGATGTCCCAAACAATGCGATCTCTTTGGAAACGGCAATGGCTTTTGGAAACAGTTTTGGAGTGGTTACAAAATTGATGAGGCTGAGATAGCAGTTGGTGCACGCTTCATAAGGGTTAGGATTTCTGTAGATCTTACCAAACCGTTGAAGAGGGGCATCATGATGAACTTCACAGGAAAGAAGATGTGGGTCGACGCAAAATACGCCCAACTTCTGTTGCACCTGCGGGATGATTGGCCATGTTGAGGTCGACTAGAAGAATGATGAGGCAAAATTGTATCAGAACGAGCATGGCAAGTGGCTGTGGGCATCGCCGATGAAACCAAATTCTGAGAAGGCTATGGCCAACAACAACGCCATCAAGAGTCGGATAGTTTTGGTGATATGGGTCGCAGTAAAGGGGAACGGAGTCTAGGAAGTCCTTACTAGCCTTATTGGATGACACTCAAAGCGATGATGGAGAGGATGGAAGAAAGTCACGTCCTCTGAATTCAATTCAAGAGGATGAACTTTTGCTATTCGAGAATCTAAAAGTGTCAAACAAAGGACCGATTAGCAGTAGCTCAAATCAGTTCAGCACCGGAAAATCATTATCTCCTAATTCGACTGAGAAAGAAAAAGCGCCTGAAGGAGGGAACATGAAGAAGAATTGGAAGAGAATAGCAAGGGAAGGAAGGCAAACAAAATCTCGGCTGCTTCAGCAAAGCGAGCAAGAGGGCAAGAAGCGTACAACTTCTTCTGATAGTGAAAAAATGGAGATGGAAAAGACAACAGATTTCAACAAATGTATGAATGCAGGTGTTGAAAAGGAACAAAAGGTGATGGTGTCGGCTTCAAACTTTGTAATATCGGCAGGGAAGGACAATATCCTTCGTTACCGACATCCATGAAAGTATTAAGCTATAACTGTCGAGGATTGGGGAAGGCCTCAACAGTTAATAGACTCACTTCTTTAGTGAGACGGGAGGCCCTGAAGGTTGTGTTCTTAATGGAAACTAAAGTGGATAAGCGGAAGATGGCAGGAATACAGAGAAGATTAGAATTTTGTAACTGTTTTGGTGTTGATCCGATGGGTTCCTTAGGAGGTTTATGTTTGTTTTGGTCTGATGAAATAAGTGTTACTTTGTCTTCTTACACAAGACACCTCATTGATGTAAGAGTTAGCTTTAGTGACTTGGAGTGGAGAATGACTGGCTTATATAGATGGCCCCGAACGGAGGAGAAGTACCAAATGAAAGAATTGATCGCATGGCTGAATGAGGATAAGCACGGTGCATGGGTGTAGATTGGAGACTTCAACCGGGTCACTTCGATCGAAGATAAGGCAGGGGGTACTCAAGCTGATATAATGTAGATTTTAGAATTCCGTACTGTGAAGTAGATTTGTGACTTCCGTCCTATTGCATATGTGGGTCCTCACTTTACATGGGATAACAAAAGAGCAGGGGTTGACTTCGTGCAGGATCGTTTGGATTTAGCTCTCTCTAATGCACAATGGTATTACCTTTTTTCGAATGCAAAAATCGTCCACTTGGACAGAATGGGGTCGGACCACATCCCGTTGATCGTTGACTTGGAGTTTCATCCGGCACTGAGTGTAAGTTACAAAGGAAAAAAACCTTTTCTGTTCGAAGCGATGTGGCTTGATGATGAAGACATTGGGGAGATAGTGAGGAGTGCATGGGAGAATTCAAGGGTGAGCTCTTCTAGGAGTGGCATCACAGGGAAAATCTCAAGGTGTGCAGTGGACTTAAAAGACCGGGACAGGAACCACTTTGGGCATATAACGAAAGAGTTGGAGAAAGTCCGACAAGAGCTGAGGGCCATTGGAAAACAAGGCTGTAGTGGGGCTCTTGTGCTCTGTCGATGAGAGGTCGAAAGTAGGGAGAGATCCCTTATGCAACGTGAAGAGATAATGTCACACCCAAGATCCCGAGCAAATGAATTCAAGTGTGGAGATCGTAATTCCAAATTCTTTCACTTGAAGGCTTCGGGTCCGAGGAGAAGAAATGAAGTCAAGATGTTGAAAGATGAGAATGAGGTGGATTGGAGATCTTACAAAGGAAAAGTGAAAGTGGCAATAGATCGATTACTTTAAAAACCTATTTAAATCCAACATTAGATCCCATCCAACGACGGCTACTCAAGGAATCGAGCCTTTGTTGTCGGATTTGGATCTCCAACAGCTGCTATGTCCCTTTACTCCGGAAGAGGTTAGAACGACTTTATTTTAAATGCATCCTGCAAAATCACCGGGTCCTGATAGTATGTCGGCTCTTTTTTATCAAAAGTTTTTCAATATTGTTGGGTCTAAGGTTATCTCTTTCTTGCTTTCAATCATCAATGGTGCTGATTTTCCTCAAGATTTTAATCATTCATTTACCTCTCTAATCCTAAAAGTGAGTGAGCCTTGTAGGATGAAGGATTTGAGGCCAATAAGCCTCTGCAATGTTCTCTACAAAATTGTTTCCAAAGTGTTGACGAACAGGTTGAAGCTTTGTTTGGGGAAACTGATGGCTGACAGTCAGAGCACTTTCGTTCCAAGGAGACTTATAACGGCTAACGTCCTCGCAGCGTTTGAGTTGTTTCATCACATAAAAAAGTGTACGGAATGGTAAGGTTATATGGCAGTGAAGCTCGACATGGCTAAGGCATATGATAGAGTTGAATGGAGCTTTCTAGAGCATTGTATGGTGAAATTTGGTTTTCCTGAGAGCTAGGTTAGCCTGATCATGAAATGTGTTACCTCAGTCACTTTCTCAACTCTTATGGAAGGCAGGCCTACTCAACCTTTTATTCCGTTCATAGGGCTTCGGCAAGGCGACCCGCTGTCTCCCTATCTTTTTCTCCTCTGTGCCAAAGGATTGTCTAGTATGTTGAGACTTCGTGAGCAATGAGGGCGGCTGAAGGGGAGTCGCATTGCTAAAACGGCCCCCACAATATCACATCTATTTTTCGCTAGCGATTGTGTCCTCTTTTCAAAGGCAACTTGTCAATAGAGCCTTGAAATTGTGAATATCCTCCATCTCTATGGAGCTACTTCAGGTCAACAAGTAAACTTTTCTGAAGTCAGAACTATCTTTCAGCAGGAATGTGGGTGCTGATAGCCGGAGGGCCATCTACAACCCTCTTGATGTCCGAGAGGTGAGTAAGGATGAGAAGTACCTTGGGATTCCTACAATGATAGGTCGTTCGCAGAAGGTGATCTTTTACCAGCTGTTGGAAAGGGTCCAAAAGAAGCTTGGTGGTTGGAAGGAACATAGCTTATCCTAAAATGGTAAGGAGGTGCTTATGAAGGCAGTTGCTCAAGCAATTCCGACTTACAACATGTCTTGCTTTGATGTTCCTATTGGCATTTGTGATGAGATTGAAAGACTATTGTGTAAGTTTTGATGGGGTGATAGCTTTGACAAACGTAAAATTCACTGGACTTCGTGGTCTCGCCTATGCTTTTCAAAGGAAAAGGGCGGACGTGGCTTTAGGGATATGAAGAATTTTAACCTAGTGTTGCTTGCATGACAGGGCTGGAAACTTATTACCAATCCGGATTCCTTGATTGCTCGTCTCTTGGGAGCTAAATATTATCCAAATGGCAGCTGCTCTAGGGCCTCCACCTAGCTATATATACTTGGTAGAGTATTTTTCTTGGTCGTGATGCTCTTGACAAGAGTCTGGTACGGAGTGTTGGAAATAGTTGTTCGATTATGTTTTGGAAAGACAAATGGCCTCAACCTCGTGGATTCAAATTAACCAATCAAGTGGGGTCATTACCTCGATGATAATTTGAGAGTGCTTGACTTAATCGACTGGGAAGAGGGGTGCTGGAATGAAGGTCTTCTTCAGGACTTTTTTTTTTCCTCATGTGATACCAAGGTTATCCAAAGAATTAAGCTAATTGATTCCAGTTGTCAGGATGAGTGGGGTTGGTTCTATTCAAAGAATGGGGAAGTTAGTGTGAGGACATGTTACGGCATGCTACTTGAACTGCAAAATGAGTGTTCTGGAGGAGGAGCTTCGTCTTCTAGACAACTTTACTCCACGACTTGGAAAGGTTTGTGGAAGTTGAATGTGGTGCCTCGCATCTAGGACTTCCTTTGGTGTGTGCGTAGGGATGTGGTGCCTACGAAATTAAGGCTAGCTCAACGTCATGTTGCTGCTGACCCTCTATGCGAGTTTTGTGGGCGGACTGAAGATGGTATCCACGCTCTTGCACACTGCAGAGAAGCAAGGAAGTTGTGGGCTCATTTTCCTGAACTCACGCGATGGGAAAGACAAACCTCTTTTTTCCTTGAGTTTTTTAAAGCAGTGTAAATCAATTGTGTAGTGGTTGATGTTGAAGTGTGGGAGTTATTAGCTTGGGGAGTCTGGCGTCGTCGCAATGTTCGCATTTTTGAAGGTGTATGGCTAGATCCCAACGAACAAGTTCGAGAGTTATCAGTTTCCCATTTGGAATTTATTACTTGCCAACAACGCGGCCAATCCAGCCATCAGCCTAGCCCGAGTCTTAACACATGGTTCCGACCTCCCATCTCTTCCCTCAAGATCAATTGTGATGCTATGGTCTCTCATGACAGAGGATGTGGGATTAGCTTCCTGGTTAGGGATTCCGACGGCTTGGTTCTATTAGCTAGCATGAAACGAACTTCAGTGACGGATGTTGTGGAGCTTGTGGAAGCTATGGTTGTTCACTAGGCGCTGCAGGTTTGTGCTACTCAACATACAACTCATATTGTGGTCGAGACGGATTGCTTGACTCTTATCTCTAAGCTGCAGAAGTTCGTCAAATGGCGAGGGCCCCTTGGTGTTGTTATTGACCGAATCTAATCCCTGGAGAGAAGCTTCTCAAGGTGTTCTTGGAGTCATGTTAGAAAAGGTGGAAATAGAGCTGCACATTGGTTGGCTTGCTTTGATATTGCTAGTGACTTTATTAGTTCTGATGTTGATAGTTTTCCTTAGAGTTTCATAGAATTGTAACTGACGATATTGGTTAATTGTTTTGTTAAGGAAAGGAATTAGGGTCGCCGTAATTACGTACTACTTGGGCTTGCCTAGAGCATCCGCAAGGAATGAAAACTTGTTATTAACCAGCTCTAAAAAAATAGGGCAAACTGCAACCCTAGAGTCTCGAACCCGAGACCTCATGGTACACCCATGATTGCTCAACCAGTGAGCTGATGTGCTTGGCGTAAAAAACAAGTTATATTATAAAGAAGGGTCCAATGGATTATTGAATTATGCCACACGAAATAAATTTTTGTAAGGACTTGGGTTTCACTTTATAATATAACTAGCAAATGACTCGCACCTTGTACGGGGAGTGTTATTTATTTATTTATTACTTTGTATATGTATTTATGTTTTTGGTCGAATTGAATATTTATTTATTATAATAGTCAAAACTATTATCCTATGTATACTTTCTTTTCAAATGATACTTATCTTTTGAATTATAAAATAACAAAATTCTTCTGTATCATCAAATATTTATATAAAATATATAAATATATTTTATTTATATATTAAATTTTAATACATACATATACATATATATAAATGATCGAGTAAAAATGCTAAAACATAAGATGGATTAACAAATTTTATTAAAATTGATTAAAATCTTTAGTAATTATATTAAATAAGATTAACTTACTTATATAAATAATATATAAATTTTAAAAAATTGAATTAAATAGTATTATATTAAAAATATAGAGAATATTTAATTATGATAAAAAAAAAAGAAAACCAAATTATCTTGCATATATGATATTATGTTATGCACAATTAATTAAATAAGAAGTATATAAATATCAATGAAAAAAACTAATGAATCATTATCTTAATTAAGATATCTATTTATTATCTAAAATGTAATTAGCATGTAATGTTACATATATATTTAGGGTAAATATATCAACTAATCTTTTTATTTATATTTGTATTTGGTATTCATTATTGAATAGAGGGATCGAAGCTGCTGTAGGCAGGTCGAGCTTGTAGGCTACTTCACTGAGTTTATCCACAACTAGAAATGGGCCATAGAGTTTCTGGGATAATTTGTGAGGGTGTCTTGCCTTAAGAGAGTTTTGCCGGTATGGTTGGAGCTTAACATGCACCCAGTATTGAACTCCCTTAGTGATTTGTGTTTATCAGCCAGCTGTTTCATGCGGTTTTGAGCTCTTAGCAGATGGAACATCAACATTCTTAGAACGTTTTCCCATTTGATAAAACTTCAGTCTATAAGCTGGGATTTGCTCTCTCCTAGGAGGTATGGCATATGAACAGGAGAAGAATAGCCATACAACACTTCAAAAGGAGAGGTGTGAATCGCTGAATGGTAGTTTGTGTTGTACCACCATTCACTCGGCTAGAGGGAACCACCTACTCCATGACGCTGGTGCATCCGAGCACATGCACCTCAAATAGGTTTTGAACGTTCGGTTTGTAACTGTTGTCTGCCCATCAGTTTGTGGGTAGTATGTAGAGGAGTATTTTAAATCTACTGATCCTTTTACTCTGAAAAGCTCCTACCATACCTCAATCAAGAATAGAGGGTCCCTATCACTAATGATGGATGTTGTCATGCCATGAAGTTAAAAAATCTGATCCAAGAACAGCTAGGCAAAAGAGGTTGTTATGTAAGGGTGTGAAAGCGCCAGAAAATGGGTGTATTTGCTCATCCTATCAACGACCACTAGTATAGTGTGCTTGCCATTAGAGGGGGTAGGCCTTCCACAAAATCCATGCTAATGGACTTCCAAAGTCACTCGAGAATAGGCAGAGTTTGTAATAGTCTGGGATTAGCTGCTAAGTCATATTTAAACTTCTGGCAAATTTGACAATTCCTAACATAGGCTTGGATTTCTCTCACCATCTTAGGCCAATAAAACAAGGATTTGATTCGATGGATGGTTTGATCCCTGTCTGAATGACCCCCCATTGTTGAATCATGCATCCACTTTAATATTTTCAACTTTAATGCCTCAACATCCCTAATTACTAACTTTGTTTTTCTCCTCAGTTCTTGATTGACAAAGCTGAAGTGTGGGTGTGAAGTTTCGTCAGCATGTATGTTCTCAATTACCTTCCTCCAACGATTGTCAATTTGCCAAGATGCTTAGATGTCCCATTACAAATTATCATGGCCATTTGTCAACGTGATCTGCATCAGCTGAGATCCACTTATCAACGAGAGGGCATCAGTGGCATTGTTCTCCCTCCCTTGTTTGTAATCTATGGAGAAATTTTACCCCATTAATTTAGATAGCCACATATTTTGGAAGGGTGTAGTCACCTTTTGCTTCAGCAGGTATTTCAAGCTCTTCTGATCTGTTTTTATCACAAAAGGTCGGTGTGAGAGGTAAGAACTCCATTGTTGAACAGCATAAATGACAACCATCAATTTCTTCTTGTACTCTGACAGTGATTGTTGTCGGGGTCCTAAAGTTCTGTTGAAGTAGCATATCGGATGATGATTCTACATCAACACCATGCCAATCCCACCCTTGGAGGCGTCTGTTCCTAAGACAAAAGGTTGATCAAAGTTGGGGATCAAGGCTTAGAACTGGTGCTGAAGATAGTGCTCGTTTTAGCTGATTGAAAGTCGTAGAAGCTTCTGGCGACCAACTGAAATAGTCCTTTTGCATCAGTGTAATTAGTGGTCTGACAATCATACTGTAACCTTTGATGAATCTCCGATAGTAGTTTGCAAGGCCTAGGAAGCTTCTGAGCTGCTTAGAGTCAATTGACACTGGCCATTGTTCAATGGATTTAAAATTTTCAAGGTTCATACTCACCCCCTCTGCTGAGATGAAATACCTAAGGTATTCAATCACTTTCGCCCCAAATATACACTTGGATTGCTTAAGGTAAAGCTGACTCTGTCGTAAAATGGTAAAGACCCTCTAGAGGTGCTGGAGATGGTCTTTTTAACTAGAGTTGTACACCAAGATGTCTAAAAAGAATTTGAGGACAAAGTTCTTGATAACATCTCTAAAGATATGGTTCATCAACCCTTGAAACGTGCACGGGGCGTTGGTTAGCCTGAAAGGCATCACTACATATTCGTAGTGACCGGAATGAGTCTTGAAGGCTGTTTTGTAGACATCAGAGGGATGCATTATGAGTTGGTGAAAACCCGACCTTAAATCCAGCTTTGACTACACACATGACCCTCCCAATTCATCCAATAGATCCTCTAAGAGTGGAATTGGGTATTTATCTTTGATAGTCTGTTAGTTGAGCCCTCTATAGTCCATACAAAGTCTCAAAGTGCCATTTAGCACCACTGGGGAAGCATTTGGGTTGGAACTGTATTGGATAGCCCCTTGTTCCATCATCTCCTTCACAAGTGACTTAATGGCATCCTTTTGTAGGTAAGAGTACTGATATGGGCACTTGTTTACTGGTTATGCTTCTAGGATGAGGGGTATCTTATGGTTGTATCCCGCTCTGAACTGAAGCAACTTGGTTGGCACCCTAAAGAGGTCCTGATATTCAGCAATCAAACCCTGTAGAATCATGTTGTTTTCTCTCTCCCCGGTGTTTTTGGTATCTATATGGTATAAGCTAGCTTCACTCGACTTATCTGCCCCACTTTCAGCTTCCCTCAATTGCAGCAGTTCTAGTTGCGCGCTATTCTGGCAAGATTTAACTAGAGAACTCCCTTTAAAGACCTTGCATTCAGAGTTACTGGAACCTCTTAGGACACATGTATTACCATCCGTGGAAAATTTCATCTTCATGTGGACATAATCCTACCATACCAGGCTTATGGTTATTAATCTTTGTATTCCTAAGATGAGGTCAAAGCAATCTAACGAAATGGCCCTAACTTTTGCTCTAAAATTAATTCCCTGGAACTTCCACTTAAAGTTGTTGCACTAGTACCAGAAGGTCAATTCATTTCCCAAAGCAGCCTTGACCACTAAGGATGTGGCCGGTTCAAGAAGGCACCCAACCCGTTTAGCCGTGTTAAGATCCACAAAATCATGCGAGCTTCCCGGGTCTATTAGGATGTTGATCCGCTGGGTACCATAATGACCATGAATACATATACAATTGTATGCTCCAGAGCTACTAATTGCATTAACCGACAGCTAACAAACCTGCCCGGAATCATCCTCATCAGGAGCAACATCAATTATCTCATATACCCTCGACGAATCAGCCTCGTTAACTTCCTCTCCTTCCATCATGAACACATGCCCCTTGTAATGATTAAGCCGGTGATGCTCAAGAGAGTAAACTTCATCATAGTACATACACAAGCCTTTTGCTCGTCTTTCTTACATCTCCTCCCAAGTGTACTTCCTATAGGGCTTGTTTTGAGTTGGTTGGTTAGGTTTGAAGGGAGCTGGTAGGGCTAAGGCCTTGGGTTGAGGGAATTTTAGAGGGCTTGGGCTAGGCAATAAGGGTGCTTTATTTTGACTTTGGGTCTTTGGAAAAGAGTAATTGAATTTACTAGTGTGTGTTTGGTATTGTGGCTTGGAAGGGGTTGATTTTGAAGGGTTAGACGCCAGAGATTACTCATATAGCTTAGCGAGGCATGCTGCTTCTGAGATTGTAAATAGGTTAAATTGCCTCATGTGGAACTGCAAGTGGTTACTCATATTGGCCAAGAATATAATTAGGACATGAGTAGTTGGTAGACTCAACCTAGTCAAAGCCTCCTCAAATCTCTCAAGATATTCCTCCACTGCCTCTATTTGCTTCAAATGAACTAATTCTGCCAGCGGATCATCATACAACTCTCCAAACCTTGTTGTAAGGGCCACTACATACTCAGGCTAAATGGGGAACTCAACTTTCTCCTTGATGAAGTTGTGGTGCCATTATAGCGCCTTATCCTCGAGATCCAGCAAATCCAATCGAACCTTGAGCTCAGGTATAGCGTTGTCCCGCGCGAAGAACTACTCATATATGTACACCCAAGTCATCAAATTGTTGTCGATGAGCTTTGGGAACTCGACCTTGGCAAGTCGCGCAACCAATTTTCCTGGAAAAATGGAGCTTCCCTATGACGTCAGGACTGGCGCACGACTTGTCATAACTTGAGTATAGCGATTCACATCCGGAGGGTTGGGATTGTTCAGCTCCGCCTGATTTGTGTCCAACATGCCCCCATCTTCAAATTTGAAGGGTGTCCCTGGGGTATGGAGGCGAGATGTTAGCCCTAAAAGACAGACATGAGCTCCTCCATACTTTGAGCCATGGAAGCCATCCTTTGCCTGTCTTCTTCAGCCTTCTGTCGATCGACACCCTGAAACTTGGCGAGTGATTCGGCTCTCTGGCTCAGCTCGTTGAACTATGTATAGTTCACCATGGTCTTGGGTCATGTCGCCGGAAAACCGCTTTGATACCAATGATGCCAGGAAAACAAAGTGAGTAACAATAGATAGCTAAACGAGATCAAACAGACCCAGGAATAGCTAAACCACACCTCCGAGGTTAGTGGTGCTTAGGCAAACTTGGGGAGAATGTGATGTCTAGGTTAGGAGAAAAATCAGAGAGAGATTGGTGAGGAAATTGTTGGTTTATTCGATAGTGCTCTAGTGTGCCACCACTAGGCTATTAAACAGAGCTACACGACAAAGGTAGTTTAGACCGGGATAAACCGGTTTGGAAATATAAATGTTCAGCGAGCCGGAACAAACCACTTGGAAGGAAATAACTAAAAGCAACAAACGAGGACAAGAAATGTGAAATCCTGCATCAGGCTACACCTAATAATCGACTATTTCTGCTACCCATGGCAAGAGAGACAGGAAGGGAGGAAGGAGAGAGATGGAGGGCAGGATTCGCTCTCAAAGCGCCATCATGAGAAGAAAGGAGACGACACAGGAAGAAGATATACCCCCTCCATGGGGATAACATTTGAGTCTAGGAATAGGCACTACAATTCCAAACCTAGACTATGGATCTGTACATTTGATATAAATCATGCTCTTTGTCGGTGTTTGGTCTATAAATTGAGTAGGATGGTTGTGGGAATTCTTATATTCACTGCCATCACCTTCAGTCTTAACTACATTCAAATTTCCCAAAAATATAAACACTGATGTTTTCATATTTGGTGGTGTTTTAGTATGTGTTTTCCTTAGTAGTTTGATTTCTTTCCCCTCTTTTAATTTCTTGTGTGTTTTGTTCCTTTTTAGCTTATTAACCGTATTTCTATGAGATTCGGAAACTATGCGAGTTTTGTTTATATTTTGTAGGATTTTGGCAAAGGATCAAGGATCTTCTTGAAGGTGGATCGAGGCATGGAGCAAGCCATGAGCTAAAGGAGGAAGGGAAAGATCAAGCCATGAAGAAAACAAGAGGAAAAGCAAAGAAGAAGAGGTGGCACGAGGTGTGGATCGAGTTTGAGCCAAGCCGGGCCCGAGAATGAGATTTTACCATTGGACCGACGTACCCAGTACATCGGGCCCGAGGTCACTCCGTGTCGGTCCGAGTCGGTTTCGTGGCTTGGGCACCAAGGAATTGATGAGTACTCTTCCACATTTGCCCCTCACCTATAAAACCCCTTTTGTTCTTCTAAATGAGGGGGCTCTTAGACACATCCACACACAACCTCTCAAGACAATACTTGGAAAGCAAGGAGAGAAAGGAGAGAAGAAGGAGAAGAGAAGAGAAGAGAAGAGGAGATCAGCCAAGGGAGGGAAGATTTCTAGGTTTGATTGTCTAGTTTAGCTTTGTTTTGGTTTGTTCTTTTGGATTGGCAATTTGGCCTTGAGATTGTGGATTGAACTTGAGTTTGTTGAATGAAATTTGCCTTTGATTGGAAATCGATGATGATGATTGTGATGCCTTGTGATTTTGTTGCTTTTATTGCTTGCCATATGGAGTAGATCTCTTTGATCTTGGATGATGGGGGAATGATCTAGCTAGATTGAGTTAGAAACCCCAATTCCATAAGCCTTGAGTGCTTGATCTAGGAACCCACTCTACATAGAGCTACAATCCCTTGCGAAAGTTAGGGATCAAGGCTTGTGATTGGCGAAGTAACGAAAGTGAAAAGCATCCATCACGAGACCTTGCATCGAAGGGGAGAAGCGAAAGCCAATCAACCCCATGTTCGATGTGCAGAGCGGTTTGGACAAGGTAAAAACCTCTCAATCCAACCTAGATCATCACTTGTTGCTTGAATTGGGGTGGAAAAGGCTCAATCTACTAGAGAAGGAACCCAAAGCCCAAGGTCTAATTTCAAACACTCGAGTTCGACATTCCCAGGTACCTCGGCCCAACTTCCATAGTGTCGGTCCCGTCGTCCATCTTCCAGCCAACTCGGGCCCGACGTGACTTAAGTCGATCCCGGCTGTTTCTCCTCGTTTTCCTTCGTTTGTGTTCTCTTTTCCCGTTTTCCTAGTATTGTGGCACATCAATCGAGTAGACTTCCCGAGTGTTCGACACCCACCACGTACTACATCGGGGTCGGGTTCAAAATGTATCTCTAGACCCTCGCGTTCGTGAGCGATCAAACACTCCAAGAAAGTTGAGACACATTTGGTGAAGGATTCTTGTACTACAATGGAAGGAAACTCAAAAGGGAATAACCCATATAAAAAAGTCTTATGCTTTGAGAAAAAGTTAATCTTGAATCCTTCTGTTTCTGAACAAAGATCTAATGATAATATGGATAGTGAACAACATCCAATTGAACAACTCCTTTCCAGGATTGATTCCAGAAAGTTTGATCCTAAAACCACTGAGGTCGAGGAGAATATAACCAGAGGGTAGAACACCAATTTGAAAGAAGTTAGTTGTAGTGAACTTTTGCCCGATTGTAACCTAGGCGGTGTGATCATGATTTATGGGATGTTGAAATTTAAGTATTTGAACTATGAAGAATGTAACCTTTGTGTCATGTATAATATATGGCTGGTTATTATGTATCTCTATCTCCATGGATATGCCATGCAGGTTGTAAAATTAGTCAAATATAAGTTGTAGCAAAATATGGTAAATAATTGGGGCAGTAAAAAAAATTATAGAATTAGTGGGAGCATTACAAGAACAGTTCGGAGATCTATGAACACCATATCCAGATTAGTGAAGTGATCCGCAGATTAGGCAGTAAAAGGGCAGTGGCACCAGATGAAATCCCGGTTGAGATTTGGAGGTGTTTGGGCACCAGAGGCGTAGAGTGGCTAGCGGGTCTATTCAACGATATCTTCGCAACGGCGAAGATGCCAAAAGAGTGGAGACTTAGTAAGGTAATCCCATTATACAAGAATAAAGGGGATATTCAACAGTGTAGTAACTATCGGGGTATAAAACTGCTAATCCATACAATGAAAGTGTGGGAGAAGACTATCGAACTGAGACTAAGGAGTAGGGTGCAAGCTAAATGTCAGAGAACCAGTTTGGGCTTATGCCAAGGAGGTCGTCAATAGAGGCTATTCACTTGTTGAGAAGGCTGACAAAAGTTCATAAGGATAGGAAGAAGAATCTGCATATGGTGTTCGTAGATTTGGAGAAGGCTTACGACAGGGACCCTAGAGAGTTGATTTAGGAAGGCTTGGAAGCCAAAGAGGTGTGAAGCACGTTTATTAGAGTCATTCGAGATATGTACGAGGGGTCGAGGACGAGTGTTTGCACGCAAGGAGGAGATACCGAGTATTTTGAGGTGGGTATGGGTCTCCATCAGGGATCAACTATAAGCCCGTTTCTATTCATAATTGTGTTGGACGAGTTGACGAGGAGCATCTAGGGAGAAGTTCCGAGGTGTATGTTGTTTGCAGATCTAGGTGGAGGACTCTAGATCGAGCTGTAGTAAATAACAAACTGGATGTATGGAGGGAGAGGTTGGAATCTAAGGGGTTTAAGTTGAGTAGGTCAAAGACACAATCCGTGGAGTTTAGTTTAGGCCAGAGATCGACTCTGGGAGTGAAGTGCCGTTAGGGGATGTGGTCATTGCAAAGAGCGATAACTTCAAGTATCTGGGTTCAGTTTTGCAAAGCGACGGGAATATTGAGGAGCATGTGAGGTCTCGAATTCAAAGAGCTTGGTAGAAATGGAGGGCAACTTCAGAAGTTTTGTTCGATAAGAAGGTATCGCTTAAGCTTAAGGGAATGTTCTCCAAATCTGTGATAAGGCCAGCGATCCTCTATGGGGCTGAATGTTGGCCGACGACGAAGGCTTAGGAACAAAAACTCGCAGTTGTAGAGATGAGAATGCTTAGATGGATGTCCGGGCACACGAGATGGGTCAAGATCAGGAATGAGGAGATCAAAAGCAAGTTGGGGTGGCGAATATAGGAGACAAGTTTCGAGAAACGAGGCTTCGTTTGTTTGGGCATGTTTAGAGGTGGAGTCTGGATGCTATAGTTAGGAGGTGGGAGCGTTTGGACCCAGGTGCTTTCAAGCGAGATAGAGGTCGCCCGAAGAAGCACTGGATGGATATATAACAGAAAGCAGGACATCAACTTATTAGGGATTTCGGTGGAGTTGGCTCAGTTCAGGGAGAGTTGGAGGGAGAAGATCAAGGTGGTGGATAGTTAGTCGTCTGGTTGTTGGAGTAGGGTTTAGTTAGGAGGGAGAAATGAGACTTTTTTTCGCTCTTGGGTTGTATTGGACGTATTCCATATATCTAGGTTTGGAATGCCCCCATCCTGACCCCCAAATCCTGCACCTACGGGACTAGCTGGGTAAAATGTTGTTATTGTTGTTGTTGTTGTAATAAGATTTATTAGTTGAAAATGTTATATACTTTGGATCATATACATTTATATATCTTTATATATTTTTTAAATTATTTTTAAATTTAATTTTTGTTCACTAAGAGAACTTTGTAGATATAATATATTTTTGCTAATGTGTATAGCAAATTTATTGCCAATGAGACCTTAATGACAAGAAAAGTACCACATGTATTATTTACTTTCTTGGCAAGAATCCAATCACTTGGATTTCAAAGAAGCAAAAGGTTGTGGCTTTATCAAGTTGTGAGGCTGAGTATATAGCTGCAACTGTTGGAGCTTGTCAAGGAATATTTCTCTAAAAAAGAACGAGCCTCATGCGTAGGCGTCAAAGGGCGATCTGTCATGTCAGGGTTTACAAGGTTCCTATTGGGAGCCACGGCTGCAGAGGCGGGCCATGGCGGAAGGAAAGACGACAGGGTGAAAAAGGAAAGGAGAAGCTTCGGCGACAAAAGCGAAGGCAGGGGTGTCTTCCTCTGCTTCACATACTGATGTTTTGGAAGGTGCGATTCATGCTAAGAATAGGAGGATTCTGAGGAGCCCGACTAAGGAGGTCTCGAATGGAGAAACCGAAGATGCTACTGAGTCGATTGAAAGAGTCGAATCCTCCTCATAGTCTGAGGTTGTGATGGAGACGATTCTTGTAAAAGTAACTGCATGAGGGGTGTGTTTGGATTCTGATGCTGAGGCTGTTAAGGGTTACTCTTAGCAACCTATTATTGAGGAGGGTCAAGGTATATTCCCTGGTGGAAAAGAGGAGACACCGCCTAGAAAGTTGAAGTTTAGAGAAGCGCTTGCATGTAATGGGGCCAATGTAAATGGTAAAACACTAAACTGTGGAATTTGGAGATGGAGTTATCAAGTTCACCACGAAGGATGTGGAAAAGTTGACAAAGAAGTGGAGAAAGTGCTTAATAGGTCTGGTAGTAGGGACGAGGGTTGCTTTCAACGTCATTTAAGGGTTCATGAATGCTAGGTGGACAGGGATACAGAGGCCTAAGGTGATTTTGACTGATTCAGGTGTGTTCGTGTTCAAGTTTGAGAGGGAGGAGGACATTTAATGGGTGCTTAGTAATGGACCCTGGATGGTTGGAGGAATGAGGCCACTAGCTCTTAAGAGATGGAGCGAGGGGATCAAATTGGATCCATTGTGTTTTGAGAAAACATAGGTATGGGTGGATTTGCCAAATTAGGATGTGAGATTTTGAGAAGATAAATTTTGTTGCAAAAGTTGGCAATGCTATAGGCAAGCCAATATTTGTGGACAAAGTCATAGAAAACCAAGAAAGGTTGTCTTTTGCTAGGTTGCCTGTGGAGATCTCAACGAAATTGCCCCCACGGAAGGAAGTTATTTTTGAAGGAAAAGATGGAGAAAAAATAGTTTAGCGTATTTCTTACGAATGGGTGCCCCAAATTGAGATGAGTGTTAAGTTTTAGGGCATCTCCGAGGAGAGTGTGGTAAGAGGAATGTTGTGAGTTGGCACAAAAGGGTGAGGATTGAGAAGCTTGCTAAGAAAGTTTGGGTGCAAAAGAATAAAGAGGGAGGTCCACATGAAGAGGGTGTTGCTCCTGTCCAGAGAAAGGAAGTGCGGAAAGAGGCATCAGGTGCATTAAGTGGCGTTGAATACAGAAAAAAAGCCAACAGTTTAGAACTGGGAACGAGCCTCTAAGCATGGAGGGTGAATGGGAACTGGTGAAGTCTAACAATGGGAGAGAGAGAGTGCTGAGATGGTTAGAAAGGCTAAAGGAAAAGAGGTGTTAACTAATCCGCCCAAGTTTTTTACAGTGCTTAGTAGACGTGGTGTTCGAGAGATGTGACAATGATGCCATCCTTCCTAATGATTAGTCTTTCCATTGCTAGCTGGAATATTGGAGGGCTCAATGAGCCGTCTAAGTGTGACTTTGTAAATAGTTTGGTGAAGAGATGTAGGGTAGATATTTTTAAAATTTTGGAGACGAGAGTTAGGGAAGAAAAAGTGGAAGGTGTTTCCAGACTTCTACTGAGAGGATGGAAAAGAAGCACAAAATTCATAGGAAATAATGGAAGAATTTGGGTGTTTTGGAATTCACACATGGCAAATAACCTTGACATAGTCATGGAGTCGGCTCAAATGATCCATTGCTTGGAGAGGGTTGCTGCTCTTTTGGTGCCTATTCAAGTTTCTTTTGTGTATGCCTTGAATGCTGAAGGGGAGAGATTGGAGCTTTGGCAGTTGGCTTCTATTGTGGGAAAAACCTCGTGGATCATCATGGGCGATTTTAATGCAATAAAAGAAGCGAATGAAAAATTTTGTGGAAGAGAAAGGAATACAAAGTACTGTAAGGATTTTGAGGAGTGCTTCAACAAGGATTGGAATCAGTAATTGAAACATCACTTGAGCATTTTATACCTGGATTAATAAACAGACTGATGGTACTAAAGTTATATGTAAGTTGGAAAGAATTATGTCAAACCAAGTGTGAATAGATGAGTTTCCTAGATATGTGCAAGGTTTGGTGAGCCAAACTGTTCAGATCATATCACTGGTGGAAGATAATGGTGTAGTTGTCAATGATGAGATTGAAATCGAGAAGGTGATCTTGCAACATTTTGAGCGCACTCTTGGCAAGAAAAAGAATTATGAAGTGGCTGATCTGATAGTGCTCCATGAGGGAAGAGTGATTGATGAAAGTGACAGAGAAGAGATGGTGTAGGCTTTAGTAAGGAGGATATTAAAAGAGCCCTATGAAGCATCAACAAGAACAAGGCCTCAAGGCCCGATGGCTTTAATGCCCACTTTTTCAGGAAAGCGTAGAGTATTTCAAGAGCAGAGTTCTCTGAAGCCGTTGTTGATATTTTTTTGAAAATGGAAGATTGTTGCATAAAGTTGGAAATATTGTTATTTCTCTCAACTCTAAGCTTGAGAATCCTACTGCCATTGGAGAATTTAAGTTGTGCTCATGCTAGAGTTATCAATATGTGCTTTGTAGACGACCTGTTCATTTTCTCTCATGGAAGTGATAAATCCATTAGTGTTGTCAAGAGTGTACTCCATCAGTTTTGTATTATGTCTGGCCTAGAAATCAATCAGACCAAGTCTAAAGTGTTTAGAGAAGGAGCGGAAGATACTAATGTCGATAGACTGGCTAGTTTGCTTGGGATGGAGAGAGGCCGACTGTTGGTTAAGTATTTGGGAGTTCCGATCCTTTGTCTAGTACAAGACTTCAAAGGAAGGACTACGATGACCTGATCAAGAAGCTAAGAAGCAAAATTAATGCTTGGGCATGTAGACAGATGTCCTATGCGGGAAGACTTGAGGTCATGAAAGCTTAGAAGCAAAATTTGGGGTGTTGAATTATTGGTGTAAGCTTCTCTTGCTGCCTAAGAACATTGTCAAGGAAATCATGAGCCTGTTGAGGAATTTTTTATGGAGTGGAAGACGTGATGGGAGAAAGGCACCTATAGCTTGAAGAAGCTCTATAAGCCTAAGAAGTAAGGTGGCTTGGGGTTGAAGGATGTCCATGCTTGGAACAAAGCTTCGTTTGCTGAGTTGATGTATGATGCTATAAATGAGGGCAGTCCTAAGACTATGTGGCACTTTTGGGTGGATAAGAACCACATAAGAGGGAGCAATTTTTATAGTGTCAAATGCAAGCCTACCGCCAATGAAACTTGGAAAGCGGTCCTAAGGATCAGAGATGAATGTATTGACACCCTAGAAGTTGATGTCTTGCCTGATGTACTAGTTTCCAAGCATGGAAAATTGGATGTGGGAGCGTTGTATGACAGTTGAAGAGATGGACGGGAGGAGGTTGATTGGTGAGACCTGGTTTTGGAACGAGCTCAACACTCCAAGATAGGCGTTCAATGCTTGGAAAACCATTAGTGGTGGGGTCATGTCCAAGGACAAGCTACAAAGAATTGGTGCGGCTCACGATGATTTGTGTGTCCTGTGCAGTGCCAGAAGACAGGAGAGTGTTGCACATTTATGGTTTAAGTGCGAGTACATGGGCAAAGTGATGGATGGAGTCATGACATGGTCCAAAATAGGGAGGAGAAGTGTGAGCCTTGAGAACTGGAAGCAGTAAGCTAGTCACATGAGAGGGAGGAAGTCCATGAGATTTAACTTGTAGAGCACATGCCATTGTGTGGTTTTGTATTCCACATGGCTAGCCATGAACAAGATCATCTTCAAGGATGTGTGCATGGAGAGCGATTGTACTAGCATTAGTATTAACTTAGTTAAGATCTGTTTGATTGCTAGATGGAAAGTCAAGACTAGAGAGGCTAGAGGCTTTTTTGAAAAGTTCGGGATTAATAAAGATGTAATCTTCTAGTTTCCGAGCTCTTTTTTGTAATTTCTCTTTGTGAAAAAAATTACCTTTTTTATTCAAAAAAATATGGATTGGGAAAATCATTGAAACATTAGAAGGAAGAAAGGGGAAAATGTCAACCCTACTCGTGGATAGTAAGTTAGCAATCGCCCTAGCCTAGAATCATATCTTCTAGGAGAGGAGTAAACATATTGACACTAAATTCCACTTCATAAGGGATTGTGTGGAAACGGAGAAGACCAAGATTGACTATGTGCACACCAGCAATCAACTAGCAGACTTGTTTACTAAGTCACTGGTACGACAAAGATTTGTCGAGTTAAGAGACAAGGTTGGAATGAAGTTGATCGATCAAGCTTAAGGGGGGTGAATTGTGGACATAATCTTGGTTTGTTTATCTTGTGTCTTTTCTGTTCAATATTATTAGTATTATAATTAGTTATGTTAATATGTCATGTGTTAAGTTAGAAGTTAGTTTAATTAGTTAAAAGTATGTTTCAAAGTCAGAGAGTGAATCTAGCACCATTAGTTGGTTTAAATATCGTCAAGAAAGACAGTTAATGGTTAGTCTTAGTGTAAGCTGATTACAGCTATTAGAAGTATGTATATAAGGCTATGAAACCGAATTTGTAATAAAAGAATTCAATTGTTTCACAATTTAGGAGTTGTTATTTAGACTTACATCTTCATCATTTTCCGAGGTTACCATGGCACTTCCCTCAAGATAGTCATCGTCTTCAATTCCTATCTCATTCTTAAGAACATTGGGCATGTTTTCTAGCTGCAAATATAGGGGAGCAATTTCATAAATAAAGCATGTAAGTCTGCACGTAATTCAGCTTACTTTAGGTAATAAGCGCTTTAAAATTATGTTCCTAGTTCTAAGATCTAGCTTAATTGAGATAACAAATCAAAAACCGTGAGAACAATGATAGTGACCTCAGATCTAGAACAAACTTAAAGGGTTTACACATGGGAAATATACGATAAATTTGTTACTCAATATTCTTAAATAGGGAAAAATTAACACTTATTTATCAGGAAAATCTATCCTATTATATTATAAATTATAAGTGACAAACATATTTACGTGTAATTCATTAGATACTTGAACCTTGGTTGTTATAACCTATTGGTTGTTACCAGAAACTACTCAAACGTAAAAAGCCAAGAGAAATAACAAAGTGTCCACAACTACAGTGTTCTAGCAACCCACGTTCGCCCTTAAACAACAATCACAAACCTAGAGAAACAACCAATCCAATCCTCCTCGGTAATACATAAACTCTTAGCCGCAACAAAACCAAGCCAATCCCTTTAAGGGCCGACGCCAATTCTACTTCAAATTCGAGCAAGTAATGAACCAGTGCTCTGAGCTTCATGAAGAATAACCCCATGTTCATCTTTGATCCTCTAACCATTTCACATATCCGTTTAATCCTTAAGCTATCATTACATTAGCCCTCTCAAACCCTTCTCAATGGCCAATGGATAGCGGTGACTCTCACCATGTTACAAATGATCTCAATGTGATCATACCATACACAATTCTTATACAAGTCCTAACAACCATGTTGTTGGTAATGGAACAAGTTTAAGAATTACACACCTCAACTTTTTTTTGCTGCATCATTCAAATTCATTTTGTATGTTTTGAAATGTCCTTTTAGTTCCAAAATATCAAAGAATATCATCTCTATTATCAAGTTTTGTGATGAAATAATTGTGGTGGTTTATTCTCGTTCGATTGTTTTCTTACGAAGGGCATCATTTCAGCTAAAATCATTCTTAAAGGCTCCTGTGTAGATGGAGTTTATGTGTGGCCAAACAACACAATTTTCAGTCATACTTCTTTAACAAAGTCGTTGGCCAACTTGAATCATTTATTGGGAGATCCTTCTTCTCACGTTTTTGATTATCTTGCTCGCAATTTCAACTAAGGATCTAAACATTTCTTTCAATCTCAATTTCATTCATGTCAAATCAATAAATGTCACAAACTTCCTTTCTAGAAGTCGACACTTAATTCAAATTTTTTGGCTAAAGTTAATTATCTAATGTTTGGACATCTCTTATATACTCATATGACGGATTCAAATATTATGTTATTTTTATCAATCGTTTTGTAAAAATATATTTGGATATATTATCATTGGAGAATTTAGGTTCTGCTTGTGCTAGAGTTATCAATATGTGCTTTGTAGATGACTTGTTCATTTTGTCTCATGGAAGTGATAAATCATTAGTGTTGTCAAGAGTGTACTCGATATGTTTTGTGTTGTGTCTGGCCTAGAAATCAATCAAACCAAGTCTATATTGTTTAGTGTAAAAATGGAAGATACTGATGTCGATAGACTGGCTAGTTTGCTTGGGATGGAGAGAGGCCGACTGCTGGTTAAGTATTTGGGAGTTCCTTTGACTAGTACAAGACTTCAAAGGAAGGACTACGATGATCTAATCAAGAAGCTAAGAAGCAAAATTAATAATCGTTTGATTGCTAGGTGGAAAGTCAAGACTATAGAGGCTAGAGGCATTTTTGAAAAGTTCGGGATTAATGAAGATGTATTCTTCTAGTTTGTGAGCTCTTTTTTGTAATTGCTCTTTGTGAATAAAATTACCTTTTTTATGCAAAAACAATATGGCTTGGGAAAATCAGGGAAACATTCAACCCTACTCATGGATAATAAGTTAGCAGTCGCCCTAGCCTAGAATCATATCTTCCATGACAGGAGTAAACATATTGACACTAAATTCCACCTCATAAGGGATTGTGTGGAAACGGAGAAGATTAAGATTGACTATGTGCACGCCAGCAATCAACTAGCAGACTTGTTTACTAAGTCACTGGCACGACAAAGATTTGTTGAATTAAGAGACAAGATTGGAATGAAGTTGATCGATCAAGCTTAGGGGGGTGAATGTTGGACATAATCTTGGTTTGTTTGTGTCGTGTCTTTTCTATTCAATATTATTAGTATTATAATTAGTTATGTTAATATGCCATATGTTAAGTCAAAAGCTAGTTTAATTAGTTGGAAGTATGTGTCAAAGTCAGAGAGTGAATCTGGTGCCATTAGTTTTAAGTAATTTTGAAGAAAGGCAGGGCAGTTAATGGTTAGTTATAGTGTAAGTTGATTACAGTTATTAGAAGTATGCATGTATATAAGGCTATGAAACCGAAATTGTACGGTTGTCACCTATATGGATCATTCCACAAGAAGTCAGTTTGTACATAATAAAAGAATTTAATTGTTTCACAATTCAGGAGTTGTTATTTATACTTACATCTTCTTCATTTTCTGAGGTTACCATGGCACTTTCGTCATTAGGTATGTCTTCTAGCTGCAAATATCGGGGAGCAATTTCATAAATAAAGCATGTAAATCTGCACATAATTCATTTTAGTTTAGGTAATAAACACTTTAAAATTACGTTTCTAGTTCTAAAATCTAGCTTAATTTAGATAACAGTTAAAAAACCGTGAGAATAATGATCCCTTAATGAATGACCTCAGATGTGGAACAAAATTAAAGGGTTTACACATGGGAAATATATGATAAATTTGTTACGCAATATTCTTAAATCGGAAAAAATTAACACTTATTTATTAGTAAATCTACCCTATTATATTATAAATTATGAGTGACAAACATATATACGTGTAATTAATCCTCAAGCTAACAATACCATACTGCTCTAAAACCCTTCTCAATAGCCAATGGATAGTGGTGACTCTCACCATATTATAAATGATCTCAACACCCTATCATACACAATTCTTATACAAGTCCTAACGACTATGTTGTTGGTGATGGAACAAGTTTAAGAATTACTCACCTCAATGTTTTTTTGCTGCATCATTCAAATTCATTTTGTATGTTTTCAAATGTCCTTTTAGTTCCAAAATATCAAAGAATATATTCTCTATTATCAAGTTTTGTGATTAAATAATTGTGGTGGTTTATTCTTGTTGGATTGTTTTCTTCCGAAGGGCATCATTTCAGGCAAAATCATTCTGAAAGGCTCCTGTGTAGATGGCATTTATGTGTGGCCAAACAACACAATTTTCGCTCATACTTCTTCAAAAAAGCCGTTGACCAACTTGCATCATTGATTGGGATATCCTTCTTCTCATGTTTTGATTATCTTGTTCGCAATTTCAACTTAGGATCTAAATATTTCTTTCAATCTCATTATGTTCATGTCAAATCAATAAATGTCACCAACTTCCTTTCAAGAAGTCCACACTTGAGTCAAACTTTCCGTTTAAAATTAATTACTCAAATGTTTGGACATCTCTTATATATTTATATGATGGATTCAAATATTGTGTTATTTTTGTCGATCGTTTTACAAAAAAATATATTTGGATATATCATGTGAAACATAAGTCAAAAACTAAAACCTCTTTACAAAATAGAGATCCTTAGTTGAAAACTTCTTCAAAAATCAGATCAAAATTCTATATTCCGTCAATGGGGGTGGGTACGTTTTTTAATAGATTATTTAAGTTCAAACC
Organism: Polygonum maritimum; assembly: GCA_963924305.1. Taxonomy (NCBI): domain Eukaryota; kingdom Viridiplantae; phylum Streptophyta; class Magnoliopsida; order Caryophyllales; family Polygonaceae; genus Polygonum; species Polygonum maritimum. The sequence continues at coordinate 2,417,620 of OZ002736.1, forward strand.
ATATAACTCATTTTACTTCACAACTGTACACACCCGAACATAATGGAACGTTTGAGCGACATCATTGTCATATTGTCAAAACTAGTTTAATTCTACTAAAAGAATCCTCAATGGCAATTAAGTTTGGGAGTCACGCTTTTTCTCATTGTATCTACTTAATCAATCGACTTCCAACACCTTTTTTGAGCTATGAGTTACCATTTTCAAAATTATTGCATCAAAAACCGAAATAATGGAGTTTAAAAAGCTTCAAATGTTTATGTTATCCATAGCTAAAACCATATACAACCTTCAAGGTCGTAATCGTTTCATCCTATGTGACTTTGTAGGATATGCTCGCCCTAACTCAAAATGTCTACTTATGTCTAAACCCTATCAATACAAAATATTACACCCCAAGACTTGTCCAATTCAATGAAGCTCAATTTCCATCCACATAACTAACCATAAAACAAATCCATTCGAAATCATCAACTGTAGAATGGGGTTCAATTTCTCTACCGATGTTGTTGAATGAGCCTGACTCGACACCTCAAACCGAAGCCATAGCTTGACTTTTTTTTGGGCGGGATGCAATGCCGCAAGAAGCGATCATTTCGACATCCAGTCAACCATAAGAAATTCAGCCTAATCTTGATATCAGCCCTACCAATCCGATTGTGCAATTTGAAAAGTTGGTGATTAATGAAGATGTAATCTTCTAGTTTGTGAGCTATCTTTTGTGATTTCTTTTTGTGAATAAAATAACCTTTTTAATTCAAAAAAATATGACTTGGTAAAATCATGGAAACATTAGAAGGAAGAAAGAGAAAAATGTCAACCCTACTTGTGGATAATAGGTCAGCGATCGCTCTAGCCTAGAATCATATCTTCCATGACAGGAGCAAACATATTGACACTAAATTCCACTTCATAAGGGATTGTGTGGAAACGGAGAAGATCAAGATTGACTATGTGAACACCCGCAATCAACTAGCAAACTTGTTTACTAAGTCACTGGCACGCCAAAGATTTGTTGAATTAAGAGACAGGGTTGGAATGAAGTTGATCGATCAAGCTCAAGGGGGGTGAATGTTGGACATAATCTTGGTTTGTTTGTGTTGTCTTTTCTGTTCAATATTATTAGTATTATAATCAGTTATGTTAAAATGTCATATGCTAAGCCGAAAGTTAGTTCAATCAGTTGAAACTATGTGTCAAAGTCAGAGAGTGAATCTGGCGCCATTAGTTTGTTTAAATAATTGTCAAGAAGGTATTTAATGGTTAGTTATAGTATAAGTTGATTATAGTTATTCAAAGTATGTATATAAGGCTATGAAACCGAAATTGTAAGGTTGTCACCTCTATGGATCGTTGTACAAGAAGTCAGTTTGTACATAATTAAAGAATTCAATTGTTTCACAATTCAGGAGTTGTTATTTAAACTTACATCTTCTACATTGTCCGAGGTTACCATGGTACTTCCCTTCAAATTCTTGAGAACATTGCCCATGTCTTCTAGCTGCAAATATCGGGGAGCAATTTCATAAATAAAGCATGTAAATCTACACGTAATTCAACTTAGTTTAGGTAATAAGCGCTTTAAAATTATGTTCCTAGTTCTAAAATGTAGCTTAATTTAGATAACAGATCAAAAACCATGAGAATAATTATCACTTATCGAGTGACCTCAGATGTGGAACAAACTTAAAGCGTTTAGACATGGGAAATACACGATAAATTTGTTACTCAATATTCTTAGATAGGAAAAAATTAACACTTATTTATCAGTAAAATCTACCCTATTATACTATAAGTTATGAGTGACAAACATATTTATGTGTAATTCATTAGATACTTGAACCTTGGTTATTATAACCTATTAGTTCTTTTCACAATATCAGGAGAATCATATCTCTCCTTAAGTCTAGGCTTCCAGGTTAAGCTAGTACGCAAGGGTTTCTTAATCATACGTACATTTATGTATTGTTCTTTCTGGTTAACGGACCAGAGGGCCGTCCCCTTACCCACCCTGCCCTGGGCGTGGAAGAGGAGGTAAATCGCGAGGCGGCAGCGGTGGCTGCGAAGGGGCCGGTCCAAGCAGGTGGTACGCCCCACCGTGGGTGACAATACCAAGGGGGCTCAGGTACCTCAGAAGGGAGGCATGACCCACTCTTGGCGCACAAACCACGGGGTGCTCTCACACGGGATCAAACCTGGGACGTGAGGATCCACCTCCCACCCCAGTACCGTCACGCCAACGCCCCGGGGGCGTGTATTGTTCTTTGTTCATCACTAAAAAGCATTGTATTCTACAATAGCTTGTTGCTCTATATGGTATTAGTTGCCTCAATATGATCCTAATTACAAAATTCCTCTCGATAACTTAATCAACATGGCTCAACATTCTTCTACGTGCCTAAACCTCTTGAATCTACAAAACTTTCACCATTGTTAACATGCCTCATGTTATCAAGCTATCATCTACCAACTACTTGGCATGGAAGACTCGACTAAAGAAAATGTTTTGTACGTATGGATATGTCAATGGCACTACCACAACACCTACAACTTGAATTCTAGGTCTTGAAGACACAAGAATCCCGAATCCGACATTTTTAACATGGAAACACAAGGATGAACACGTTCATATTGCCCTCCTAGGGACTCTTATGGATAAAGTGGTAAACCTAGTCACTCAAGCGGCCAATTCAAAGGCTATTTGGGATCTTCTACAGCAGACGTTTGCTACAACTTCTTAAGGCCACAAAAAGCAACTCAAGACGAAGCTTCAAAGAATGAAGAAAGGCTCTTCCTCGATTATTGAATATATTAAAAATGTTATGATGATGTCTTAGCCTCTCTCGGAGCCATGATGAATTCAAAAGATCTTACTAAGCTTGTTTTGAAAGCTCTCGATTCATCGTATGAATCAGTAATCGATGAAGTTAACAATCGTTAGAATGTGATAAGTTTTCATGAATGCATTATCTTGAAATAGGTTGATCTTCAATTCGAGATCTCCAATGACTATGTACGGACATCGACTCAAAATACTCAAATGTAAAAGCGAAGAGCAAGAACAAAGTGCCCACAACTACAATGTCCGTGGCAGTCCACATTCGCCCCTCAACTACAACCACAAACCTGGACAAACAACCAGTCTAATCCTCCATGGTAATACACAAACTCTTAGCCTAAACAAAACCAAGCCAAACCCTTAAAGGGCCGATGCCAATTCTACTTCAAATTCAAGCATGTCATGAAACAATGCTCTGAGCTTCATGAAGAACACCCCCATGTTCATCTTTGATCCTCTAACCATTTCCCATATCCCTCTAATCCTCAAGCTAACATTACCTTAGCCCTCTCAAACCCTTCTCAATGGCCAATGGATAGCGGTGACACTCACCATGTTACAAATGATCTCAACTCCCTACCATACACAATTCTTCAACAAGTCCTAATGACCATGCTGTTAGTGATGGAACAAGTTTAAAAATTACTCGTTTCAGCTTTTATTTTGCTGCATCATTCAAATTCATTTTGTATGTTTTCAAATGTCCTTTTAGTTCAAAAATATCAAAGAATATCATCTCTATTATCAAGTTTTGTGATGAAATAATTTTGGTAGTTTATTCTTGTTGGAATGTCTTCTTACAAAGGGCATCATTTAAAGCAAAATCATTCTTAAAGGCTCCTGTGTAGATGGTGTTTATGTGTGGCCAAACAACACAATTTTCACTCATACATCTTCAATAAAGTCGTTGGCCAACTTGCATCATTGATTGTGACATCCTTCTCTTCACATTTTTTATTATCATGTTCACAATTTCAACTTAGGATCTAAACATTTCTTTCAATCTAATTTTCGTTCATGTCAAATCAATAAATGTCACAAACTTTCTTTCACGAAGTCGACACTTGAGTCAAATTTTCCGCATAAAATTAATTACTCTGATGTTTGGACATCACTTATATATTCATATGACGGATTCAAATATTATGTTATTTTTGTCAATTGTTTTACAAAAAATATATTTGGATATATCATATGAAATAAGTCAAGAACGAAAACCATAAAATACAGATACTTAGTTGAAAACTTCTTCAAAAATAAGATCAAAATTCTATACTCCACCAATGAGGGTGAATATGTTTCACTAAAAGATTATTTAAGTCCAACCCATATAACGCATTTTACTTCACTACTGTACACACCCAAAAATAATGGAACATTTGAGCGGTGTCATCGTCATATTGTCGAAACTAGTGTAACTCTACTAAAAGAATCCTCAATGGTAATTAAGTTTAGAAGTCATGCTTTTTCTCATTGTGTCTTCTTAATCAATCGACTTCCAACAACTTTTTTGAGCTATGAGTTACCATTTTCAAAATTATTGCATCAAAAACCGAAATATATGAGTTTAAAAAGCTTCAAATCTTTATGTTATCCATAGCTAAAACCATATACAACCTTCTTGCGGGTGAATATGTTTTCATTTTGTTCCTTTCATTATTGAAATTTCAATATCTCCACTTTGTTCATCCAAAATTATTGATTTGTTCATCCATTATTTACAAGTTATCAATCAATTATTATTGATTTTTCCATCAATATTAGTGATTTGCCGATTTGCTCATATTTATTGACAATTCCATCATTATCTCAAATTTATTCGTTTAGTATGTCCAATTTATTCATTCATTATGTTTAATTTGTTCCTCTGTGATTTCCAATTTCTTCATCAAATATTAATGATTTGTTTGTCAATATTATTGATTCATTCTTTTCCTTTAACATTTGTTTGTGTATTGCACATTTGTTCATCAATAACATCAGTTTGTGCAATTACTTGTTTGTTCACTAAAATTAGCACTTTGTGAATTACTATTTTGTATTTGTGTATCATTATCGAGCAATTGTGTATCGTTATCATATATTTGTACATCATTATTAGGGAATCAACAGTTCGTACTAAAAGACAATAGGATTTTGATGAACAAATGAATAGTAGGGTTTTGATGAACAAATGCACAATAGGGTTTTGATGAACAAATGCGCAATAAATTTTCAATGAACAAATGATAGGTTTTTGATGAACATTGCGCAATGGGTTTTGATGAGCAAATGTACTATAGGTTTTTGATGAAAAAATGTCCTAAACAGTAATAGGTTTTTGATGAAGAAACAATAGGTCTTTGATGAACAAATGATAGCTTTTTGATGAACAAATAGCCGATTTCGTTTGAATAAATTCATTGTTTTGATGAACAATCTCCGGCTCGCTGTGTATTTTTATTTTTTAAAAATAAACAAGTAATTCTCCAAAAAAATGAACAGTGCCTTTTTTTCATATAAGTGAAAAGATCAGCGCACTTGATTTCTCCTCAACCAATGACTCTTCTTTATTTTTATTTCTCACCTAAGCATTCATTCTCACCTGATTTGGACCCATATTATATTATCTATATCACAACATATATAAAATATGACCCAAATCTTTTCAAAAAAAAAATACAACATATGGTAAAAATAGAATAAAATAACTTCAAAATAATATTTAAATTTACTAAAGGTTTTTATTGAGATAAGTGAATTTATACATAAGTTCTAGTTTATAAAATTATATCTTATTCAATAAGATCTAAAAGAAAAAGAATCTTGTATACTTATTTTGATAGTTTGAATGATACCATTAATCAAGATTCTTACCATGAATGTATAATTATGAATGTTATAGACTCTTTTTCTTGTTAATGTCACTCTCAAACTTATTATCTGCGTTTAAAACATAGTACTTAAGGGGTGAGCACCAGTCCAACCGGGATAGGATTCCCCCAAATCTATGGACCAAGGACAAGATTTTTATTTTTTGAAAAGCAATTGATACTCTTTGAAGAAAACAATTGTTTCTAAAAAACTTATTATATTGTTAGAGAAATTATATATGATTTATTAAAAGTATAAACTTTATAACATCAAAAGTCGTTTTAAACTTTATATAAATTTATATTTTTAAAAGGCCTATTCGGACCGAACTGCTTTTGGACTGGACCAGACCGGGGATCGACTTTATAAAAATCATTGACCGAGGATTGGACCGGAAGTACCTCGGTCTAGTCTAAAATTTTGGTCCTGATTGGCTTTTGCTCAACCAAATTCTCATTATGTTATGCAAATATATACATTCATTATCAGTACATCACACGAGTTTTAAACTAGTTGACCTATGTAATAGAAACTAGAACAAAATTCACCAAGTAGCAAAAACTTATTCATTTATTTTAAAATTACATTATATTAGAACTAATATTAAGAAAACTATATTGCATTACAATTAGACTTGTCAAACGGGTCGGTTTGGTCATGTTCAGGTTTTGTTTGAATGTAGGCTATTGGTCGAACCGAGTCGTGTGAAGACATGTCATCGGACAAGTCGGGTTGGTCCAATTGGTCAAGAACTAGGATTTTTAATAATTATCAAAAAATGTTATGACCAAACAATAATAATTAATAATAAAAATATAATACTTTTTGGATTTTAAATAATAAAATATATTAGAATATTTAGAATAAGTTTAAAATATTTTGCATATACAATAAACCGGGTCAACCCAACATGTTCGGGTCAATAGGGATCGGTTTTTCCCTTGACTTATTGCTTCTCAAGTCGGGTTTCAACCCTGGAATTCTCGGTCTGTTCGGGTCATGTCGCGTTTTGATAGCTCTATTTACAATGATTGAAGAGGGAGAATTTTAATTATTTAATATCAAGAAAAAAATATGTTATAAAATATAATCAGAGTTGTAAGGAATTATTTTATTAAATGTAATATGACAAAATTGTCTTAAAAACTTATAATTATCATAACTGAGGTGGGTGAATTTTATATATTTGTAGATAAATTACAAAAAGATATGTTATTAAAAACATGTGGAAAAATTCATAAATTAACTTTAAAAAAATTAGTTTTAAAAAATATCTTAATCAATATATATATTACTAACTAAATCGGGTTTTTAAAAAAATATCTTAATCAATATATATAATTATCATAACTTCTTTTACCATATTATGTCACCTCAACTTATATCCAAAAACTTATTTCATTACATATTACAACAACAACAACATTTACCCAGGGAAATCCCGCGAAAGCAGGATCTGGGGGGTCAGGATGGGGGCATCACAGACCTAGATGAAATACGCCCAATACAACCCAAATAGAAGAACTAAACCACCTAAAAGCACCAACTAAAAAATACAAATAAAAGGAAAAATAAAAAGCAAACTCCAACTGACAAAAACTCCACAGGAGAATCATCATTGCATATTTTAATTGTATTCATTGCATATTAGTTATATCAAATTCATTGCATACTTTAATCGTATAATTATTTATCTATTTAATCAAATAATTAATTCTAGCAAAATAATGTCAAAAGTTGTTTAATTAAATATCAAATCTATCCTAACATGGAAAGGTTAATCTTATCATTATACCTATCTAACCAATTATTAGTTCTATCATAAATTTTGATCTTTTTGGATTATCTAAATTTATAAGATTGAATATCACCTTTCGGTCACTCTTTTAATGCACGGCGCATCGACTTATTGGTTTGAGGCTTGATGGTATATTATGAGGTCATAAGTCTGAGTCTTTAAGACGGTGATTTTACCCTCTTTTCTGGAATTGATTAGTAGTTAGTTTTCATCCATCCACGGGTGCTCCAGGTTAGTCCAAATAGTACTTGGGCTACCGTAAATCTTACCAAATCTCTCTCTTTCAAGTGTACTTATGTAGCATTTCATGTTAAGTGTAATAGTCGATCGTAATCATTAAGCTATAAATAGAGGCTTCTAAAGAGGTCAAATGAAGTAGAAGAAATACAGATATTTTTCCTATTATCTTTCTAGTTAAAATATTTCTAGTTGTATTAAGTTTACAAGTTTATATTTCTTCCGATGAAATCTATTTACAAACGAAGGATAATAGTGGCAAACAATATGTCACATCTAAAAAAGTCTCAAAATGAGCACTTATTTGTAGAGGATCCAATCTAGTTGTGATATAGCTAAGTCCATTACTGAGTACAACAATTAATAACGTCCACCCAACAAGAACAATTGCAGAACTTTTAGTAGTACTCAAATCCAACTCTAGAAGAAAACGCTATGGACAAAGCATCCCATGACGGAAATGCAAATGGACATGATCTAGACTATACTATAAGTTACTCCCTCCGTCCCTAAAAGATCGTCCAAAAGGACGGTTTTTGCGGTTTTTAAGAAAATGTGTAAAGTATGTGAAAAGTTAGTAGGAAAAAGTGAAAAATTGATAAAGTTGATGGGAATATTGGGTATGGGGGTAGTATATGAGATTAGATAGGGGTAGTTTTGTATTTTTGTAGAGAAAAAGTGAGAAAGTTGGTGAGAAAGTTGGATAATTAAGTAAAATAAGTGATTGAATGAGGGTAAAAAGGGAAGAAATTAGTGATATAAATGGAAAGTTGTTAAAGATGGACAAACAAAAGGGGACACCCGAAATGGAATACTGGACAATCTTTTAGGGACGGAGGGAGTATGATAATTATCCTGAGAATGATGGCACCAAGATGGATTGAAAGCATAAGGTCCAAACAAATCAAACAATGTACCTTAGAAATCCGAAAATATATTTTACAGATGTAATAGGACTTGTAACTAGTCAAAGACATGTCGTACAATTTATCAATGGGCAAAGCTCTGTGTACTAAAGAAGAGATTAAAGTAATAATTAAAATGATACTTGTCAACTTCACATTAAACAACATTATCCAATTTTTATCAAAATAATTTGCTTATTTAAAAATGATTATACAATCCCGACATGTATGTAAGTATTTTTTCATTGAAATTCTATATATAAGGTTTTTCTTAATAATATAATTTATTAACTTTACTATATATTAAATCAAAGTTTCAAAGATTAATATAAAATAAAATACGTCAACTCCAAATAAATATATCATTAAATTGACAATATTATATATTAAAATATATAATTCAACCACACAACCATTTTATTGAATCAATCTAATTGATTGAGATTTAGTTGACTTATTTTTATTGGTTAACATTTTATTGTAGATTCCACTTCTATAAAAAATATTTACATGCAAATGATTTATTTTTTTTCCAAAATAACTAAAAATAAAATTAATTTCAATATACAGAAATTAAAGAAATTTATCGATAAAACAATTATCCAATCCTTATACAAAAATTATAATAATACAAATCTTTCTTTAGCTAAAAAACCATATCATATCAGAAAGGATATATCATTAAAATAAATCTCATAAGAAACAAACTAAATTAAATAATACAAGATGTTATCTCTTTTTATTTTTTGGATAAATTTACATAAAATTTAAATTAATTTTTAGGTAAATCAAAACAATGCCTTCAAGGTAGTAAGAATAATACTACTTACAAAGTATAGCAACGACATAACCTTTATAATATATCTATACATATCCCTTAATAAATAAAATTATGCAATGAATTTTATTTCATACTATCATAAGCATTTCATTTTTTGACACTTGTATGCATGCCTCTACATACTATATAATTATCCTTGAATTATATTATCAGGGTGACATCAAAATTCTCCATTTCTGGAACAATACTATTTCCTACCCACACGGTTTTGATGGCCGACAAACATCAATGAAAACTAAAGTTTGTAAATAAGTATTTCAGAGGAATAATGTTGAAACCTTCTTAAGTGGAACTATTCCATTGACGCTAGGAAGAGTAAGCAATGGAGTACAACAGAGAGAAGAATGATGTCCTCAAAGGTGACAATAGTAACTTGGAGCGCAAGACAAAATGGGTGAAATGGGATTTTCCACTCAAATCAAGGGTAAAAGCGTACGGCCCTAAAAGCCATGTTAGTGATCCATGTGAAGAACCACACAAAAAGGACATTTATGGAAAGTGGAAAGGACAAGTGACGACTCGTTAGTGGATGAGTTAGGAATTGACATTTGCGAGAATTAGGAGGGACATTTGTGGAATGAAGAATGAGGGCAATCTCAATGCTTTATAAATAGAGGAATTTGCATAAAACCACTCGTTTTACAAGATTTTTATTATAAACCACCTAAAACTATCATTTTGTTAACAAATATCCACCCACGAGCATATTCTATCAAAATTTTCGTTTAATCCCGTGATTTTACCGTTTTGTCCTCAATTGTTCTTCATATTTCCCTAAAAACCAGGCTTTTAGGGGGGCATCTATATTGTCTATAGTATAAAGCGGAGACAAAGTCTTCACAGAAAATTGCGCCACGTGTCATATCTTTAATAAAATAATCAACCGGGCCCTTGCATATATAAAAAACACTAATCACAATAGAAAGATAAATATATATGATTTGATAAAAATAATCTCCTGGGCCCTCCTCTATATAAATTAGGTAGTTAGAATCTCATATAATCTGATCCCGTAAAAATTGCCGAAAATTATGAATTTTCCCGAAAGTTATGAATTATCCCTTACCAAGAATTAGTTGTAATTTTCAGATAAATATTAATAAAATGTGATATTTATCGTAAAATAATTTTTGAACAAATCCAACTTATTTGTATTATGATTTGATTTACTGTTGGTAAAAAAACACTAATCATAATACGAAGATACATATATATGATCCTATATTTTTAACGTGATCATTGACGTTACATATCTAATTAAATTGGGTTTATAATCGCATTACCCGTACATGGTACGGGGGTTAAACTAGTTTACTCCTAATTAGTCAAACCGACAGGTTTGCTACTTCTTAATTAATTAAAAATCTGTATTATTATTTTTTCCTCCATCAATCTGTCTGCACCAAATAACACTCCATAGCTACTACCAGAAAACCAAATCCAAATCCTTGATCAACTTACACAATCAATCTCTCACAACAGAGAAATGTCACATCCTTCTCTTTTAAGTCCTTTGTCACTCTTTCTGATCTTGTTCCTATCAATTTGTCTTGTCCATATATGCACAAAATTTCATTGGTTCCGCCGACAAAATCAGCCTCGCTGCTCGACTCCATCCTCTCTAGTGGTTAGTTTATTCCTGGCTTCTTCTCGATTGCCTAATTTTTTGAATTTCAGTTGTTTCTTTTTCGAAGGTGTGAGATGGAAGACAAGAGAAATGAGGGAAATTTTCTTTGTTTCTGAATTCTAATTGAAATATTATTGTCATGTTGGACTACCTAGGCTATTGACAATTCTTTTCGAGCGAAATCAACAATTTGTTTGTCCAATGGCGTGATGTTTGTTTACTAAGCAAAACTAGGGTTATGACTCTACCATGCTCTTGGTGTTTAGGGTACAATAATGTTGTTTCTTAATTAACTAAAAACTAGCAAACCAGTCAGGTAGACTAACTAGGAGAAATTGCCCCAAAACCATCCCAATTTTAGGGAAATATGATGAACAGTTGAGGGCAAAAGGATAAAATCACATGAATAAACGGAATTTTCGACGGAATAAGCCCATGGGTGGCTATTTGTTAACGGAAGGAGATTTTTTGGTGGTTTATAATAAAATCACGTGTAACGGGTGGTTATTTGTAAACTCACCCTATTTAACGGGTGATTTTGTGCAAATTCCTCCGATAAATAAATGAACAGTAACCTATTATCTCAATGCTGTAGAAAGATCCTAATGCATTACTCTATCGGAGTGAAGAGTGAAGGTGGTCAGCGGTGATTTGGTGATCCCAATAGCGGGGATATTGTGAAGGTAAAGGAAACCACTAATAAAACTCGTATTGAAAGGTATGATTTGCTTACATTGATTAAGTTGTTCGATTGGTAGATGTAGGATGAGGAAACATAATAGTGGTGTTTGGTGGCTCTAGAAACATACAAGTTTATGTTTTGCCTTATGTATCTCTGATTGGAACAATTAATAACACAAATAAGATCATTCAAAAATCCTCTAACGATGTAAAGGATAGTTGATTTATGAGAGGTTCCTCTATAAGGAATCATGCCCTATATTGTTCCCTTGCTTACTATAATACTTGCAATTATTTTCTTCCACTACCTTAAGGATTTGTCCCATAGTAGTTCCTTAACTCTTACGAACGCGTATTCAATCCGGGAAATGGTGTTAGAGTAGGTGCTCTAGATTATGTGTTAAAATTTGCATGTGTGGGGAATACCAAACCTCCTCTATTGATCGAAGGACACTTTAAGTAATGGAAAAAGTGCATGATGGATTGGCGGAGTCATGACAAGGATACCAAATACATCACTTGCTTAAATGCTACCGAAAAGGTCATTATGCAAAGGCATGTCCCCATGAAACTGAAGAAAAGAAGCCTCAAAACAAAACATATCTTACAACTTGGAGTGAAAAGTGCATGATATCTTAAATGCTAGATGACATTGAAAACTTGTCTCCTAATGTGAACACCAAGAAACCCACTAAGATTGAAGTATGCTGTAATTGTGAAAAACTTCACAATCAAATTGAAGCCATTAGCAATGGAAAAATGGGTTTAAAAGAGAAAATTCAGAAACTAAAGAAAGAGAAAAGTTAGCTTCTTATGGAACTAGGTAGGCCTAATAGAGTAGAAAACAGTCAGGAGGGGATAAAATTTGTTCCTACTAGACATGAGATATGATATGTTGAGAATGCTTCCAATGAAAAAAGGAAGAGGTCTAACTGAATAGGAACTAAATGAATGTAAGGTTATGGAACTACAATTTGAAAAGCAAAAAAACACCTGCTTGAAGGAAAATATTACAATAACATGTTGGTACTGTGCTGTTCATAGACATAATTGGGTTTAGTATAAGAAACTTATAGCTCAAATTGAAGAAGTATTACACCAAAAGAAAAATGCTAGACAAATGAACAATTCCACGAACTATTATCATGAATATACTAATTTTAATAGAGCTAAGTATTTTGTTCTTGTATACTTTCCTTGTAGTGAACTAGGTAAAAAACATCTTCCGTAGGTAGCTAAACACTAATTAATCTTAAAGGTGGATCTGAGGGGAAACACCATGTGGTTCATTGATAGCGCATGCTCCAACCACATGACAAACAACAAAGAATACCTTACGTTCCTCCACACCAAGGTTGAAGGAGGATATGTTTCCTTCGGAAACAAAAAGAAAGGAGCAATTATGGGATTTGAAGATGTCAAGCTCAACAAACCTACAAAGTAAACAAATGCTAGTTTGGCAAGAGATTTGGAATAATATAATGTTCTAAGTGTTGCTCAACTTTGTGATCAAGGGAGCAACGTGGTTACGTTTGAATGTCAAGAATGTCTAGTCAACAAGGAGATGAACAAGATCATACCAAGAGGAAAAAGGAGCAACAACGTGTATATAGTGGATTCAAAGTCTAAGCCTCCAAGGAAGCTTTGCCGCACAATTCCCTCTGACAAGACGAGATTGTGGCACAAGCATCTGGGACGTGTTGGGTTCAATCTGATCTTAAAGATTTTTCTACAAGGCTTGGTGATTTTTCTTCCGAAGATAAATCCAAAAGATGGCAACATGTGTGAAGCTTTCATAAGAGGGAAGAAGAGTCGTAGTTCCTTTACGCGAAAGAATGTTGTAAGTACTTCCTAACCTCTAGAACTAATCCACATAGATGTCTGTAGTTCTATAAGAACCAACATCTACGAAGGGAACCGTTATATGTTTATCATAGTGCATGACTACTCAAGATTCACTTGGGTAATCTTTCTTCCAAAAGTGACGCCTTCGTAGAATTTGAGTCATTAACTAAAACAGTGGAAGTTAGGAACTTTCTTAAAGCCATTCGATCGGATCATGAAACAGAGTTTGAGAATGCATAGACCCATGTAATTGTACGTTTTTTGCAAATAGATCCATCTACCTAGAGATAATCTATTAAACCCTTATACTCATATATATATTTTCTATTAAAACCCTCATCACTAATCCTTTATTATGTGAAATAAATGCGTGTTGAGTTGGCTCTAATAAATGATGATGGATCACCATGTTACCCAATTGTACAATACATAAGACTCTATTAGTCACATACTATAACATAATATACCATTTACGGGGTACATTTTTATATTAAGCCTATATCATTCATGTAACTATGGCATCATTTTTCCATAAAATTAGAAAATGTGATATTTACTCATCAACTATGAGAGCCAAGTCAGCGTATGTTTGTTTCACATAATGAAAGATTTGTGGTAAAAAGTTAAATATAACAAATTTCTTTTAAGTAAAGAGATCTAATAGAACATTCTTAAATAGAGGGGTCTTTTACAAAAAAATTACAAGTATATGGATTTGTTAATGCATTAAGCCTTGAGTTGTGTATATATTTGATTTATAAAAATAATTTATGTTAGTTGATATATTTTTAATCTCATGTTCTATCATATTAGATGTATAAAATAAAATTGAATTTGAGAATAAAAATCTTGTTAAGTACTTCATTTGTCTATGGGTGATGTTCTAAGAATATTAGATTAGAAGAACCAAATTTCAATTAGCACATTCTATCAAATAAAATAGATTTCAATTAGCATAAATTTAGGTTAATATTTTTCAAACTTTAATCCTCATTTGTTGGTAATCAATTTATACTTCTAAAATTGAAGTCATTAAGGGCAGTTTCGTCAATAAGTATTTTTAAACCACCCATTTTGTTTTTAATTAAGTGTTTTATTATGACGATTATCTATCCATTTATGTATAACAGATTTAATAGATTACAATTTGGCATTCAACTAGATCACATAATTTCTATACTAATTTTCTAAATAAAATATATTAATCTTACCATATATAAGACTTAGAAAAATTTAATGTATAGCCAAAATAAGTGACATATATGTATCAATTTATAACTTTTATATGAAATAGTATTTTTAATGTTCAAGTCATAGGAGCTTAAGTTTATATCTTAATAATAGAAAATTCCAATATGATTGTTTTTTTAATATATATTAATATGATCAAATATCGAAGCTATTATTATACCAACTAACTATACTTGATAAATAACTTTGTCTAATCAGATTTAAATAAGGTCACTCTAGATCCAGGATTTAGTATAGCGAATCAATCACGGGTCGAGATATACTCAACCCTAACCCAAATATAATTCTAATGGTTTGGGTTAACCCATTGAGTTTCAATTATATATATATATATATATATATATGCTGGCTTAAAACATATACCGTCACCTGAACTTATCCATTTTGGTCATTTGGACACCTGACCTTTGAAACGGACCTATTAAGCACCCCAACTTGTTAAAACCTACCTATTAAACACCTCGTTCGTGACATGGCATTGTGTGTGTGATGCACACTTGATTTGGCGAGTGTTTTCATTAAAAGCGAGATATTTTAAGATTACATGTATATAGAAATTTGTCTGTCGATGTGGTATAGTGACGGACTTATGTGAAAATTGATTAAATGACGAGGCCTTATGTGGCATTACCTGGCCGTTTTTACTTAATCATGTCCACGTAATAGCGCGTGCGTATTACAACACTCCGTAATCCGGGACGATGTGTTTAATAGCTAGGCTTTGACAAGTTGGGGTGTTATATAGGTATGTTTCAAAGATCATATGTGTCCAAATGACTAAAATGGACAAGTTCGGATGTCTGTATATGCTTTAAGCATGTATATACTATATTTAGTTTTGTAAACTTAAGTTTAAATAATATAATAAACTAACTAATATCTAATTTGATATCCAATGACCTACATATTACTTAGAGAAATAGTACATATTAATTAAAAAAATTATTTCTCTAATATTTATTTAAGAAAGTCCATGCACAAGGCGTAAGTCATAAGCTAGTATTTATTAAATTAGATAAAAAAAATCCAGAATCTTTGAAAGGTTAGTTAATATTTTCATGTGTAAGTAGTTTTTAATTCTTAATAACTTTCTTTTTTATTTATTTAGTTTCCTTTGTAGAGACATCAACACAAATTTCTTATTGTTGTGATTTGTATTGTGATTACTAAATTGGGTTTGAAGAATTCATGAGCCATCTCTCATCGTAATTCAGACTTTTTAGATTTTTTTTGGTTTTGATTAAATTTAATAATTTTTATTTATTATCTATATATAACATTATAAAGTTGTGTAGAAGGTGCATTTATTGCACATATTAAATACATATACACAATCTTATACTTTTATACTTAATTTTCATTGGAAATCAAAACTAATCTCATAGCACAATGATTTAAATGGTTATAGAGTAATAGATGGTCAAAGGTTCATATCTCAACAGGTGTATTAGAATTCTCTTTTTCATTGAGATTATATACCCTTTTTTCCTTATATAGTATGTATGTATATTTTTATTTTATACTAGTTATGTATATATAGACTAATTTTTTGTCTTTAAATTTTGAAAAAGTTCATAGAAAACTAAGATGTTTATATAATGTATGTTGTTATTTCATCCTATTTCAAAGATGATTTTTTTTACTATAAAAAACTTATAATTATGTAGTATAATACGGATGAGCATTTACACATAGAGATTCTCATCAGATGCTTATCTACTTCTACGCACTTATTGCCTATATTTATCACCCCTAATTATACGCATATTTATGTGTATTTTTGACCCATTATATTCATATTCTATAGGATAACCTATATATAGAGGTGAAATGGATGAATAAAAATAGATTCATTGGTGTGGATATTCTTTGGTGTCTTGTCTTCACAATTCTTCTACAATTTTTATTAGTTTACGACACATTATTAACATAAGTTTCTCAAGGTGTAGACTATCAATTCAATTGTGCGAAATCTCTTTTCGTTTTATCTTTCGTTTTACATGATACATGTCTCTGTTGATATTTCATTACTACTATGTAGAAGTTCATTTTTTTATAATTTTGATCTCTTATTCATTTGAATATTTGTAATATAGATGATTAATTTTGATTTCTTACTTATTTTTCATTTAATTTCTTTTCTATTATACACGTTCATTTGAATATTTTTTTCTTTTAATTTTGATTTCTTACTCATTGTTAGTTTTCTACTATATAAATTGTAAAATACTTGCAAACAACTTGTCCCCTGCAACAATATTTGTAAAAAATGTCATTTGTTTGCATCAGCAGATTGTCTTGGATTGAATTAAAAAGAACGGATATTTGAAGTAATTTTATCGGTTTCAAGAGTTTAAACACATCTAGTCAAAAAATGAAATGTAGCTTTTTTTATATACCTAGAATCTATTATTTGTTGTTAATATGCCTTAAATCTGAATTACACACTGCGGCACGGGAATCTCGCCGTTCGGTCAGCGAGTCTGGAGTCCAGGGGGTGACGCGTACATTCGAACAGCTAGTAACACCCAAACTTGTGTTTTACACCTTTCACTTATCAAAAGCAACATATGTTCTCATGATCAAATTTTACCCAAATAGATGTCTTAGATGTTCTAACAGTTATGAACTTGTAAAAGTATAAAAATAAAATGTAAAGAAAGTATAAATAAATAAATAAATGTAAAATACATTTTCATGCGTACACATGGGCATGTTTCCGCGTATTCTTAAAAAGGAATGAATTCAAATATCACCCAAACTCAAATAAACCTAATCCAAAATGAGCAGAAATAATATAATCCGAAAAAGTTTGAATTCAAATAAAACCCAAATCCAAATGGACCCAATCCGAAATGATCTTATCCAAAGCAATCTAAAGTATTACAATCCGAAAAGGACCCGAACCAAACAACATTCGAATCAGATCTGATCCGAAGCAATCCAAAATACAATCCGAAAAGCACCCGAACTGAACTAGACCCAAAACCGACCACAACCGAATCTGATCCGATCTAAACAAAATCCGAAATAAGTGTTTAAACCGAACATATCTTATCCGAATTGTCCGATTCAAATTCAATCCGAATGACTCATGTTCAAGGTCCATGTTTAGGTGAGAGATGTGCTTGAGCATGGTCTTGAAGACTTGTTTAAAAGATATAGAAAGGATGGTTGTGCAAGTGGGTGTGCTATAGAGCATCAAGACGTACCTTAAGAGTGATGGTAGGTGTTAGACAAACTAAGGTCAGACGAGATGAAACTATGTATAGAGAAGTATAACATATAGTTAAGAGTTTTGTAAATCATACTCAAAAAACAAATATAGAAAGCGACAAAGTGTTCTTGAAGTCCGACCAAGTAAACAAGGTCGAAAGAGAGTAGTTTTCACTTAGTAGACTAGTAGGTTGGTTTCAACCAAAAAAACAAAAAGACTAATTGATTTACCGAGTATTTCTACATCGGTGTTATATAGTAGTCAGGATTTCATGTAAGTCGTCACAAGCTTTAATTTGACTCACTCCTACTAACGATCCTACATTTAGTTTGGCTCACACCATTATTAAGGAGTTGCAAAAACTCTAATTGCAATTATTTAATTCTCGACACATAATAGAGATCAGACCATCGTGAAAAAATGATGAGATGGGAAATAAAGGCGCTTACCGTATACTCCCTCCGTCCCGGAAAGTTTGTCCATAAAGCACAATTGCACGCAGATTAATGAAAATTGGAAAAGTTTGATAAGTGATGGGGAAAAGTGTTAAAGTTGATGAAAAGGGTATAAAAAAGAGTAATTTATAAGATTGATTGGGGATAATTTTGTAATTTTATAGGAAAAAGTGATAAAATTCAGAGAAAAATTGGATAATGGGGGTAATATATGAGATTGTATGAGGGTAAGATTGTAAAAGCATAGTGATATAAATGGAAATAAAGTAGAGATGGACAAACTTTCTGGGACGCCCGAAAAGGAAAGGCGGACAAACTTTCAGGGACGGAGGGAGTATAAATCAGCACGCACGCACGCACGATGCCTGAAACTAACAGATCCTGCATGATTCAATATGCTCAACCGTTAATAAAAGAATACCCGGTGTAATTTCTTAACTTAACTGAATTAGCGAGAAACATAAACTCAATCATCAAGATGTATAATTAGGTCCAAAGACTTACCTTCCTCTTGGAATTATATATAAAGAGGAGCTCTGAATTCGTGCTCTGCCTTGACGGAACTATATAGGGAACTCTGAATTTGTGTTCCAAAGACTTACCTTTCTCTTTATCAAGCAATTTACCGCACACTCACTTAGCTTCCTCTGGGGTTATAAAGTAGAATTCTAATAATTAAGATTCCAACGGCCACCAAAGTTAGATATCTGACACAACATATTTAATAAGGAAGGAAACAAATGGGCCATATCTATAAATGATACACATTTATGAAATCTATACTATATATCTATTCATTATAATTTTTGTTATGAAAAGTTTAAACCAAAGACACTCTATTCTTCTTAAATGGAAAACTTAAATAAACTTTGAAACACTTTGATCATTAGAAGGGAGAGAGGGAGAGTAAGAACTTTAGAAGTGTATTTCTTACTCTACTTTGGTGCAAGTTTTACAATGGTAGATGACCTCCTGTTATAGGAGAAAGTGAGGTAAAAACCTAGATAAATTTTCATGATTTAAACATGGAAATAAAGAGGGGAAAAAGGTGAATAATTCACCTTGTACAATTTACCTCCAATCATACATTCTACAAATAGTATATGTTCAATCATCTACTTATACAAGTAATGGAGATCTAAGAACCATCCATTTTTACTTCTAGGGCGGGTGTTGAGCCCGTAGGCCTAAGGTTGTGGTTTCTCATTAGGAGCTCATTATTTTGTTCAGCAACCAACAACACTTTCAACAGCTCAGAGTATTTTGTAAATTTTCTCTCTCGGTATTGTTGTTGCAATAAAATATTGGAGAGATACATGGTGGAGTAAGTTTTCTCCAACATTTCGCTTTGTGTGATCTCTCGACCACATAGCTTCAACTGAGATGTGATCTTGTGAATCGCACTATTATACTCAATGATGGACTTATAGTCCTGGAACCTTAATGGGTTCCATTCGCATTGTGCTTGTGGAAGGAAGACCTCCTTTTGATGGCCATCGCTCTTTCAAATTATCCAACAAATCCTTTGGATTCTCCACAAACAAGTACTCGGTTTTGAGACTTTCATGAATGTGGTGTCGGAGGAACACAATGGCTTTCACCTTTTCTTGTGGGGTAGTTGTATTCTTATCATCGATTGTTTTCTCAAGGCCATTTGCCTTGAGGTGAGCCATGACATCGACTTTCCATTCGAGGTAATTTTGACCCGACAAGTCAAGGATGTCAAACTCCCTTTTGGCGATATTTGTCATTGGCTACTATAAAGAGATGTACACTAAACAATATTATAATTTATGAATCGTGCATGGGAAGATTGAAGAAATCAATTTAGCATGCGTGTAGATGGTATGCATATAAGATAGATAGCGTATGCAAGACAAAAGTAAATCAATACGTAGGCATAGGCAATATCGTAAGACAAAAGTAAAGCAATATGTAGGTGTTGGGATCGTTAGTCAACAGAGAGGGCGTCCTTAACAACGTTAAGGGCGTCCTTGGCTGAGGCGTCCTTAATAAAGATTAAGGGCGTCCTTCAGTTGCAGCGGAAATAAAAGACTAAACAGGTAAATGGAATAAGTAAGGAACGCTTTTGATTTATAGAGGAACCACTCAAGTCCAAACTAGTTCTTAAGTGTAAACCTCTACCTTCTTAGAAGATTTTGTAATAGCTTCTTTCCTTTCTTATTAAGAGTTCTTACAATTACACTGGCAAAGTGATTACACTTCTCTAGCACTTAGAATGCGTCCCTAAGTCCACTAGTAACACCCTTTTAAGCCTGTAACCGTAACCTAACTTAATCTCCTAAAGGACGCTATTAGCACGTCCTTACAGTTGGTCGTAAGGACTATCTCTCTCTTTTTGTTCTTTTCTCTTACAAACAGTTTCTGGTTTTGGTGAACGTTTCTCACTCGATTTAACACTTAAGTCTCACGCGTTCTTGAGCTGTTCTTGGTGTTCTTGAGTGACTGACATTGGAAGCGTCAGGTCACAATAAAAGCTTTGGAAGAGTAATTATAGTGACCTAGGGAAGGGTGTCATTCTCTGACGATCATGCCCTTCAGGGACTCTGCTACAGGATCGGCTTCCACGTGTCTTTGGCAGTGATGAGGGAAGCTTCTTGACAATTACCGTTGGACTTTCCTACAAGATCGGTCTCCACGTGGTGATGGACTGATGTATAGGATCTGCTTCCATGTGGTGATCATGATCAAGGCTTGTTTGGTGATGTCACCTTGTCGGCCAGCCTTGAGAGGACTCCTGTGTAATGATAAAGGACGGCGTTCTTTGTAGAGTTATGCCATGTCGCTTATCCGGATTAGTAGCGTCCTTACTTCTTAAGGACGGCTACTCAACTTGTTGTCCCTTTCATGATCTGCGTTCCTAAAACACTCGGACAACTTATTAGATCAAAGTGAGTTTGTCATATCAAAACCAAGGGACGCTAGGCACAATGTTAAGTACCAAAGGCGTCCTTAACATTGTTCCAACAGTAGGCATAGGCAATATCGTAAGACAAAAGTAAAGCAATATGTAGGCATAGGCAATATCATAAGACAAAAGTAAAAAATCGTACGAAGTATAATTAATAATTTTAAAGTCTTTATAGTCTCAAAGTCCTTAGGTCCTTAAAGTCCGAAATGTCCGAAAGAGGTCCTTAAAGTCTTTAGAGTCCGGAAACAATTCGGTTCACCTTTTACTCATCTTTTAAACCGTTCACTTTTTCGCTTTCTTATCTCCTTCTTCCTCCTCCATTTTCGATCTCCACCACCAAAAAAACCTCTCTCGACTTTTCCATGGCTGACGACGAGATTATGCGTCGTCTTAGGGCCGGAAATCAAAAGGTTATAATCGAGCTTTTCATTTGCCTCATTCTAATTGTGGTTACCAACATCATCCTCATAATCGTTTTGCTTAAGAGTTATTTTCAAGCCGGTCAGTGAAAATTAAGATTTTCAAGGAGGAATCAAGTTAATCAACGAGTGAGGTAAGCAAATCTAATGCTTTGTTTTTATCTTATGTAGATCCAAAACATGTGATTATTTTAGATAAAGAAATGTTTGAAATCTAGGAAGGAGAGACGATTTTCTGATATAGAAGATCCTAAATTGGGCGCCTATAGAGCATACTCCTCAAAACAATTTTTGTAAATAAACTTCTTGTATGTTATAGATTAAGAAGAGGTAGAGTTGGTACCTTAGTACATAGGAAGCTCGGTTGGTAATTAGAGACTCGTGCTGATAACGTGTTATGAAACGATTAAACCAAGGACACTCTAATCTTCTTGAAAGAGACACTTAAACAAACTTTCAAACACTTTGATCATTAGAAGGGAGAGAGGGAGAGTAAGAACTTTAGAAGTGTATTTCTTACTCTACTTTGGTGCAAGTTTTACAATGGTAGATGACCTCCTGTTATAGGATAAAGTGAGGTAAAAACCTAGGTAAGTTTTCATGATTTATACATGGAAATAAGGAGGGGAAGAAGGTGAATAATTCACCTTGTACAATTTACCTCCAATCATACATTATACAAATAGTATATGTTCAATCATCTACTTATACAAGTAATGGAGATGTAAGAAGGTTAACTTGTAGATGTGTATAAGAGGGTAATTAGTAGATGATGTAGGTTATGGCTTTCATCATGCATTCATTACAATTTTCTATTTTTTTTTGTTTGTCTTCCATTTGAAATCAAAATTGTTATCTTAACACAATGGGTAGAAGACTGGTTCGTACATAGTAGAAAGTTTAAAGTTCAAGTCTTATTGCATTAACATGGTCATTTTATCTCATTTCGACTTTTATACATTCATATCAAGTCCAGTAAGTTCAAATCGCATTTAATCAATATCGTAGCTCTGGATAAAATATCTAGGTCGCCCTCTCATCAATGAAAGGGTTATCAAGAATACACTAAATGCATTAACAATAAGGACAAGGGAACACCTTGCCAAATGGAAAGCAAAGAAACCTTCTCAAGAAGGATGGAAAACACTTATCAAAGCCAACCTATCAACACAACCAAACTGCAGTAAGCTACACAATGACCTTGGTAAGATCAATCGAAATTTCTTTTGGAACAAACAAAGCAATTTCAAGTTGTTAATAAGTTGGAAGTCAATCTATAGACCAACACACCATGGTGGGTTGGGGATTGCTAAACACACGCATAACTCAAAAACTAAGACAAGTTAACCTGGATCATCGTCACCCTCTATCTTTTATGGATGAAGTTCGAAAATTTCTCGACAAACCACACCTTGAATCAGTTATATGTCTGGTACCTTCGAAACAAGCAAATTTTTGATAACGAAAACCATTCTCAAATAATCCCTAAATCCATTATGGAACTTATCGTGAAACAAATAGCTAAATGGAAAGGAGCAATCGAAGAAAAAAATCAGATCTATACAACCAAAGACATCAACAGGCGATAAAAAAGGAGAAGTGCATGTTTGACAAAACCCAGAGAAAATATGTTAAACTTAATTCAGATGGGGTTGTAAATTCTGATGGTGTTTCTTCTTATGGCTTTGTTATTAGGGACATGAAGGGGGACCCTATTGCCCTGGATGTTGGTCATCTCGGACATCGTTTCGTTTTGTTTTCTGAAGCATTTGATCTTCGGCAAGGGATTCTTGATGCTATTCGCCTTGGTGCTCCACCTTTTCTCGTTGAAGGTGACAACCTACAGGTCATTAAAGCAGTGTTGGGGGATTGAAGGTGCTCGTGGGAGGTTGAGCTCATGCATAAAGACATTCAGTGGTTGCTTGGTCGGTTTCAGAGTTAGAGCTTGAGACATGTCTTCAGAGAAGCCAACTCGATTGCGGATCACATTGTGGTATCGTTTCGTCACACGCCTTCCGTTACGTCAGCTTCTAATCCGGTCCTTTCGGACCTCATCTGCAAAGATGCTCTAGGATAGGTTTCATTTTGATAGGACTTGCCTAATCTATTTCTTGTATCTAATAATAATAATAATAATAACAATAATAATAATAATAATAATGTTGTTCGTGACACGCTTGTTGATATCTGCTACCGGTCCGGGATTTCTGCTGGTAAGGAGGTAAATATCGGGCTGCGTGACGGGCTGGACCGGCCTCTCCGTCCTGCTGACGTGCTGCTCTACTCGTGGGAGGGGGGGCTTGATATGTGTGTAGACTTGATTGGATCCTCTCCTTTGACCCAATTTGGGATGCCTGATTTTGTGCCTGGACGTGTGGTTACAGAGGCGGCGCGTCGTAAACGTCTCAAGTATCAAGAAAAGTGTGGTGCGCTTGGGTATAGTTTCCTCCCTTTCTCTTTCTCCTCATTGGGAGAATTAGATACAGAGGCTATTTCCTTGCTTAAGCGCATCCAGAAGTTCTCGAAGGCCCAAGATATTGGAGCGCGCGCTGCTGCTTATATTTTTTCTAGAATAGGTTTTGCTATTGCTAGAGGTGTGGGGGCCCAGATAGTATCTCGGCTTCCTACTAATTTCATGTAAAACCTTTCGGGTATATAGTAGTAGTAGTAGTAGTAGTAGTAGTAGTAATAATAATAATAATAATAATAATAATAATAAAATATTAATATTAATAAAATATTAATAATAATAATAATAAACTAATAATTTTAGTGACTAATATAATAACCTATTTTTTTATTTATCTATATATACATTCAATATAACTAGAATGTTAAATTAAAGGGAAATTCCTTTTGGTACCCTCGTGGTTTTGACAATTCCTTTTGGTGCCCTAGGAAAAAAATTATTCCTTTTGGTACCACTATGGTTTATAAATTTTCCTTTTCATAGCCAAAACTCTATTTTAACCTATTTTTCATCCACAAAAAATATTTTTCATTTAAAATTTAAACTAAAACGAATTTGCTATGAAAATATTTGAATATTTAAAATTTAAATAAAAATATTTTCCATCAAAAAATTAACTTGTGAATTTCGAATATTTAAAACTAATGAGTTTTGGGGTTTGTAATTCATTAATATCACATATACATGTTATCAAAAATATATTGAGAATGGTCCAAAAATATATTGAGTTTTGAGATTTGTGAATTTGCTTAGTAGTATTTTTTATGATTTATTAAATTGAGAATGGTCCAAATTAATCACAAAAAATTAAGATTGTTGAAATATAATCAAAAAATAAATGTATATAATATAGTCTACAAATTGTAGCATTTTGCAAGAAAAAGTAAATTCGTTTGTATTTAAATTTTAAATGAAAAATATTTTTTTTGGATGAAAAATGACTTAAAATAGAGTTTTGGCTATGAAAAGGAAAATGTGCAAACCATAAGGGTACCAAAAGGAATAATTTTTTCTAGGGTACCAAAAGGAATTGTCAAAACCACAAGGGTACCAAAAAGAATTTTCCTAAATTAAAAGAGAGTATTGTGTAACTATTAAAATTATATAAATAACCTTATCTTTTCTTTATAAAATTTTGATGTTCACCTCATTATGTCTAATTTTTTGGTATTTGATAAATAAATTAATTCTCAGGCTTTTAAAAACATAATCACCCCGATCACAGAAATGCAAGGCACTACTTTTTCGAGTATATAGGAAAGGATTAACTTAGAAGGTGACGACGGAAAAAGAAATATATACAGACCGGTGCCTCAAAGAGGACTTTTAAGAAAAGACAATCTAGATTATTTACAGTCATCCAAAAAGTAGACAGATCAGACTTCTTTTAGAGTTTATGCACACTCTCTTTTCAAAAATACTTCTTATATGATTTGCTTCCCAAAATGATATTTATCTTCGCCTTCTAGCAAGTTAGTCATTTAGCTCAACACCTTGCAATCCTGCTAGTCGTCAACCGCTTCGTGAATAGAAAAAGAAAGCGGACGAGTTAGTCTAATGACAGACTAAGAAAGTGAAATGTAGCTAAGATTCATAAAGTTATAACCCAACATTTTTGGTATCGAACATCATCCGTACTTCACCTTTTAGCACCTCTTCCTACAAGAGAAGATAAAATAAATAAACTCAACGACAGAATGTCGATGAGCGGCTTTAGGAAGACATAAGAGAATTTGTTGGGATTTATTATTCACATCAATACATTGAAAGAAAAGCAACATCGAGCAATCAACTCAGACTCATCATCCTGGTATTTTAATTACGTGCATAGTGCACTTGTCTTGCATTACTTTCAACCAATTCAGTCAGTTTGATAACTTTCAATTTACTCGGACCATTGTCAAGATCACAAGGATATTGAATCCTTGATCAATTTCCAAGCGTGTAGAGCTAATGCACTTAGCTAGAGTGCATCGCCCCTCAAGAGCAGAGTGGGCAGAGTCATGACTCAAGTACCGAGGTATAGGGACATCCTAGTACAATCTTTTAAAGAGATATTATTAGAGGCACACCTCCCATCCCTGAAACTATTATAACATATAACAATGTCTCAATCGATCCATATATACATACAAACTATTCTAATCCACAACAATACCTCAAACGAGACATATTTACATACAAGGTCTCACATAACGAACCAAAAATTCAATTCTATCGCAATACTGAATACAACAACAAGGTCATTAATTATAACAACGTAGTTCTTTTTATTTGTCATATAAATGAATCCCAACAAATTGGATCACACGGAACTAGATATCTCGTTTAAAGGAACAAGGGAAAGAGAAACGTCCACATGCCTTAACGTTCGAGGAACTATTGGAAACAGAAAATTTGATGCCCAATTGCTACAAGCCTTTAAGCCAAAGGATGGCATGGCCGGGTGTCACCAAGGTTCAAAGTCCGAGAAAAAGCCTTGCCCGAAAATCGAGACGAGTCAAGGCATGCAAATCGAGGTGACTCCAATCACCTTCAAATTACCGGAGAAGGTCGGGTATGGAATTGTTGGCTTTAGAGTCGACTATTGGTGCATGGGTGTTTGGTGGTGCTCCGATGAGACTCCGGCAGGACTCCGGCGAGTCTCCGACGAGTTCCATTTTGCTAGAAAAATCTCCATCAATTAAATATATCGAATGAGTTTTCACAAATTTGATTGAATATCCAAGTATAAGAACCCCTTACATACCTCAAGAATTAGTTTGGAGCATTACCAAGCTCAAATCGTGGCCCAACCAACTGAATGACCAAATCGCCGAAAAACCGAACGAATTGCACAACCAACTTCAACAATTAATTCAACCCATTTTGATTGGATTTTTGGGGAAACTTATAGCATGAATCTTGTAGAGGGCTTCCCAGCTTGAATTTTGGAGGAATTTTTAGGTAGGAAACGAAAGAGAGCTAGCTTAACTACCGAGGGTAATCGGAGTTTCGGCACACATGCAAGTCTGCAAGCTTTAATGATAAAATTATCCCACTTCAAGCTTGTTTCTTTCCAAACTCACAACATGAAACTTGAAGAGGATTCTCTAATATGATTTTAGAGACTTGTTTCGTGAACTTTGAGTAAGAAATGAGTGAGATACAGAATTTTAAAGCTAGTCATCGGAATCTGGACAGAACAGAGAAACGAGGACACTTTTCTATGTCAAATCTTCCCCAATCTCTATAAAAAACGAGCTCCAAAGAGTTGTCACTTCATCAGCACAACAGAGGATGAATTGAATGTCAATCGAGACAGGTGGTGGCTAAAACGGGCGAGACTCGAAGTAGGAGGTGTTTGGCTGAAATGATTGCTATGAATTTGAGTCTAACATGGTCAAAAATGGCGGAAAGAGGGCGAAGAGTTGGCTGAAAACGTCGACAAAGGGGTAAAGAGGAGGACGAAGATGAAGGCTGATATTGAAGTTAGCATTTGAGCCATTGGGCCGGAAGGACAGTATTCAAAATTGGGCCTTGTAGGTCCAAATACCTAGAAACCCATCTTCAACACTAGTCATCCTCTAAATAATACACATTTAATTCTAATTTCCATTTTCACTAAGTTTAACTGTTGCCAAATTATGAATTTTTATTTTAGCAAAATTTTATCGACCAAAACGGAATTAAATTAAAATAGGTTGTCTTAATTATTATCCGAGTATAATAATCAAGAAATCAATCTTCTATAACAACTTCGGTTTTTACATACTTATCACCCATAATCATCCTACACCCTTATTTAAGTACATATATATGACTGTGTTTTGCTAAACATCCATGTGTTTGGCTTTTTGGTAGAAAAATACATGTATTTGACTAATTACATTAATGTGATCATTCCATTCATCTTATTTAAAGTACTTAAACTATATTTATTTTCAAAACTAATGTATACATATTATAAGTTTTTGCTTTTAAGTTTGAAGTTTGATACTAAGCACATTATGACAATTAAGTCCTACTTCAATTAATTTAAAAACTACTTTTTAAAAGTATTGCAAATATATATATATATATATTTAATATGATGTATACCTAAACATATATAGAAATTTCTCATAGGAAATTTATCTTCTTATATGCGTAGTATTGTCAATACTTATTCATAGCTGCTAAACTTCACACCATGTTTTTTTTTTCTCTTCACATTTTACCAATTTTTTTTACCATAAAACCCTTAATCTAATTTTGGAAAAAATCATTCAGTGTACAACTAAAAAATACATACGAAAATTTATTTAATATTTACCTATAAATCTCCTAATTATAACTTACCTTCAATAAATCATATATTTCTTATGTATGACTTAGTTTATTACCTTTATTATATGGGGTTTAGTAGCTATGCAATATAGCTATATAATTTTGGTTTGAAGAACTTAGGTACATTGAAGAAGGGTTACCTTTGAGTACTTTGAGATGACAGTATGTGGATTCAACCTTCTTTTTTTCTATTTTTTCTTAATCGTTATAATTATATGGTTTAAATTTTCTACTTATGTATGATGATAATGATAATGATCTATCACATGGTCACCCTACTTTTACCAATCTTTTTTCCCAGATTATTTTATTAAGTGTGTTTTTTATTTTGTTTTTATGGTTTAACATCTAAAAGTACATTATTAGAATAGTTTAGCTAAATTACTTAGGATTATGATTTTATAAATCAATTTAGTTTTTTTTTTTTTCTAAAAATGGTTGATATGGTGAAGTTTAGTAAATACATTTATTAATAGCAATAATCTTATAAGATACATCTTAATATTGTCTTTTGCTTAATTTTTCTTATTTTATGAAAAAAAAGGTATTGAAGTAATTTCATAGTGTGATGTTTAGTAAAAGAATGTGATATATAGCATCTCCATATTTATTACCTCTAATTACACTCATTTTTAAGCCCATATATATTGACCAATATATAATGTAATGTATCTAAATATAGAAAATTTCTTATGATACTTATCCTATTATATGTGTACTTATATTTTTTAATTTTAATTACACCTATATTTATTTGCAGTTACTTTGAAAAATATATAATATATATAATACGGGTACACCGACATGATATGGCCATGTACACGTGAAATGAAAAGGTTGGTTTGGGTTGGTATTTCGGGATGGGTAGCTATGTTGTAATCATGTTGTATGTTGTGGGGGGCAGGTGCATTTATAATCATTTATAAGGGTGCGGCCGTGCAGATAAGTTGGTGAAGCGTAGTAATTCCTTTATACTCCGTAGTTAGTCAGTCGGGTATGGTCCGGGTTACTAATTGCTTTGAGGGGGTGTTTGGTATAAAATTCGGTTTGGATATGAAATAAAGCATGGAGTTGGAAGGTATATGGTTGAGATTTGATTCTTGAAAATATGTGTTTGGTTACTTTTTGGAAATGAAGTTCAAATCCATATTTAGTGTTTGGTATTATAAAACATGAGATCTGGAATGAAATTATAAGTATTTTGTTTTATATTTTTTATAATACAAAATTTGTGAACAAATATTATAAGATTATAATTATTAGATAAAAGATATAGTATATTATATTGATATAATTCCCCACAAAATATCTTTTAAACTTTAGTCGCTCGTTAATCTGTTCTTCCAACTCCTTCCTCTTCCTTTTCAGGCCGGAGGGCATTTGAATCCATTCCGAGATATAAAACAAATACTAAATTCAACAAAAGAAAAAAACCAAACACATTTCTAAACCAATGAATTTGTATTTTTTAATTTGCCATAGTTCTGACAATCTATACGAATAGATTAATTTAACTAGAAAAGAAAAACTTTGCTTCCTTATCTTATTGAATAAACCAAATACATGTTGAAATTGAGAAGCTTTTGTTTCCTGTTCACCAAACCTAACAATTTATTGTATGTTTTCCTCAATCAAATTAGCAACAATTCACTACAGTATGCTTTTTTGATTCTTGTACAAGTTAACGCACTATGCAGTAGGTAGATGAACAGTAATGAACTCAAGTAAAAGAGTAATATTAAGACAGAGAGGATTGAAATACATAGAGGAGAGTGAAATTACCTTGCAATTTCTATGATAACCAAGTTACGTAAATGGAGGAAGTGTTTTTGAAAGTGAAGAGAACAAAGAGTAGGTTTTAATTTTTATTCCAAGAAGGAATCAAATCTCAAATCCAATATAGGAGTAAGGTTGAAAAATCTCAACAATTAATGGGTTTGGATACCCAAAATTAGTATACCAAACATTAGGTATGTGAATCTCATTTCTAAAGGCATAATACATGTTTAGACCCCTCAACTTGTAACGTTTATGCAAATAGACCCTCCAACTTTGAACATTACCTATCAAACCCCCAAACTTAACATTTTTTTCCTATTGAGCCCCTTTTGCTGACCTGTCGGGGTGCTTGCAAGTCACTCCTCCAGCTGGCTGTGAAAGTTCCCCAAATTACTTACATGGCAAAAAAAATATGCCATTTGGAGTCCCAAACCCCATCTTCTTCTTCATCTTCTTCCTATCCACAATCCCCCCATTTTCCGATCTGGGATGTCATGTGGTTGCTGAGTGCAATGAAAATGGCCCCAGTCAACGCGTGCTATTCACACTACGAAAAAAGAGGGTTCATTTGCAAAAAAAAGGCTCAATAGGCAAAAAAAGTAAATTTTAGGGGTTCAATAGGAAATATTCAAAGTTAGGGGGTCCATTTGCAAAAAAGTGACAAGTTGGAGGGTCTATAGATGTATTCCGCCCATTTCTAAACCCCATGCCTCCATTCTCAATACCCTACTACCCCTAAATTCAAGAAGTACATGTGTTAATGTTTCATTATCATGCTAAGGGGATCATTTCCTTCGAGACGTTTGATGTTTCTTATTTATGAAAAAATTCTACATTTTTCCAACTAAGTTGTTTTCAATTTGCTCGGTTCTGTTCTAACTTGTTAGAGTTTGCATAATAGTTATAAGATTGATTTTAGGGAGATAGTTCTTAAATGATTGTATAAGTAAGTTACTTTTTTTATGTGTGTGATATGTGCGCAACTGTACTTCAAAGTGTTTTATCAGATGAGAAGTTTTTCGCATAATTTTTGTGTCTTGACATCTATCAGTGTGGCCTTATGTTGGATCTTCGTGGGATAGAGGACTTTCGAGGCATGGTCATATGACATGACTAGCCCTTTCAAACTTTATAAAAATATTTTGACGGATGTTCTAGTAACGATTCTACCGGGGGTTAGAGGTTGTGTGTGAGAAGGTGCTAAGTGATCATGCTGCTACACTTCAGATTGGTTGTGAGATGCCTTATATGCGGCTAGTATGGGTGGATGCCATTAACACTACATGACTTAGGATAGTGTGTGGATGCGTGTGTATGAGAGGAGTTAAGAATGTGATTATATTTGTAAACTGAATGTGTATGACTAACTAGACTTAGAATTGTACTAGAGTTATGTGTGTGTTTGCGGTCGCGGACTTGTGTGTTGACTCTCAATATATATCATCCTAAATGTATACTCAATCAGAACTCAAAGTGACCGACCAATTAAAGTGGTCTCATTAATAGGTTTATTTTCCACACATAACAACTCAAACTCGTACTCAATCCAAATTCAAAATGACCAACTTACTAAACCAACCATGCTAATATTTTTATTCTCTATATGCAATAGCCAAACTTACAGTCAATTCGAATTGAAAATTACCAACGTACAAAACTGACCTATATAGGTTTATTCTCCACATATAACATCCCAAACTTATACTCAATCCAAACTCAAAGTGACCAACGTCTAGAACCGGCCATATTAATTGGTTTGTTCTTCATACATAACAGTTCAAACTTATACTCAATTGGAACACAAAATAACTAGCCTACCTAGTCGACCTCATCAATAGGTTTATTGATTCTCCATATATATTATCCCAATATTCTACTTAATTCGAAATTAAAACGACCGACTTAATTAATAGTTTTATTATGATATGTAACATCTCGTCCTTACATTGGGACTTTACTTGGTAGTAGACCTCATGCGGCACTACCTAATTGTTGAGTATGGAGCCTGATTCGGATTCGGCAGAAGGAGACGGAACAAGCTAATGACCGAAGACGAGGAAGAGAAGTCGAAGGAGGCAAATCAGGATGAAAACGGAGAACCGAGCGATCGCAAAGGAACTTCGCAAAATCGCCGGACCCGCGACCGCGGGACGGGCACACGCGACCGCGAGTGAATCGCGGGCAGCCGCGACCGCAGTTTGGTGTCGCGCGACCGCGGGTCGGGAGGGGTTTCTAGCTGCTTTGTTCTCAGCGGCGGAAACGCGGGCAAAAAGCCGTAAAGCGCGGGCGCGTTTTTGGAGGGTTTTTCCCGAGTTTCGAGGCGTCCGCGGGATTTTGACTAGGGTTTCTATATCTCTTCGGGATATTTTGTTACCTTAGGAAAATTATATCTTTTGGCTATAGTTTCTCCTATTTATACTCGACTTGATTATTGTAATTGGGGTGTTACCAAAAGCATCTAGAGAGATCCTGAAAGTGTGATTGAGAGGTTAGGCTTAGGAAGAATCCTTGTAAAATCTTGAGTCCTCTGATCTAGTGGAGAATCCCTGGCTTGGTAGTGCCCCCAAACGTAATCCTTGCGACGAACTGGGTCAAAAATTGCTTGTGTTCTTTGTCTTGCTTCCCTTAATATCCATCCATTTGCAGGAACGATCCGAAATTTCCCCAACAACTGGTATTAGAGCACAGGGTTCTTGAGATTGAAAGATGGATGGTAGTAAGTTCTCCATTGAGAAGTTCAAAGATGAGAAATTCAGGTTCTGGAGAGGAGAAGGCATGGAGGACAACGAGCGGTGGACGTTGGACAGAGTAACGATGAGCGCATCGTTGTCCGGAGACGTCGTGCACCACACGACCAGAGAGGAGACGGAGGATGAGTCAGAAGATAAAGTCGCAGAGTATGTGATGGGGAGGTTTGACGATCATCCAGGTGTCTTGAGAGCCGGTGGGAGCGAAAGGAAGTGGCTTGCAAGGAGAAGACGACCATACGACAGGTGTTAGGTGTGGTGGGAGAAAACCTTCCTGAGAAGCTGTCTAAGGAGATGACCCTAGAGGAATTGAAGCCAGGCGAGGCTTCTGATGGCCTAACGTGAAATTAAGGCATGGCACTACCACTACTAGAAGGGAGGATCATCAGGCAGACGATGTGGGCGCTCCGAAATTTTTTTTAGCTGGGAGTTTGTTGAGCGTTGGAAGATTCAATTACAATTGGAATCAGCCTCCAGGTGGGAGATTGTTGAGTATGGAGGCTGATTCGGATTGAGCGGAAGGAGACGGGAAGAGCTAAGGACTGAAGACGAGGAAGAGAAGTTGCAGGAGGCAAATCAGGACGAAAACGGAGAACCGGGCGATCGCGAAGGAACTTCGTGGAATCGCCGGACCCATGACCGCGGGACGGGCACCTACGACTGCGGGTGAACCGCGGGCAACCGCGACTGCGGTTTGGTGTCCCGCGACTGCGGGTCGGGAGGGGTTTCTGGCTGCTTTGTTCTCGGCGGCGGAAACGCGGGCAAAGAGCCTTAAAGCGCGGGTGCGTTTTTAGAGGGTGTTGCCCGTGTTTTGAGGCGTCCGCGGGATTTCAACTAGGATTTCCATATCTTTTCGGGATATTTTGTTTCCTTAGGAAAATTATATCTTTAGGCTCTAGTTTCTTCAATTTATACTCGACTTGATTATTGTAATTGGGGTGTTACAGAAAGCATCTAGAGAGATCCTGAAAGTGAGATTGAGAGGGTAGGCTTAGGAAGAATCCTTGTAAACCCTTGAGTCCTCTGATCTAGTGGAGAATCCCCGCCTTGGTAATGCCCGCAAACGTAGTCCTTGCGACGAACTGGGTCAACAATTACTTGTTAACTGTCTTGGTTCCCTTACTATCCATCGATTTGCAGGAACGATCCAAAATTTCCCCAACACTAACTAGTCTGACAATAAGTTCAGTCGGATCTTACAATGCAGATACCACAAGAAAAACACAGGAATACATCAAAGTCATATATTTGAGAAAACGACCTACAAAAGTATGCATGAATATGAAAGGTGAACATGAAATAACACTCGCTCATACTCACCCCCAACCCAAATACTTAATTGAGCTTCAACTACTCCTACAACAATGAAATAATAACAACAAATCGACCCATATTGCCCTCAACCAAAACCAAGCTAATGACAGGAATCAACATTACACACCAACTCTCAATGGGGGATCCATCACGATTCCTAATTCGCACCTAAAACTACAACCAAGAAAATTAGTCATCATGGTGTCAATTACTATCCTAATCCAAATTAGAAACATATAGTACTAATAGAATGCTTTAAAACAAGTTTTCTAAGTTCAGCAAATAAGTATGCAATGACACACCTACTTTAGTCCAAGTCCTAAGTCCAATCAGTCAAACACATTCTATTCATTAGCATAATGACAATTGCAAGTCCTCTTACTTTCACATTCACACATTCACACATTCACACACACATATTTCCCTACGTTCCCTACGTTGAGTAGTGTTAATGGCCTCCAACCACACTACCCGCATCTAAGGTATCCTCCAACCCTCGGGTGTAGTGGCAAGACCACTCAACAACTACTCCCACGCAACTTCTAACCCTCGATTGAGTCCTTATTAGAGTACTCGCAAAAACATTTTATAAGTTTTAAAAGAGCCGTTCACACGATCATGTTCCAAAAGTCCTCTGCTCCACAATAAATCCAGGACAAGTAACGGTGGATGCCAATGCACAAAAATCACTTGAAAAACTTCTCATGCATTAAAACAATTTTGAAAACCAATTCTACGTACACATATCACAAAAATAACCAAAATCAATCCTACTAGCACACCACAAAATCTAACATGAATTGAGTAGAGCCGAACAACCGAATAATTTCTGATGGATACAAAAAGCTAGGAATCCAAATCGCGAGACCTACTAAAAATGATAATGAGAATTTTAGTTTCAAAGAGGGCTTGCAGGTTAAGGAAACTACTAAGTCTGAACCAAGACTCGAACATGTACGCACGCAATCTATAATCGACACCATCACTTATCTATCCAATTTAATGTACTATATATAATTATTAATCAACCAACAACTCCCACCCAATAACTATATCAATATTTCGACCAAAAAATAAAAAATAAAATAACTATATCAATATTGCGGTCCGTTCCTGACATATTAGGGCCCTTGTTATACAAAAATTTATCTATTTGAGTTTATTATAAAGTAAAATCCATCACTTCAATACAAAATAAACATAAATGTTCTATACTACACATAAGCTTTATTATCTTGTTCTCATACAATTGTCGTCGTCGTCGTGGTCGCCATCGTTGTCGTCGTCGTTGTTAACCCCAAAAGGTTTTACATAAAATTAGTGAGAAGCCGAGATACTATCTGGGCCCCCACTCCTTTAGCAATAGCAAAACCTATTATTATTATTATTATTATTATTATTATTATTATTATTATTATTATTATTATTATTATTATTACTACTACTACTACTACTACTATTACCACTATTATTATTATTATTATTATTATTATAACTTTTATTATTATTATGACCATTATTATTTAATCAAAACAAACCCGAAAATTTGTTTTAAACCACCCATAACTTCAATTCCGTTAACAAAGAGCCACCCATGGCGTTATTATTATTACTATTATTATTATTGGTATTATCTATACTACTATAGTATAAAGCGGAGACAATGTCTTCCCCAAAATCTACGTCATGTCATTTCTATAATAAAATAAACAGGTGAGCCATCTTTTATACAAATCAGGTAGTTAGAGCATCTCCAATGGGAGTCTCTAGTAGGGTCTCTCACCCCAAAAAAGCCCATTAAAAAAAGAAAATAAAAAGAAAGTCCAATTTTTTATGAGAGTCGGCTCTCATGGGAGAGACCCATTTGGCTCTTTAGAGCCCTTATTTTACTTGACACATGGCAATCTCCTATTGGGTATTGGTTATATTAATTTTATTTTGTTGTTTCTTAAACTATAAATTAATTTTCTGTTATATTTAATTTTTTTTCAATTTTTTTTTTTTAAAATACATAAAATAAAATTACCTATCTATGATTCTATAGACACCCATTTTACATGTGTAAGTGAAAATTTTATATTATTTAATTTGTACTTGTATAATTAAAATTTAACACAAACATAGATTTGCATATAGTATTGATTAATTACTCATCATTATCAATTAATACATTTATTAATTTAATTTAATTTAATTATTATACTAAATTTGATAATTAAAATTTTATATATCTTTTAAAAGCCAAAAGTTACTCATCATTGTTATTCTATGTTTAATTATATGTATTGTGTTATTTCTCAATTTTTAGTATTTGGTGTGCTTCATTTTATGAACTATCGTGTGTAATTGTACGCTTACGGATGATGTGCACTTGAACAATACATTTCTATTTCTTATTTTAGTTATTGATTATGTTTTATTAAAAAAATTAAATATAAAAATTTACTATATATTATATTAGTATTATTTACAATACAATAATTACTATAATATTATTTGGAAGTATAAAATTAATTTAGGTTAAACACTAAATGTGAAAAGAATATATGAGAGACCTAAATGGGCCTCTACTCTCTACTAATGGAGGGATGAGAGACTCATTGAGTCTCTACTATAAAACAACTACAAAAATATTATTATTTTATTTGTGAGAGACCCATCTCATATAATCTCATATAATCTTATCTCGTAAAACACTTAACAATGATCGAAAATTACAAATTATCACTTACCAAGAATTAGTTGTAATCTTCTAATAAATATTATTATTTAATAAAACGTGATATTTATCATAAATAATTTTTGAACAAATCCAAGTTATTTATATTATGAGTTGATTTACCATCATTGGTAAAAAAACACTAATCACAATAGGAAATTATGAAATATAGATATAGTTTAATTATTTTTTTAAATCAGAATTTTATTTCAAAATTTTAAAGATTAAGATAAAATCGGGATGTACAATTATGGGATTATTTTGTCGGACTTTTTAATAACTTTGAAAGAAAATTCGGATTTTTGTAAAACAAATAATTAGACTATATCCATATTTCATAATTTCCTACCTGCTAAATTTAAATTTCTTATGTTTTCAAACAATCATTGAAGATAAAATCATGTAATAATCTTTAAAGTCATATCTATATCTATATCTAAAAGATTAATTTCTATTTAACAATATACCTATATTATTTCCTATCGAAGAAGTTAATGAAACATTTCTAAATTAAATCGGGTTTATAATCACATTACCAGTACATGGTACGGGGGTTAAATTAGTTATTATTATTATTATTATTTATTTATTTATTTATTTATTTATTATTATTATTATTATTATTATTATTATTATTATTATTATTATTATTCCCACGTATAGTTAATGACTGTGTGTATGTTAATTTGTTTTTTATATATGTTTTCAACAGTATATTAATGCCATAACATTACTTTATTTTATCAAAAATACTATTGCATGATGTCATGAAATTTGGGAAACATGCACTCATGAGTTTATTTTTACAAAGATTTTTAAAATAAGATAAAATTTACATAAATCAACTCAATTAACTTCAAAGATCCCTATTATAATTACCCAAAAGGGCCACATTTTTTTGGTAGAGTACTGCCTTGATGAGTTTTTATTAATACTATTTTTTGGGTTAAATTTTATTAATATTAATCAATTAATAAATCAAACCTGGTTTAGCTATATTTTAATTTATCAGAAAACGAGGATAACCCTTGTGATATTTATTGAAGGAAATTAAGCTAGAGAATTATGCTCACCAGGAGCTACAAGATCTTGAATAAGAAAAACAAATAAGTCATTGGAAACATTAGTAAATTCTTCATAGTCTAAAGTACTATCAACTGCTTGTTTTCCAAATAATCAGCCACTCCATTAGTTGATCAACAAATGTGCTACAAGAAGACTTTCCAATCGTCCTGATTTATCAGCTTTTGGTAGTTAACTCATGAGCCTTGAGAAGATTGATGGTAATCAGAGAATCAGATTCCACATATAGCTTAGCAAATTCAAGGTCGTGGAAGAGACCGTTTGCATGAGTCTTAGATGATTTGAAGGCAGTAACAGCCGAGAACACAGAGTATGTAAGGCTGGAAATGGAATTTTTTGGCTCAAAAATCAGCATATTATATTTCAAGTCCTCCAAGTGAGCCACACCATGAAAGCAAAATAAATATCAAAATCATCCCCTCGCTTAATATATTCGAAAACCCAGTCCCTTAATTGTGAAATGGTGAAAAAATCAGCAGCTAGATTGTTCCCATACAGGGCTTGAGCAGTCATAAAAACTTCCATTTTTATTGCCCACACTGCATAATTTGTCTTTGTCAACATTGGATATTGAATTGAGAAGATTTTATGCCCTTGTTTCTTTGGTGCAACAGGCGCTGTGTTCAAGTTTGTAAGGGCTTGCATATTGCTGTTTATGAGATTTTCTAGTGATTGATCTGTGTCTGTCATTGTTTCACACTTTTAGAATCCTTTTCTCGCCAAATCTTCCTTGCTCTGATACCAAATGTAAGTTTACAGACTTGTAAACGTGTTTTGATTCAAGTGAATTGACAATATCAATCACACAAACTGTTCTTGTAACTTCTGTATTTGATTGTAAACAAATTCTTTTATGAAATACAATCGTTTGGATGCAGATTACAGTGACTTAATGTCACTTAAATAGTATTACATTGTAACTGTCTATTGACAGTTTATTACCTAACTAGCTAGCCTAATTTAACAGTTGCTTAACTACCAAGCTAGCATCCAATGGTGACAGTTATTCATAACTGTCTTAACTAACTAACTGCCCATACAAATCTAATTTGAACAGAGAGCAAACTAAACTAAATACAATACTTGATACTCACGACAGAATGTTTGATCAACAGGCTTATATCCAACAGTGCACATTATGACAGTAGTATTGTTCTTTGTATGATGTTGGAATTTTCATGTTAAGCTGACATGAACGTACATAAACTTCGAATTAGTGACTCATTCTAATATTCTATATGGTTTTTCACTACTATCTCAATAGCCTGAGTTTTATATTGGAACTATGAGAATTTGGCCTTTGAATGTTGCTTTTGGCAAGTTTCAATAATGCTGTCAGCTGAAGCTGTGGAACTGACACATTCTCTGATGCCTTTAGAGAATGCACTCTTAATGAGGTATTGATCAGATCTTTTATGAACAAACATTTTGGCTTTGGGGTTGAATCCATATTCTGCATAGCTTTTTGGATTTCATTGAAGTGTTCAAGATCCTCTGGAATAGTGGAATTGGATAGTATCTATGGCTGGTTAAATATATCGACATCTTTGAAAGCAATTTGTACAGCAGATTCAAGCTTCACAGACTTGCACTTTGGATATTGAACAGAATGTGCTGAAAACCAGTCAGCATTCTTTGATATGTTCCTAGTCCTTTCAAGAACTGCCTTTTGCACTTGTTTTTAAATGAAATACCTTATCTTGCACAAGTTCTAAATTCATATAAAGTTTGGTTGCTATTCCTCCCCAATTGAAAATTGCTCTAGTCCAACTTGATTTTGTCTATATAAGGAATTGTGAACCGTTAAAAAATAAACTCAAATTTTACATATTTATCCTTTTCATCTTGGTTCTTTGTGCATATTTTGGAACTTGTACAACTGATATATAGAATAAAGAAGGGAGTGATGTTAAGAGCTTGAGATGAGGGCTTGCCTGTCCTCAAAGAAAACACATACACGCATATAGTCAACTATTTCTCATTTATTACAAGATTAACACATTTCACAAAATTAAAATTCCTTATTCTACAGGCTTGACTTCAAACCAGCTGTAGGTTGGCCTCCTTAACACCAGGTGGAACATACTTGCTTAAAAAAGAAGATTATATGGTAACATAAATATATATAAGGATAACACTGCCCGTGAAGGTTTTCTAATTTCTGTTCAGCTTGTTTTTGCCCATGGATGTAGGTGTAGTAAAAGCTATTTCTTAACGCCAGGCACAGCAAGAATGCCGGTCACAAATTGGCCGATGGTTAAAAGCAAGAGAAAGATAGCATAGATGACCGACAACACTGCCCATGGATGCTTGAAATAGGTGTGCTTCAAGGTAGCTCTGTAGCAGTTCCACCTCTTGTTACGGTGATTATTGAGCTGCTTCATTACGGGTGCATAGTAATATTCATCTGACATATAAATGTGGGAGGTGAGAGAGTTGATGAGGTGAGCCACTTCCTCCTCACTCCCTAACCAGTTGTCAATGATGCCAGCTTTGACAAGCAAGTTAACGTCCTCCCGAGTGTTGATTAGGCAATCCAAGAAAGCAAAGTAGTCGGCAATGTATCTAGTTTGATTCCAATACCGAAACTGCTCAAATGCTATCAGATTCCTGTGCAACCATTCAGTGACGTCTTCCACAAGAAAGGGGGGAATGGTAAGGATTCCCTCTTCCTCGTCGAAATGTATGTCAAGTAAGCTGCAGGGTTTCTTCTTGCTGACACGGAACTTAACTCCGGCTTCACGTAGGCTCATAGCTGTGGGGCACCAGATGCTCCTCATACCTATTTCCTCAGGCTCGGTGGTGGTGTTGGCATCTTGGTGAGACGGCAAGTAATGGCTTCTTCTCAGAAAGTTTAGAAGATGACAGCAACGGGCTTGGATACGTTGCTGCCACTTCTCATCATCATCATTACCATCATCCACAACCCTGTTGTTGGTGCCTATAATTGGGGGAGAGGGCAAGTCATGGCGTCTCAGCAAGTCAAGAAGATGGAAACACGTTGCCTCTTTGGTGATAGGGTCGACTTCAACCCTAGTCTTATCGACCCTAAGGATTTTGCAGGCAATAGAGGTGAAGGACTCCTCAAAATCTGGTTTCAAGGCTGTTGTGAAGAGATCCACTAGGATGAAAAAGGGCAGTTGGTTCTCTGCCAACTTCAGGTCAAGATTCAAATGACTATAGTTTACTGATGCCATGATATCGGTACGCTTCCCGAAGCAAAAAAACTCGATGACGAAGATGCTATCGACGAGGATCATGCGTACGAACTCGTCACTATGCATGGGAATGTGCTCTGCATAGCAATCACGGATATGGCTTTCCTTGTGCTTGACCATCTCAAAGTAAGTGTTGAGGTCACCGTGGCCCTTCGATTCGGAGCGCTGGATGAATGAATGGAGAAACCTGAGTTTGTGAGTCTCCATAGGGAATAGCCTTTCATCCTTTCTGTGGTGGAAGGGCCCAATTGACACCACATTAGGAGTGTATGCTTCTTTTTGTACACGACGTAGCCGATTCGGGACTCTGTAGATGCAACGCTCCTCCTCTGGAGCCAGTTTGGGCAAGCTACGCAACTCTTCTTGTATGGTTACCACCACGCTTGGGCAAGGAGAGCTGCTTTCAATTCCTGCCTCCTCTTCCTTGATAAAAAAAATGGACGTGTCAAACATGAGATGGTCTACACTATCATTAATTAGCAACGGAAAACGAGTATGGAGATTAAACTAACACATTTCATTCCTAATCGATTAAATTAAATCACCTATATACACTTTAAACTCTCTTTGATTTACAAGTTTGGCAAATTATTAGCCTCTACTCACGATTTAGGAAAGGCTTGCTTTGGAAACACTGATTTTTGAAACTAAACCTCCACTAGTCCAAACAAGAATCATAACAGCTTAGATATCAAGTACTGTATAATATTACACATAACAACGGTAACCTCACTACTAACATTAATGGAAAACGTGATTTGGTAAGAATGGACACTTAAATAAGATATAAGAAAAAAATAAGAGTCATTACATGAGAAGAAACAAAGGGGGTTGATGGTTTCATTAATTAAAACTGAAAACCCAAGCAAATGGATGTCCAACGAGAATGGAGTAGTATCATTGAAAATATGTAATAATGTTGGAGATCCCTCAAGAGTTCCACAAACAATTCAGCTAAAGCATAAACAACTGCCCCCAAGTTTAAGCAAGGGATCCGTACCACAACAAGCAAAGGCAACCTCAAACTGCTAACTTTTTGGTAGAGAGTTAAAACGAAGAACACAAACACGGAAACACCCGATGGTCCCCATCCTCTTCAATAGTTTAATTGACTTCGTGCGTTGACCGGTTGGCTATATATATATGCTGCACACCAAGATGGGCGGCCCAGCAACTGAGAGGATTGAGTAAACATGAAAGCGTGATCAGCCCAAAATATTACTGTTGAAAGTGAAAGTTAGTCGAGTTGCATCTCT
Organism: Polygonum maritimum; assembly: GCA_963924305.1. Lineage (NCBI taxonomy): Eukaryota > Viridiplantae > Streptophyta > Magnoliopsida > Caryophyllales > Polygonaceae > Polygonum > Polygonum maritimum. The sequence goes on from OZ002736.1 coordinate 2,460,414, forward strand.
AGTAAAACAGATCTCACAGATTTCTTGATTGTATCTTAGATCCAAATAAGCTGGACAAGTCCACTCAGAACCAAACATCTGAAGCTATGGACACTGATGACCAGCTTGAAGCATTTCTGAATGAGATTTTTAGCCAGACTGTTCAGGTAAGTGTATATCTTTTCAAGGTGCTTCTTTACTGTCTGTCAGCCTTTTACAAAGAAATTAGCATGTCACCTTCATTGGTTCAGTGCTACAAATAGTTTTTTTTCTTTCTGTTTTTTTTGCTACTTGGTTTAGTTACTGAAAAAACTCAAAATGCCGTAAATATATTATGCATACATCTGCTTTTTGGACACTGTTTATCACATAGATAAGGACATTAGTAGTTAGTGATATTTTTTTATTTTGTGTGCAAAATGTATTCTGAATTTGCTGCTAGAGATTCATTCAATCTGTAACATAGGAGGGCTACGACATCAAACTCGACCAATATTCATGAAGGAGAACTTGAAATGGGCTATCACTTTTTGTACTTGAGTTGGCCTTTACCCTGGTTATCTTACAATAAGCTAAGGAAGCTCATTGGGGAAGTTTGTTGCTGTACATCACAATGTCATGTAAATAACAGTAAACATAGCTGAGGTTTGGGTTGGTAACGTTGTGGAAAATTCAGAAAAATAAGTACCAACTAGTCCTCTATTTTTGGGCGTGATGAAGTTTTACATATGGCTCTCATTCACCTTGCACAAAATTGCCTTCAACACAACGTTTTTGCTTGCCTTTTTTCTGTAGGAAACGTCAGAACTCGTGCAAAACAATGCAGCTGAGCATGGAAAAACTTCTGGAGATGGTTTGGTGAGAGATTCTCTGAACCAAGAGACAGAATACTGTTCATCCTATGCATATTGATTTAAAGTTTGAATCTACATTTATCTTATGGGGAAAAAATACAGCTGGTGGGTGTGAATTTGATTTCTGAATATGTCCTCTTCAATTCACCTTTTCTTTAGGAGAAAAAAGCTCAACTTTTGATTTGGTGAAATCACCAGTTGATCTAACTTTGATGTTTTCTTTGGATTTGACAGCTCAACATAGTAGATGGGCATATGCAGTGTCTATTTGATTAGAATGGCAGAAGATACCTGGATGCCTTTGGAGGAATTGCTACAGTGTCATGTGGCCACTGCCATCCTGCTGTGATTAAAGCAATCTCTAGCCAAATGAACAAATAGAAGCACTCCACTATCTTGTACCTTAATCTTGCAATTGCCAATTTTGCTAAAGCCTTGGCCTCTAAGTTGCCTGGGGATCTCAAGGTAACCAATAAACCTTCACTATGAATTCACTCATCATCGATCCTTGATGTGAAATGAAATGGCTCATATTGCGCTGCCTTCACCTTCTTATGTAAGATTGTTAGTGTGATAGTGTCTAAAATGGGAAGGAAATCCTGAAACGTACATTTCCTGAATTGTGCTGTAAAATTATATTTCCGGAAAATAGGAGAGGACTGACTAATGCTTGAGGTATGCCAGCTATGGGTAGAGCTTATAATGCCTGGTTAATGCATACATGATTGATGATCAAACACCTGTTTTGTGAAAACTGTGGGCCAGATTTAGAGTCTAGCTATGGATCATTCAGTTAATGAATGAAATGAGTTTATGTTGCCATTTTCTCTTTCAAAATTTTATTTGTGAAAAAACGGAAGGTATACTATGCAAAATTCACTTGTATTGAAGAAGTTCTTGGAGATCACTTATGTACCTTGCCAATGCAAATTTTTATACAGCTGAAATGTTTCAACTATCGAGATATTATTAATCTATATGCCTCACTGGAACCGAGATTTGCTCATCGCGTAGTCGATTTTTCGTTGGTAATCCATTGCTGATCATTTTCCATAAAAAATTCTTTACCTTTGGGATAGTATCAAGTTTCCAAATCCATCTATTATCATTTATCTGACGCGAGTCTATTTTTGTTATATGGCCTATTGCAGAGGATGTTGAGAACCAACCATTCTTACTTGGAGCCCAGTATAACCTATCATGGATTTCATTATCTGGGATAGGGGTTGATATAATCGACTCTACTATATTTCTTGGAAGGATTCTCCTCAGTTCATCTATTTTCCATGTTTTACTGCTTGATATATAGTGTTGGACTTTAAGTCCTTTATCAATTATTGCTGGGTCATTGACATACTTTTCTAAAGGTTCATTAGATACCCAACGGTTGGTCCAAAATCGAATGGTTTGACCGTTGCCTACTTGCCAAATTAAACCTTCCTCAAATTCATTTCGTAGTTTCATTAACTTGCGCCATTGCCAAGTTGTGCTAGACTTAATTCTATAATCAAATAAATTATCTCCCTTCAAATATTTTTCTTTTATAATTTGTACCCAAATACTATTTGGTTCAAATAGTATTTTCCATAAGAGTTTCATTTGAAGTGCTTTATTCATATGTTCAGCTTTACGTAGGTCAAGACCTCCCTGAGATTTAGGTCTACAAATTTTGTCCCATCCAATGAGTGGTTTATAGTGTTGATCCTTGTTCCAGAAGAAGCATCTGTTAATTCTATCCAATTCTTCGTGGACTTCTGTAGGGAGCATAAAATTCTGCATCACGTAGTTGGGTTTTGTTGCAAGATTTGCTCTGATGAGAACTGTTCGTCCTTCTTGTGAGAGTGAGTGGGCTTTCCATTTAGTTAGTTGAGTTTTTGTCTTACACACTGTTTCCCCAAAAGTTTGTTTGTTTACTTTACCATTGATAATAGGACAACCTAAATATTTTTCTAGGTTAGTCATTGTTGAGATATTGAGGGTTTGTTGAATTGTTCGCTTTTGTTGATTGGTAACCAACTTAGAAGTTTGGAATGCAGATTTGTGATAGTTAACTTTTTGTCCTGATATCGCACAATATTCATCAATTATTTTCTTGACTGTTACGCAAGCATTTTGGGTTGCTTTAGCATAGATTATAATGTCATCTGCAAATGAGAGGAATGGGATCCTTGTTCCGTTTCGAGAAAGGGCAAATCCTATTGTTTTGTTCGTGTCGATGCTAGTTTGTTGTAGTTTCCTAGCCAGGATTTCAGCCCCAATTATGAACAAATATGGGGATAGGGGGTCTCCTTGGCGCAAACCCCGTTCAGGTGTGAAGGGGTCTGTTGGGTTGTTGTTCACTAGGATTGAAAATGACACAGTTTTGACACATTCTTTTATCCAGTTAATAAATTTACCATCAAACCCGAACTTCTCCATTACAACAAATAAGAAATCCCAATCAAGTCTGTCATAGGCTTGTTCCATGTCTAACTTTATCGCCATCCATCCATCCTTATCTTTTTTTCCTTTAAATGAATGAAAATTTTCATGGGCAATAAGAACATTGTCTTGTATAGCTCTATTGGCGACGAATGCTCCTTGGAGGGGGTGAATAATCTTATTCATAATTTTCTTTAGTCTTTCTATGATAATTTTTGCAATTATTTTATAAACGGTTGAACACAAGCTAATTGGTCGATAGTGGTTTGTTGAGACTGGGTTATCACGTTTTGATAGCAACGAAATAAAGGTGTGATTTACTTGTTTCAGCATTCTTCCTTCATGGAAGAAACCTTTAACAGCTTTGATTACTGATGGTCCTACGATGTCCCAGTATTTTTTATAGAAATCTGCTGACATACCATCAGGTCCAGGGGATTTGTCAGAACCAATCTGCATTAGTGCATTTTTAATTTCTTCATTGGAAACTGCTTTGGTTAGTTCATTGTTTTCTATGGGGGATATTTCGTTTGATATTAGTTCTAAGTATTCATTTAGAGTGCCGTTATTAATTTGTTCTTTGGTATATCGTTTTTTGAAGTCCATTCTAATTTCATTCCTTATATTGTTTTCTCCAAATATTTGCGTACCCTCATTCGTTCTTATTTCCCTTATTATTTTCCTATTTCGGCGACCACTAGCAACTTTGTGGAAATATCCAGCGTTTGTGTCAGAGAGCTTGATGTGTTTTGTTTTTGCCCGTTGTTTCCAGTATGTTTTGTGATAGTTCAATATACATTCCTTCTTTTTTATCAATCTTAACTGCTTTTGAATTATTGTTGGGTGTGGTGAGTTCTGAATTTGGATTTGTATATTCAACAGCTCATTTTCCAGGTGTTGGAGTTGTTCAAAAGTGTTTCCAAGGGTGCGTTTGTTCCATTGCTTGGCATGATTCTTGAATAGTTTTGTTTTTTTAACTAGCTGGAACATAAAGGAGCCCGTATATTCTACTCTCCAGGCTTGTTTCACAACATTTTTGAAATCTTTTCTTTGCATCCACATTTTTTCGAATTTAAAGGGTTGGGCTTAAGAGATTTGTCCATTATTAAGTTCGATAGCTATTTTGCAATGGTCAGAGGAAGAGAAAGCATAATTTTTTGTCGATATATTTGGGAACCATTGTATTATTTGATTATCTACTAGTGCTCTATCTAATTTTTCATATATGTTATCAATTTCTGTTTTATTTTTCCTCCACGTGTATCTGTTTCCGGTTGTGGGTATGTCTAGTAGTTGACAATCATCCTTAAATTTTGTCAATCGTTCGAATCTATTGGCATTGGGGTACACCCCACCATTTTTATCATTAGGTTCTTGTATTTCGTTTAGATCTCCCATAACTATTGTCGGGATGTGTAAGTTTTGTATTTCCATGGTCAGTTCTGCCCAAAAGTTGTCTTTGTCGTTTTCATTCGGTGGTGCATATACAAAACATATTGCAATTATATATCGAGTTGAGAGATGTGTGTATTTCAGAATTATGTATCGGGGTTTTTGAATCATAACCTCTATCATTTCGTTAACAAGTTGGTGTTCTTTCCATAAGACACAAATTCCCCCAGCCCTGCCCTTCGCTGGGGACCATACAAAATTATCAAACCCAGAGCGCCTCCAAACTTGGTCAGATGGTTCTTTTTCTGCTTTTGTTTCGGCTATCGCCATTATTTGTATTCTTTCTAATTTACAGAACGAGTCAACCTCAGGCCAGAAAGACTTCCGCCCAATCCCTCGACTATTCCAAATGCTTATCTTCATAATAACTAGCAGTTTTGTAACTCAAACCATTTTGAAAGCCCGTAAAGGAATTCACTTTGTTTATGTTTCCAAGTTTACTTTGGTGATATTTAGCAATTTCTTTAGTGGATTTGTCTACTTCATGTATTCTCCAAGCACACAATCTGCATGGTTGTTTATCTATTCTACCGAGTATTTTCAAATTTAGCCTCTTTTTACATTGTCCAATGTCAGTACATAGAGGCCATGTATACAAAGTTCTATTCTCAGTTTCTATCAAGTTAATCATATTTCTTGTCGTCGCTTGCCACCGTTTCGTCTTTCTTTTCAAGTTCAAGTTTGCATTTATCTTTGGGACTTGGTTTAACCGGTTCCGATCGTATTCTAGTTGAGTAAAGCTATCAGTAAAGTTCACTCTATGATCGGATTCAAATAAAAGTAAAAATCTATTTTTTTCCCCATCCAATGTGATCTTTATTTGCCAATTCATGAGTTCCATTTTTACAAGTAAGATCATGATTTCCATTTTTACAAGTTTCTTCTTGCTGATCATAACATCCAAGAACAGTGATAGCATCAATCCAATCCTACAACAAGATAAACAAGCACAAACATGACATTTACACATTTTTCTTGGTTCTGGAGATAAGATAAACCTGGTTGGAGTTTCCATTTGTTCTATAACCTTGTTTTCCTTAGCTCCAAGAGAGCCGTTAACATATTTTCCATCATTGGTACTACTACTTGTGGTCTCTTGAACCATAGTAGACCTTTTGTTCATATGAACACCACCAATAATGGTCTCCTCAACCTTGGTGGGTTCGGGTTCAAATTGTAGAGGGGTTTCGATTTCCATAAGTTGTTCAAATTGTAGAGGGTTTTCGATTTCCATATCAACACAATGTTCCTTATCATGGCCTAGCACAACAATGAGACACCAACCTTGATCCATGTAAAAGATGTTAGTAGATAAATAAATCAGAAAGCAATTTTTTACTGAATCTACAGGCATACATGATATGGGTAAAAGAACACACAAACATTTCCCCTGAAATTTCAGATTAGGGCCACACAACAATTGTTTCTCAAGTTGTTCATAGCATCTGCAAATAAGGGAATGGTGGAGGAATTGAAACCACCTGGTTCTTCCATGTATGTCAGTGAGTTCATGGATCCCGTGTCTATTATATGGGACGAGCCCTTCGCCGCTCTTACCCTCCATTCCGAGTTGCTTGGGTGGCTTTCGCAAGCCAACCCCGCTTTGGTTGCCTCCCGTCGAGCCCCTTTGATCCGCGCTGGTACAGTGGCTACAACAACGGCGTATGCTTGCCGCCCCTCTCACCACCTTTGGACCTCGCCACTTCCCGCAGCTTCTCCATTGTTTTGGAAGATTGAAGATCCTAGATCGAAGCCTCTGAAACGATCCGGATTGAACTGCTTGTTTTTCCTCTTTAGGGTTCGCTTTAAACCTAGATTTCTTCCAATCGGCTTGGAGAACGCACAGATATGGATCTAAAATGGAGTTTTTCGGATTTCTAGAGTAGATAACAGCAGAAATTATACAGAAAAAGGTAAGAAGAAGAGATGGAGAAATGGATCTGGGGGTTTGAGGGTTTCTTGTGCTCATGGCCATAACAGGGGGAAAGGGGCTCGGGTTTGAGGGTTTCTTGTTTCTTTTTTTTGTATCCATGTTTTGGTTTCATTACTTAAATTTGTATATACTTATTATATAGGAGTATTTTCTTACAAACTAACCTATTTGATATATATATATATATTTACATTTGTTTTAATTATTTATTATTTAAATAAGATATCAATGTCAACGTGTTGTCCTATTTATCAACTCACGAATTCGTCTTCGCCCCCCCTTTCCATTTTTTCTGGCTCCGCCGCTGAGGCTAACTACAATGAATTGAAAGTGCCTGAGATATATACTTACCCCTCGAGTCCCTCGACCATAAACACCTCATCCACTTCAATTGATTTTGAGCGTTGACCGGTCGACTATATCTATGCTGGACACCCAGCAACTGAGAGGATTAAGTAAACATATGAAAGCGTGATTAGTCCAAAATCATGAAGTTAAAGTGATAGATGGAAGGAAAAGTGTTTATAATGAGCACGTGGAAAAATTAAAGTTGATTAGCAAAATGGCCAAGGCAATTTGAGTTTGGACGAAGATGCTTTTTTCCTTGGGAAATTGTTTTAAGCATTATATTAAGTGTGTAACAGAAAAATAAATTCCTTTAGGAAAAATATAAAGAATTGTTTAAAATTGTTTATTTATTACACTACACTACTACAAAATGATTTAAATACCCCGGGCGTTTTACACCAAATACACCAAATGATGTCCGGGATAAAGGTTGCGGGGGTATTTGATTAGTAACCTAATACACCGGGTCCAGTCCGAGTTAAATGCTTCCCTTTATATGTTGAAAAATAGATGAGACGAAATTAATATATACATATACTTAAAAGGATTTGTAAAAACACCTATTGTCTAAAGATGTGATATTAACTAGTTGAAGACCCGTACCATGTACGGGTAATGGTCATTTTTTCGTTAATTTGTGTATCTACTATAATCTATACTATATATTATTTCTTATATATAAATAGATTAAAATGGAAATTAAAAAGTTAAGTTAATTAATATGTATCTTTTATAGAAAGAAATTTAAAGATAGATAATATTGTTTCAAAGATAGATATTAGATGAGTAAGAAAAAGATTAAAATTAAAGATTAGATAATTAAAGAAATTTTACAGATAAATAATATGCCTTTAAAGATAGATATTTGATGGGTAAGAAAAAAGATAAAGTTAAAGATTAGATAATTAGGAAAAATATAACATATAAAATTGTTAAGAAAGTGGGGCCAGAATTAACGTGGAGACTCGAAATTCTCCGGCTTTAATATATAGTATAGATAATTTATAGGCCCGGACAAAAAAATTATATAATAGATGAGTTGTAGCATCTAGATCTATCGATCAGGTCGGGTCGGGCGGGTTCGGATTCGGGTTAAGCGGGTTACGGGTCAAACTAAGTCGGGTAGTTTCAGGTTTCGGGTCGGCTCGGATCAACCCAACGGGTCAAGAGTATCAATTTTTTTACCAAAATTTAAATAAAATATTATTTAGAAATTTATTTTTAAATGAAGGTAATGAATAAGTGCTGCACGAGGGAATTGAGAGGGGAGGTTACAAGGCAATAAATGAGTGGGAAGAGGTATGAAGAATTTCAAGGTCGATTTTTGTATAGGTTCAACCAGATCCACATTCTACAATTACTGCACAAATGGTTGTTGGAATAATTGGTCCAGACTTGAAGAAGGTGTGTACCAATCCGAGGTTCTTTGTCATGGCGCAGACTGGTCTTAAGAATGGCCATAACATCAATTTTATTTCTGTCAGTAAAGCTACTAACTACACTTTGCTTATCATCCGTTCCAAGACCACGGATGTTCCAAGACGGTAAGATGACGTCATTCATGAGAAAGATGAGGGCTTGATGAGCACTTGCTCACTTCAATGGGAGCCATGGAGGAGGTTAAAGCTGTATCAGTGGAGTACAAGAGAGGAAGTTTAGACGGTTCAAGAGGAGGGCAGGAGGGGTTAAGATGGTTTGGGCGGGAGAGGCTGAGATTGTTTGGGTAAGTAGCGGTTTCTTAAGAGGAGCTTTTAGGAGGAGAGGAGGTGGGTGGCCAGAGATTGAGGGATAGAATGGAGAGTCGAGTTTTTGTGACTAATAACAGAAGACTAGGAACGGACTTTAGTTTTTGCACTCCTTGAATGATGTTTGCTAAATCGAGGTGAAGAGTAGTTCACATAAGAACTGTGCACCCTTCTCTTTTTTTTTGTTCAATAAAGGAGGGGCTATCCCTCTTATTTAATTAAAACAGAAAAGAATTACGTCTCTTCACTTAACATAATATCAATCTCTAATAACTGCATCAACCCTTTAGGAGGGTTCTCAAACAGCGTAAATTCTCCCAGGCAGTCCTCAGCAATCTTCGACATCCAGTCAGCAGTGTGATTGGCGCTCCTAGTAATGAGCTTGATATTAATTTCCCACCCTTCGAAGGCTAAGAGATCCCGACAGCTTGATATTACATCCCACTGGAGATTAGGAACCGGATCAGCTGAAGTAACAGCCTTGATGACTTCCGAAGCATCTAACTCAATCTCCAACTTGGTGAATTTCATCTGCTTCGCAATCTTGAGTCCTTGTAAGAGCCCAAGAGCTTCAGCGGCAAAAGCAGAGTTCCCAGGCAGTGGCGGATCCAGGGGATGGCGGGGGTGGGCGGCCGCCCCCCCATCGGAGCCGGAATAGTAGTAAGGTGTAGTGGGAGCGGGGCGACGTGGCTGGGCGGATTGGGGCGGAATAGCAGAGGAGTAGTGGGACTGTGGGAGTCTGGCCGTCTGGGAGAGCGAGGCGAACTTGCAGTCGGGGAGTCTGGGCAGTGGGCAGCCGTCGATTGATTCGTCAGATTGGAGGAGGAAGAAGATGAGTTTTGGGCAGAATTTTTAATAAAAAAATTAAACTCAGACTAGGCCCATTAACAGACAAGATAAAAGGCCCTACTTAAACAAAAGGCCCGAACTAACCTCCATTTAATGACTTTTTTCTGTGAACCCTCCCTTATTCAATTTTGCAAACTGCAAATTAACAATTTCGTTCGGCAAGGCAGACTTGATCACTTGCAATTAGGATTAGGAATCAAGAAGAGAACAACAATTCAATTCGGCAATTCCAATTAGTGCGCCAAATTTCAATTCGGCATGTATTTGGGTCATTGGGTTAATTAGATAGTTAAATACTTAAATTAATTTGTTAATTATCAACTCCAATTGGTCCACCAAATTGCAATTCGGTATGTATTTGGGTCATTGGGTTAATTAGATAGTTAAATACTTAAATTAATTTGTTAATTATCAACTCCAATTGATCCACCAAATTGCAATTCGGTATGTATTTGGGTAATTGAGTTAAATAGATAGTTAAATACTTAAATTAATTTGTTAATTATCAAGTATGTATTTGGGTCATTGGGTTAATTAGATAGTTAAATACTTAAATTAATTCGTTAATTATCATTGATATACGTATATGTGTTGAGTTTTGGTTGTTTGTTGATTATGAATTATACTCCATTAGATTTTGTAATTATATAGTATTATTTGCTAGTGGATGTCATGAGGATATTACTATATTAAATTTAGTTAGAATAATAATTCTGATTTTTATAAATTTATAGGTTTGTGTGTTGATTATAATGGAGAGATATTTTTCAAGAAGACCGAGTTTCTAAGCAACCGCAAAGTTCGAATGCAAATATTTTAAGTACGAATGTTATTAAACTCGTTCAAAGTTCGCCCACCCATCCGTTGGGTTCTGGATCCGCCACTGTTCCCAGGGATTTTTATAGCGTACCCCTTCAAGAATTCTCCTTTGTGGTTGCGCAGCAGCCCGCCAGCTCTGATGTAGTCACTTCCGGGCACATAACCACCATCAGAGTTCAGCTTAGCCCATCCATCCATAGGGCGGTCCCAGCAGCCTAGGAAATTGCCTCCAAAAACGCCAGCACACTTACGGTTTTCAAGCAAGGAGAGGTACTCATGTGCACGGGATGTGCACCCTTCTCCTTTATGTTGGTTTTTATTTATAATATGGCTTCCAAAGTAAAGTTATACCATGGAATGTCATATTTAGATTACTTTTGACTCATTTAAGCCCCCCAACTCTCTCTCCCTACCTAAGTAAAATTCTCCTATTCTCCTATCTATACCTATATATATATATAAGTTAGGTGGTATTCCCATTAAATGCTCCATTTAGTGTTGGTTGCAATCTTACCTATATAATTAACAATATGCCTACTAATTTTAAGTAACCTCATTAGCCTAATGGTAATACCCTTCCCCTATAAACCATAGGTTCAAGGTTCAAATCTCCACGTTTATTTTTCAAGCATAAATGTTTATCTTGATCCACAGGTTCAAGGTTCAAATCTCTCAATTAGCATTTTTTATACGTTTATTTTTTAAGCATAAATGTTTGCCTCCATGAAGCAATAACTTTTTATACATTGTTTTGTACAATAACGTTCGAAAAAAATTCATTTTGAAATCCGGTATCCCAATAATTTAATTTTCAATTCCATTAATATCTTAAATTGTTTACACGAATAGATTAAGTCCATAAATACTACTATATCATTATTATTTGTTACGATTTGTTATATATAAGAATCACCATATAAAATGTTAACGGTCATATTCTCACGGAATGTGATACCAACTTCTTAATTAAAGTCTAAGGTGTGGGAAATGACTAAAATAAAGAATTGAATTTTGAGTACTTAAAAAAATTGATAGCGGTATGTAGTTATATATCAATATGTAAATTTTCAAGACGTGCATAATAATGGAAATAAATACCTAATCTTTATTAGAGTTTTAACATTATTTTTTTAAATTTGTTTGTACACATTAGGAGTTTTATTTGCAAATTTTTTTAAATTAATTTACAATCAGATAAACATTTGTTTTTTTCTTCTTATTTTCCTTGCTAAATACTTATCACACTTATTAATTTATTAAATTACAAAAAATAACATGTATAGGTAATATTGGTTAAGGGGAACTTGATTTCTATATTGAACAGTAGTTTTAATTAAATAGTTATTCAGTTGAAAAGTTATGAGAGTGGTATATTAGCTATTCAAAAATTAAAAGAAAATTAAAAAGGACTATATCTCCAATTTGGTCAATTAAGTAAATTAATTATAATTAACTTAAAAGATATTTTAATTAAAGTTGATTAATAAAGCTTAAAAATAATTGCAATCTTAGTCTACATTGCAATCATAAAATATATGTATTTTCTTAATGACTTCTAGTATATATAAAAGTTAGGTGGTGTCCCCATTAAATGCTCTATTTAGTCTACATTGTAATCTTTCCTATATAATAAACACTATGCAATCATAATCAAACAAACCACAATAGCATAGTGGTAAACCCTTCCTCTAATTACCCAAAGGTTTGGGGATCAAACTTCTCTAGCAACATTTTTTTGTTGTTTGCATATTTTCTTTATGTGTATATTTTAACGTAAATCATAAAATATGTGAATGCCATAAATCATAAAAATATATGTATTTTCTTAATGTAAATCAAAAAATATATTTATACTCTAAATCATAAAATATGTGTATTTTTTAAACGTGTTTTGTGTGTATTTGTTGTATTTTGTATATATGATTCAAGTATATAAATAAATCAATAATTTTTATTTTTTTAACGTAAATCACAAAATATGTATATACCCTAAATCATAAAATATGAATATTTATGGTATTCACATATTTTCAACGTATTCTGTGGGTATTTGTTGTATTATGTGTATATATGAATATTTGCTTAACGTGTAATTTTTTTTAACGTAAATCACAAAATATGTGAAAACAATAAATCATAAATTATGTGTATTTTTTTAACGAAAATCACAAAAATGTATTTATACCATAGTTCATAAAATATGGGTATTTTTTCTTTAAACTTCTATAGTTTTCATGTATATAAAAATCTTTTGAATAACCAACAATATTATTTTAATCTTTTATATGCTTTCTATAGTTTTCTATATCTTTCATATGTATGTAAGTGCATTTAAATGCAAATAATGAGTGCTTCTCTCGCAAGTGAATTATATTTTCAATTGATTTATTTCTTATGGAATATTTATTTATTTTATACTTAATATAATCTATTATATTTCATATTGTCTTACCTTGGTCCATTTTTCACATTCATGCAATTTTTCAATTAAAGTTGATTAATAAAGCTTCAAAATAGTTTTTAAACCCGTGCTACGCACGGGTCATGAATTCTAGTTTAATGTAATAGTGTAACATTTGCCACCGTTAGTCTAGAAGAACATCTCTAATAAATGCTTTTTAGAGAGTTTATAACCAACAAGTTCTCTATCTATTAGACATCTACTCACGGCGTTGCTCGGAACGGTTCTTTGTTACTATTTTGATCGTTTTGAATGACTGTTATTTATCTTATGTTTTCGTTGTTTTTTTTATATTCAAACAATATATTGTCTTGTTTAAGTAATAAAAATGACATTTTTATAGTATCTTTGTATTATTAAGATTATAGTTCACTGAGTATCAAAATATTATATCCTTAATCTATAAGTTTTTACCTATAATAGTGACATCAGTTATCAAAAAACTAATTTAATAGAAAAATGATGAAAAGAAACTTATAATTTTTTTTATAATATAAAATTTAATATTTAATAAGAAAAATCTAAATCTAAATGATTATTATAGAACTCATTGCCCTAAAATAAAAGTTTATGATGCATATAGAGAAAATACAATTCAATAACATACAAAGTCTAAGCTGATAATAAAGATATGAATGTTTATAAAATAAACAAATAGAATTGTCATTTTTAGGCCGCATCATTTAATCAGAAATGTATTCAATAAGATAATATATAAGATATATCTAAATACTTATCAATAAGAGTAACATATTACACTGAATAATCACAATTTATTTAATATTAGAAATTTAATAAGGAATAAATTTAAAAAGATAATGTATATTATATATAGTATAAAGTGATAACAATAAAATCATAAATGAATTTATTGAGATAATATATATATAGTATAAACTAATAATAAACATTATAGTATTAAGCAATAATAACAATACTATTTTAGATTGAACTTGATACAATTTAATTAAAGAGAATTTAATTTGAGACATTGAATACAAAAAAATACAACTTTATATGTAAATAGATAGATAGATAGATATGATAGATAAAATAAAAAATCACATAGTAGCATGTATAATATATAAAATGAAGAAATAAATTGGAGCGAGGACAATTACTGCCAAAAAGTTCCAAGTTTACATGTAGGTAAGGTTCTTTAATATTGGGGATATAGGAAAATTTTTGAGTTGCTTTCTTAACATTGGGGGAATTCCTAACAGATTCTCGATTCCATATCACCTCTTAATTTTCTTGTTTTTTCGCTGATGCCAAAAGGGGGAAGTGTAGATTTCGTAGAGATGCATTTTTGAGTTATTTAGATACGTTATCGCTTAGAGGGAATGGTTCATAATAAGTTTAAGGAACTATAATGTAATCATGAAAGAACCCTCGCTCAACGAAATCATGTCATACATTATTAGGGAACTCGATATGATTGTTAACATGTTGTTGCCTTATGTACTTATCTTTTTGAAATGGCTTTGTCATCATCAAAAGGGAAAAAATATTGGGACAGTATATCAAACTCACATCCTTATATACTAGAATAACGATATTCTCCCAAGTTTTCAAGATGACAAACACTATTGGGAACTAACGTGTTTTAATCAAGTATGTGAAAGGAAAACAGTCATCGAAAAAGAACTACGCAATAAAATATCGAGGTTCCCATTTAAGGAAACTGACAAGTTAGTCCAAAAGTGGACAAGTGTAGAAACGCAGTTTGCGACCACAATTCCTCATAGCCCATCTAGTACAACGTTTTGTCTCCTTACAAGCTTGTAATTGTTCCTATACATTTCAAATTCAAAGAAGTCACATGCTCATCTAGTACAACGTTAGAAGTCATGGCTCGAGGGAAAAAGGGGACTTTGACCCATGGAACTTGGATTTGCCTATAAGATACATGTAATGTCGAAAGAACAAATCACTTCTCTCAATTACGAAACCTAAGAATGAAGTCAAAGTGAGAATGGAGAAGAAAAAGAAGTCTCTGGTGACTAGTGTTCGATCTTGACGATGAAAGTGTAGCAGTTCCCAAGTGCCAAGGAACTTGATAGTCTTGTTGGTCTAAGGTGTAATTGATTCTATTTTAGTTAATTTTGATGGATTAGGAGTTTTGACTAAGGAGACTTGTTAGTGTTTCCTATATATTGGAATCTGATAGGAATAGAGAAGTTCGAGTCGTGCCTATTGTACGTCCTAAGGAACAAGTTAATACAAGAAGAAGATCATTCAAAATCATCTAATATAGGTAAAGGTCTACCGACACAACTATAGGTTGTTGTGGGGTTCCTCTAAGGAATTGCATCATGAAATCTACTTATTTACTTCCTTTTTTTATTATTATTCCGCTGTATAAGGAACAATTCCCTTATCGTTCCTTCTTGTGCTAGATATTTAAGAAATTCGAAACTCTTTGCAAAAGTCTTGGATGTCGATCGGCTGGCGCGCTAGAAGAATATATTTAAGAAAAATATAAAATGAATCTAGTTGGAAAAGGGAACAAATGAGGAGCTAGCTTGAGCATATTCTTGAATACATGTGTAAAAGAAATTGAAAGGATGGTTGTGCAAGTGGGTGTGCTATAGAATCAAGACAAACTTTAAGAGTGGTCGTAGATGCTAGACAAATTAATAGATCAGACGAGATGAAACTATTTACAGGGAAGTGTAATAGTAAAGCTTGTGCTAGTTTCGTAAATCATACTAAAAAAATCAATATACCAAGCCAAAGTGCATGCTATTGAAATCCAATTAAGTAAAGAAGGTCGAAAAAGAGTGGTTTCCACTTAGTAGACTTGTTTTTTTTTTTTTTTTTTTGAAGAAAAGGGTAAATATATTAACCAAAAGAGGTTACAAAACTTGCTAGTCAAGTCAACTATTTACGGCTTAATCAATCTCTAGTCTATTCCTAAATTGACAGGTTTCTCTCGTTCTCTTCTTCCATCTCGTCCTCATGCAATTTCTAATGTGTCTTTTACACATAACAATACAATCATCTATACTAATACTTTGTTGATTTAACACAGTAGCATTCCTACTCTTCCAAATGTGGTACACGACCACACAGTGCTAGTGATTCCACAGGCAATACGCAAGCAATCGCTTCCCTTTCATTAGCAACATTTGGCTAATCCATTCATTAGTGTTTCTACTTCTTCTCCACAAGTTAGACCATTGAAGCACCCCCGATAGGACTTTTTCAGAGAAGCTACACACGAATCACAAATGATTCACACTTTCTTGTTGGTTAGGATAAAAAAGGCTACAAGAGTCATCATGCACAACACCTTAACTCTTTAACTTGTGTTTTGAATTCACTCCTCCATTAATTACTTTCCACACCATGTCTTCCCACACATCACTTGATCTCACTTGATCTCCTTTGTCCCTTAAACTTTCATACACAACCTTCCCATCCATCTTCCCATTTTTTTAGCAGAGAAGAATAGGAGTTGCAGCATTGTTTAACGACTCAAGAAACTCATCTCTGAAGTGCAACAAGATTCGCCTAGTGGCACTAGATGTATTCTTGCATCTAATCGTCCATATATAGACTCTGACGTCTAGTGTGAGTTTCCTCAACCCACTTGTGCCAAATCGAATCAGACTCATTGATGACATCATACAATAGTTCGGCAATGTAGGCCTTGTTCCAAGTAGTAATATCTTTTAATCCAAGTCCCCCCCCCCCCTCAGTTTTAGTCTTGCAAACCTTCTTCCAAGCAATATGAGTATTGCTACCTTCACTCTTTCCATTCCAAAGGAAGTTTCTAAGCACTGTGTTCACCTCTTTAACAATGACTTACGGTATCAAGAATAGCCTGCACCAATACTTAATAATACCATAAAACACCACCTTGACAGTTTCCAACCTTCCAGCAAGAGAGAGATGCCTACATCCCAAGACTTATTTGTTCCTGATCTTAAACACCGGCTCGTTGAAACCCTTGCACTGTGCGCGCTCTAGAACTGCACAGAGGCACGCCAAGGTATTTGACCAGTAACTCCCCTTTACTCATACACAAAATAGCACACACTTTGTCTTCAAGAGGCCCCTCCAACCCTGCATAAAATATCTTTCATTTATCGTGATTCATTTCTAGTCCAACAATTAAGCTGAACTCATCAAGCACATCTTTGACCGTATGTATGGACTCAGCACTCCCAAGGGTGAAGATAAAAAGGTCATGAACGAAGCAGAAATTGGTCACACCAGCTCTCTTACACCCAGGGTGAAACTTGAAGCGATTTGAGCTGGCCTCTTTCTTTAAAGCTCTGCTGAGATATTCCATTATTACAACAAAGAGATAAGGGGAGAGAGGATCGCCTTGTCTCAGCCCTCTTTCCGCGTTAAAGTGTCCACAAAACTCTCTTCTCACCTTAATAGTAACCTGATTGCTAGAAACACACTCCCTAATCCATTCAATCATGAATGGATGAAATTTAGGCACCTCCAGCATCTTAAACAAAAACTCCCAGCTAAGTGTGTGCCTTCCTCAAATCAATTTTCAAGGCACACTGAGGGCTCACATACTTTCTCGCTTAACTCTCGATCACATAGTAGACTTGTTGGTTAGCTAAGTATTTGTATTATACATTGATGTATCTAGTCCAGCCGATGAAGATGTGTTGAGTTGGAGTGGCTCGGCTGACGGGAACTTCTCTGTTAGTTCGGCCTATCGGAGCCTGGTGTATCCGAGGGTGCCTCTATCTAATGATCACCATGTTCACAAGTGTCTATGGAAGCTACAAGTTCCTGAACGCCAGCGAACTTTTCTTCTTCTTGTCCTGCGTGCTGTTATTCCTACGAATCAAGAGCGGGTTAGGCGCCACATCGCTAATGATGCCCTTTGCTCGAAGTGTACAACCGAGGAGGAGTCGTTGATTCACCTTTTACGAGATTGTGATGTGACTAACCGTATCTGGAACAATCTTCACCCTCCTCTGCCTAGAGAAGTATTCTTTGACTCCGATTTTGCGTATTGGATTCGTATTAATATCACTTGTACTCGTCGGGTGCATGGCGATATTATATGGGCTGATCTCTGTACCATAGCATTATGGTGGATTTGGCGTTGGTGTAACCTCTTTGTTTTTCAGCAGGAGAACTTTGCAGGAGATAGAGCTGCTTTTGTGATCACCTACGCCAAGGAGTATAAGAGCGCCTTGGATGCGAAGTGTGTCTCTCGCCCTCAACGGTCTGAAGTGGTTGATGTCGTTTGGGCTCGGCCTCGTGAAGGTTGGATTAAACTTAATACTGATGGCTCGGTCCAACCTGGTGGGTTAGCAGCGGCCGCCGGCGCTATTCGGGATAGTGATGGTCGTTGGTTGGTGGGCTTTGTTCACAATATTGGTCTTTGTACGGTCCCGATGGCGGAGCTTTGGGGCGTTGCTCAGGGATTACAGCTTGCGTGGAGCAGGGGTTACCGGAGGGTGTCCTTAGAAGTGGATTCGCAACTTGTGGTCTCACTTCTTAGTCAACCTATAGATGGTAGTCATCCCTTAGCTAGCTTGGTACTACGGTGCCAACGCTTGATTCGTAGAAACTGGGATGTTCAGTTTCGGCATGTGTAGCTGATTTTCTTGCGTCCTTTGCTTTTTCTTTTCAGATTGGATATCATGTTTTGCTTGACCCTCCTGAGGGTGTTTTACCTTTCCTGCATGATGATGTTAGGGGTAAGGTTATCCCCCGCTTGCGTACTACTTAGCCCTTTTTGATTATTAATTACACGCCCCTCGCGGGTACGGAGACTACCGCCTCTCCTTCGACCAAAAAAAGTAAGGATTCCTTGGAATTTTTTTTCCAAAATAAGCTCAGAAAAAAGTTGCATTTCTATATATAGGCTCGACAAAAACTTATCTTTGTAGACAGGCACAATACGAAAGTTTGAGACAAAGACAGTTACGATTAGAAGTAATATCAAATTTTCTATTTTGTATAATAAAATATATTAAATGTATTTTTTTCTACATATATATAAAAAATTGAACCCAAACTTGAACCCTTTTGAACCCGATTGTTTTAAAATATATTAAAATTATTTATTCTACACATATAAAATATATTATTTTAGATATCTTAATGTATTGTATTATATAAAATAATATTGTATTATTTAATCATAAAAGTATTTTAATTATCATTAAAAATTAGTTAATGACCTGTTAGATTGACCCAAACTTACACAATATAATAATAGGACGCGACCCGACTTGACTTGTAACTCAATTGATCCGAACTCGAAATGACTGAGCCCGAATCCACCCGAACTAACCCGTTTAGCAACTCTAATAGGTACCCATATTTTTATTTTATCTTCTACAAAAAATGTGTATTCATATTTTCATTTTTTGTTGTACGAGAAAATATTTAATTTTTGATTAGCAATATATGTTGTTTTAAATATTTTTAACCGATATATACATCAAACATGCACATGGATTAAAAAAAAGAAAAATAAACAAGCTGTCTCACAAAACTTATTTTTGTTAAATACACGCTATACTATTTCCGTGCCTATTTTGAAAAAAAATTATATTTCGTATAAGTTGTAATTTTGGCTACTTGCTATGAGTTTGCAAGCTTTAATTTACTAAAGCCTTAGAACTTACATACTTACATCTACTTACGATTCTACATTTAATCTAATTCACACCATTATTCTCGACACTTTTCTTCCAATGGTATGGACCGGAGCTGCATCCACAGTGGATATATAGTTATAGACGAGTCCGGCTTAGCGACGCCGGAGTTCATCTCTTTGCTTATATGCCTTAGACTTTTGCTGAGTCTAAAAAAATCCATCCATAGTACGTTGTCCTCTGAAATTCAATTTGGTTCGGTGAGAAGGTTGGGAGTGACTAAAGCTGACCCAAAGCACTCATTTTACTTGCCAAAAGGGGAAGGTAAAAAATTTAGCCACAAACTGAGCTATAAGCAGACTATATATGGAATTGCCATTTTGGAACTGGATATGTGAACTGATCAAACTGAGCTAAAATCAAGGAATATAAGCAGGACAGCAACGAATCTAGATAGAGATTATTAGATTAATATAGACCACCGTACAAAAATGATGAGATGGGAAATAAAGGAGATTACCTTATAAATCAGCACGCGCAATGCCTGAAACTAACGGTTCCTGCATGAACTGGTTCAACCGTACGTTAATCAATTATCCGGAGTAATTTCTCAACTTAACTTAGCGAGAAACATAAACTCAACAATCAAGATGTATAATTATATAGGTCCAAAGACTTACCTTCCTCTTGGAATTATATATATAAAGAGGATCGAGATCGATTTTAATTTGTAGATCAAACAATTACGTGTCAAAGTTATATCGATCCGGTCTTCCACCTTGACAGGCGAGCTCTTGACGTGTATATATATCAAACAATTTCCGGCGGACTTACCTTCCTCTTGGAATTATAAAGTGGAGTTCTA
Source organism: Polygonum maritimum (assembly GCA_963924305.1). Taxonomy (NCBI): domain Eukaryota; kingdom Viridiplantae; phylum Streptophyta; class Magnoliopsida; order Caryophyllales; family Polygonaceae; genus Polygonum; species Polygonum maritimum. Next base: position 2,480,730 of record OZ002736.1, read on the forward strand.
TTAATGAGAGACCGCCAGCAGTGCTCTTACTATTAAAAGATGATCCTGAATGTATGGCGAAGCTTTTAATATAAAACAAATTATGGGTATAAAAAACCAATAAAAGACCGCCAGCGCGCAGTGCTCTTATGGAGTATAACATTATTACAAAATTGAAGTCAACAAAGCATCTACTACGTGATATATCGTGTAGTCTTCCATCCATCAATAAGCTAAATTTTTTATACTATGTAACAGATATCTAGATTTAGGTTGGGATAGCGTTTGATTTTATTCCAGTTTTGATGACGATAATACTTGTGTACGTTTATTTATGTGCTAAGCGTTTTAGGAACAAACAATTTGGAAGCAAGCCAGATGATCAATTGTCGGAAAAATCCTAAGGAATAGATAGATAGATTATGTTGCTTGTTGATTATAGATGGTGGTACTGAGAGATCAACACAAAGGCATAGAAGCTATTTATGGTTAGACTGAAGGAGAACACGCGTGCGTATAAGAAACTTGTCTTATTTTTGTTCGGCGGTTGAAGAAGCAACTTAGAGTTTAAGCTAGCTTTTTTTAATAATTATTTTTTCAACTCTCTAAAATGGAGACAACATTCAAAGGCCGAGATTTTATGACTCATGCCACAAAAGCAATCTATAAACTACTTGTAAGCGGATAAATTCATTATCTTAATTAAGAACGATATCGATCTTCGTCAGTTAGGCAAGCATATCTAATAAATATATTTATTTGCTTATTATATCTGGGTAGTTATCCGGTAGTTGGAAGATTCTATCTTATTTAAGGAGATAGAATTATTGCTGGATTGGGCTCCAAGGAAATCGCATGACCCTCTCTCTTCCACTATAAATACATGTCTTCGTCATGTAGAAAAGATATACAAAAACTACCCTGAAAGGGCTGATCATCGCTCAGCCCTAACCCTAGCCCTACGCCTCTCTCTATTATTTACCCATCGTGCTCAATCGACGAATATTCTACTGACTTAAGCATCGGAGGTGGATTAGGGGGTCCCCGCCCCCTTTGTCCATTGTTTTGCAGGTCTTTGAAAGCGAAAAAGCGCATAGAAGAAGAGGTCATTAAAGGAGTAGAAACTTGTAACATTTGACGCCGTCCGTGGGGAACAGCAATCGATCCATAATTATGGTGATGTAATCGACCCCAAACAACGAAGATACGATCTTAATCGACCCTGGGGCAATCGCTCCAGGCGAGTCGCGCGATTCGGTTTTGGCAGCCCTAGACCCGCGACCGCGGATCGAGGCCAGAACGCAAGAGCGCCGAAATTCGCTCGGAGAACGAATCCCAACGCGCGTTGATCCCGATATTCGCTCGGGATGATAGACCAAATCGCGATCCGGGCAAGACGCCTTGTTCGGATCCGACTCAATCCGTGACGTAATCCCCCTCGCAAGCGCGTCTGTTCATCACACAGACCTACGGGGCCTCGAGTCAGGCGACGGAATCGCGAGTCATAACATTGTATGGTCTGAATCAACTAATTTCAATTAGTGATGCGTATCACTAATCGGACCTTGGATTGTCGATCCACAGAGCATCCTGATTCAAGAGTTATTTTGGATTGTCGATCCATGAAGTCGCCCTATTCAAAAATCATTGTTGATTATCGATCCAATGAAAACCGTAAGTACGGGGGCATCATCGAACGAATTCGGATTAACTAGCGCAAAAAAATTCGATGGGCATGTACACGTACAGACGTATGTACGAATTGTTATACAAATTAGCAAAGCTAATTAACACAATCACGTACATATGGGGCGAATTAACAAAGATTAACCTTTGTTAATCAACATCATCAAGTACGTACTCATGGAGGCGAGCTTCGTCATTGTTCGCACCGAGCAGACCTCGCCGAGCGACGGCACCGGATCAACGCCCGAGGAGCCCATCAACGACGACCGCACCTTCCGCTCGTCGAGCCGCTCCTCAGGGGTACGGGGATCCGAATCACTGTCGGCCTCCGCCCAAAAACCTCCGCCGATGCAAACCCGAACAGACGTCGTGCGGTGGTGCGCGCCGCCGCCACGGCTTCGCCTGCGCAGGGGCATGACGAAGCAAGTGTTGGGTCTTGCAAAAGCCTCGGAGCCCACCGGGGGCAAGCACATCCTTGGCGTAACATCGTACCTATGCGGAGAGTGCGACTCTCCCAAACCTTAGTCAACACAACTCGGAGCGAAGTGATGATGGATTCCGGGACCAAAACTCAGCAAGACGTAGTGTAAAGGTGGAGACTTCGACTCCAATCGAACCTTGATCGACGCAACGTTCGGAAAGGGTTACCACGTATTCACCGTGGCTCGCAAAACCAAATTCTCGGGTCCCTAGCACGGAATCCAAATTCATTACATATCAGCGTAGAGGAGGGTTGACAACGTTCCCGTAACCGGGGCAAGAGATCGAGCTCAAGGGGTCGAAGGGGTCGAAGGGCTTGATCGCCGCCCAACGATCAACGCGAAACTTACAACCATGTATTGAGTCGTTTGAGCTCCATGGTGGTCGGAACGAGATGATTCAAGATGCGCTGGAAAGTAGACTCCGAATGCTACGTTTCTCGTTCACACATAAGATACAGAAACTCGCCGCATCTGGGTCGAAATCGCATCGCAAGAGACTCCATCGCATTTCGCGGACAGGATCGCGGAGAAAACTTCTGACCAGTCATCCAGGAGCTACGCTTATCGGAATCGGACGATCCACGTATCAACGGAAAGAGGAAAGAATGATCTGAAAATCATCTTCAGAAGATAGCATTCTCTGATGCCTTTAGAGAATGCACTCTGAATGAGGTGTTGATTAGATCTTCTATGAACAAACATGTTGGCTTTAGTTTGAATATATATTCTGGATAGCTTTTTGGATTTCATTGAAGTGTTCAAGATCATCTGGAATAGTGGAAATGGATAGTATCTATGGCTGGGTTAAATAAATTGACATCTTTGAAAGCAGTTTGTTCAGCAGATTCAAGCTTCATAGACTTGCACGCATGTCCAGAACGCACAAATTTGTTTTGTTTAGCTCATCGACTTTGGATATTGAACAGAAAGTGCTGAAAACCAGTCAGCATTCTTTGATATGTTCCTAGTCTTTTTTGGAACTGCCTTTTGCACTTGTTTTAAATGAAAAAAACCTTATCTTGCACAAGTTCTAAATTCATATAAAGTTTGGTTGGTATTCCTCCTCAATTGAAAATTGCTCTAGTCCAACTTGATTTTGTCTATGTAAGGAATTGTGAACCGTTAAAAAATAAACTCAAATTTTACATATTTATCCTTTTCATCTTGGTTCTTTGTTCATATTTTGGAACCTGTACAACTTATATATAGAATAAAGAAGGGAGTGATGTTAAGAGCTTGAGATGAGGGCTTGCCTGTCCTCAAAGAAAACACATACACGCATATAGTCAACTATTTCTCATTTATTACAAGATTAACACATTTCACAAAATTAAAATTCCTTATTCTACAGGCTTGACTTCAAACCAGCTGTAGGTTGGCCTCCTTAACACCAGGTGGAACATACTTGCTTAAAAAAGAAGATTATATGGTAACATAAATATATATAAGGATAACACTGCCCGTGAAGGTTTTCTAATTTCTGTTCAGCTTGTTTTTGCCCATGGATGTAGGTGTAGTAAAAGCTATTTCTTAACGCCAGGCACAGCAAGAATGCCGGTCACAAATTGGCCGATGGTTAAAAGCAAGAGAAAGATAGCATAGATGACCGACAACACTGCCCATGGATGCTTGAAATAGGTGTGCTTCAAGGTAGCTCTGTAGCAGTTCCACCTCTTGTTACGGTGATTATTGAGCTGCTTCATTACGGGTGCATAGTAATATTCATCTGACATATAAATGTGGGAGGTGAGAGAGTTGATGAGGTGAGCCACTTCCTCCTCACTCCCTAACCAGTTGTCAATGATGCCAGCTTTGACAAGCAAGTTAACGTCCTCCCGAGTGTTGATTAGGCAATCCAAGAAAGCAAAGTAGTCGGCAATGTATCTAGTTTGATTCCAATACCGAAACTGCTCAAATGCTATCAGATTCCTGTGCAACCATTCAGTGACGTCTTCCACAAGAAAGGGGGGAATGGTAAGGATTCCCTCTTCCTCGTCGAAATGTATGTCAAGTAAGCTGCAGGGTTTCTTCTTGCTGACACGGAACTTAACTCCGGCTTCACGTAGGCTCATAGCTGTGGGGCACCAGATGCTCCTCATACCTATTTCCTCAGGCTCGGTGGTGGTGTTGGCATCTTGGTGAGACGGCAAGTAATGGCTTCTTCTCAGAAAGTTTAGAAGATGACAGCAACGGGCTTGGATACGTTGCTGCCACTTCTCAACTTCGTCATCCCTGTTGTTGGTGCCTATCTTTGGGGGAGAGGGCAAGTAATGGGTTCTCAGCAAGTCTAGAAGGTGGAAACAAGTTGTTGCCTCTTTGGTGATAGGGTCGGTTTCAACCCTGCTCTTATTGACGTCAAACACACAGCAGGCTCTATAGGTGAAGGACTTCTCCTTTGTAACTGGTTTCAAGGCTACTCTAAAGATATCCACTAGGATAAAAAAGGGCAGTTGGTTCTCTGCCAACTGTAGGTCGTTTTCTATATCTTTATAGAATATTTTTGCCATGATATTGGTACGATCCCTGAAGCATAAAAATTGGAGAACGAAGATGCTATCGACGAGGATCATGCGTACGAACTCGTCACTAGGCATGGGAATGTGCTCTGCATAAGAATCACGGATCTGGGTTTCCTTGTTCTTGACCATCTCAATGTAAGTGCGGAGGTCCCCGCAGCCCATCATTTCAGAGTGCTGGAGCAATGAATGGAGAAACCTGAGTTTGTGAGTCTCCATGGGGAGTAGCCTCTCATGCTTTCTGTGGTGGAAGGGCCCAATTGACACCACAACAGGCGTGTATGCTTCTTCTTTTACACCACGCAGGCGTGTATGCTTCTTCTTTTACACCACGCAGCCGATTCGGGACTCTGTAGATGCAATGCTTCTCTGGTGGAGACAGTTTGGGCAACCTACGCAGCTCTTCTTATATGGTTATCATCACGCTTCCGCAAGGAGAGATGCTTTCATTTCCTCCCTCCTTGATAAACAATGGACGATTCAACGGAAAACGATTTTGGAGATTAAACTAACACATTTCATTCCTAATCAATTAAGTTAATCACCTGTACTCGTTAAACCTGGCCTCTTAGATTTACAAGTTTGGCAAATTATTAGCGTCTACTCACGATTTAAGATAGGCTTCCTACCAGCAAACACTTATTTTTGAAACTAAACAGCTCAAATAAGCTCGATCGAATTATAATTTTTGTTAGAAAGGTCAGAGAGCAAGCGAGTGAAGTTGAAAAATCCATATATAAGTTATAAAATATATATGCTCGATCGAATTATAATTTTGTTGAGATGAAAAAAATAAACTTGAAATGGTAGATGTAAGTTCTTTTATATAATGATATGATATGATGAATTTAGAGTGTTGGATCTAAAAGCATCGAATGGACCAAATTTAATCTTGAAATTCAGAAATTATAGTGAGTAAAATTACGTTATTTATATGCATGATTATAACACATTATATGCATATTTTAATACTCCCTCCATTTAAAAAAACATGGCCTTTTAGACAATTCACGCATATTAAAAAACTTTCATATTACCTAAACTACCCTTGTACCATAATAACAATCCTAACTAAAAGTCATGCATGTTGTTTATCAAAAAGAAAAAGTATTTTACTTTTTAATAATTGAGGTTATCATGAGGGGCATATCCGGAAAGAAGAGGGAAAAAATATAAAATGATCATGTATTTTGAAACAACCTAAATTGTCTAAAAGGTCATGTTTTTCGAAACGGAGGGAGTACGTTATATACATCATTCTAAAGGTTGTATGTATGATGTTTTATAAAGCTAGTAGCGGGGCTGACGGAGAAGACTTTCTTACCCAGAAGGATAAAGCCAAGGTGTTCAATAGCTAGTTTGAAGTTTCTTAAACTTTCTTTTTACTTTGAGTTTTTTTTCAGTTTTCGTTTGGGGTCTCTTAGCTTGTCGTTTGTAGCTGATGGGTGGTTTTTTAACGTTCATCTTGGGTTTTTTAGGGAACACCCCCCAGATCCTACATCAGCGAATATTGTTGTTAATATGTTGATGTTATTTTTGAAATTCATAAATACAATCAATAAAAAAATGCATATAGGTAGTTGATTTCATGCATCTGTATAGTTATCTTAAGAACGCATGAATATACAACTAGTAAAATATCAAGAATATATAATTTTGTAATGATGCATATAACATAATATAACCATCTTTATATATTTGATTTGCAGTTTATCTACTATAATACAGTATAAAGCGGAACCCAAGTCTTCGTTAAAATTTGCGCCACGTCATCAATCCTGAATAAAATAACGATTTTATTTTTTTTATTGATTTTCAAAAAATAACTTACATTACTTCTTGATATCTTATCCAATTTCCTTATGTATACTTAATATCTTACTCAATTATATATTCTTATACGAATAAGGAAATTCAAGAAATACATATATAGGTCAATAGGTTCGGACTTTGGTCTATCGGATTTAGATTATAAGTCCCCGAGTTAAAGCGTATTCGTATCAAAATTCAATCTCAAATCGATTAATTCGGTTTTATATTTACGTTACCCGTACATGGTACGGGGTTTGTACTAGTTATAATTATGGGGTTTTCAAAGCCTTCCTATTTATAATTGTAAGATTAAATTTGACTCATTTATTATGTCTAGACTCTAGATCTAATGGTCTATAATTAGAGGTTGTATATATACACAGGAACGACAATAAACTCATGGAAGCAGAGTGGCACATATTTGCAATTTTGCATGATCACCACGTTTGTTCGAAAATAGGGCTTGCAACTCTCCACCTTCGTGGAGCTTCATTTCATGACAATTTGAATTTAGAAAATTCGCACCCACTATTCCTTTTTTTTTGTTTTTCAGCCACCCGCTATTCCTTTTTATTTTGAATCAACACTAAATCTTAGGGTTTGGTATTTATAAGAAAAACATGTAGCCCCTGTACTTTCACAAAATTGTCACTTAGACACCTCACCTTTGATTTGGACCTATTAGGTACCTGACCTAAACTTATATTTTTTGACCCATTGAACACCTGTTTGCTGACTTGTGCAAAAACATTTACCACCGTGGCGCCACATGTACACTATGTTTATGCCACCTCATTATTTTTAATTAAAAAAAAAAAGAAAAGCAATAAAAACAAACTGAAATTTTAATGGGCCAATAGAATTATTCTTTATAAGATAAAAATAATTAAAAATACACAAATCACATTAACAAATTGACAATTGTGGTCTCAAAAAAAATTGACAATTGAAATCGGAGGTTTTGACCGCGTCGACCCGGCCGTCCTCCGCGTCCTCGCCGGCACCCAGATCGGCCGTCAACCCCGGTCTTTCTCCTACACCTCTGCCATCTCCTGATCGGCTGGATCCGACGTCGTCGCCTGGTGGCTATGGCTGTTATGGCCCTTTTCCGGCGTCGGCGTCGTCGCCTGGTGGCTATGGCTGATACGTCAGCAGAAGTCCCAGGAGCCCGATTCCAACCAAATCCGCCACTGTGATCCCCACGATCGTCGCCGGCCTCATCCCGGAGTGGCCGTCTCCGCCAATCGGGGTCGCTGCAGACGAGGTGTTCGACGAATTGTCTGAACCAACCGGCCTGGGTATCACCGCTATTGCAGGCGAAATTGAGCCCGAGGCCTTGGGTTTGTCCGACGGAGTAGAAGGAATCACCTACGAGTCCTTCAACGGATTCCCACACAGGTCCGAGTTCCCGGCGAAGGCGTCGGGTTTCTGAGCCACGAGGGCCTTCGCCTCCGGGATCTGACCGCTCAGGTTGTTGAACGAGAGATCGATAGTGGCGGTCAAGGTAGTGGAGCTGGTCCAAGAGGCCGAGAAATCGCCGCCCAGACCTCCTTCTCGCCTTCCTCGTTCGCTCGCCTCCTTGGCCGCCCTCAACCTTCTGGCCGGCAGCTTCCTCCTCCACTGCGCTCAGCCCGGCGGCTTCCTCCTCCTTCGCGCACGGTCACCTTGATGCGGTGGCGGCCGAGCCGAGCGGTCACCTTGATGCGGGTGCCGGCGGCTAGGGCGCAGAGGACGGCCGGGTCGGAGTCGTCGAAGCCTCAGATTTCAATTGTTAATTTTTTTAATTTGATTTGTGTAGTTTTAATTGTTTTTATCTTATAAAGAATAATTCTATATGGCCCATTAAATTTTCAGTTTGTTATTGTTTTTTTTTTAACTTGCTTATGTGGCGTGCTTACCTGGATAAATCAAGTGACGTGTCTTACGAGCTGGCGCGTGAGGGGTTCAATGGGTACAAAATCATAAGTTCGAGTGTTCAATAAGACCAACTCAAAGGTGAGGGTCTAAGTGGTAATTTTGTGAAAGTACAGGGGGCTACGTATGATTTGAGCCATTAAAAGATGGTATGAATTTGCTTCATACAATATAAAAGTTTGAAAATGTTAATATGTCTTAAATCTGAATCACACATTGCGACAGGTAACACGGGGGTCTCGCTTCATACACTATGTTTTCTGTTTCTGGGCCTGTTGCATTCTGTTTTGGGTCTGCGGCCCATAATTGTAACTAGGGTTTCTTGAGTCACTATATAAGCTCTCGAAATACCTAGACCTCTGTATTCCGAATTTTGTCTTCCATAATAATATACGGTTTCTCTGCTCGTGGACTTAGGTAACACACTGCTACCGAACCACGTAAATCTGTGTGTCGTTCTTGCTTTATTGTTCTCGTTCGATCTCTCGTTACAACAGAAAACATATGTACTTCCAAGAGATTGAACATTAATTACAGAGTTAATGTTATTTTATATTCAAAACATTATGTTTTGCTCAAAATAAAAACTCATGTTTTCATGAACTAATATATTTTTAAAGATCACAACTTGTATTATAAAGCATCACAACATCACATTTTATGAAATAATATTTGCTAAAAAACCACAACTTATATTATAAAGGAGGGTAAAATCACATTTTGTAAAATAATATTTGTTAAAGAAGGGTCCAATAAATTATTGAATTATGTTTGCACCACATGTAACAAATTTTTGTAAAGACTTTTTGGTTCCGCTTTATAATATAATAAGATAGATTTCATTTACCACAAAAGAATATGTAAAATCACATGTGCACTCGATCTTGTTGTGCAATTTCATAGATAGTCGTTTTTAGTGATTTAACAGATTTTGCCTTAATTAATTACAGATAAGATATATAAGGTAAAAATCTTATAAAGAATTTAAAGAATTTAGGCTTTGGATCATATATAAAAGACATTTATATTTTTAAAATTATTTTAATAAAATCTTTGTTCAATAACTGAACTTTTGTTGATAAAATATGTTTTTCTCAATATGCCTAGAAAATTCATTAGAATTACCCATACATGGTACGCGGGTTAAACTAGTTAGTAACACCGTATTTACGTATATTAGGAAAATCATATCTCATTTTAAGTCTAGGCTTTCTAAGTTAAGCTACTACACTAGGGTTTCTTAATTAGTTGTTGTACGTTTATATATTGTGGGGCGTGCGTGTTTGATCGGTGTTAATTCAAACGGCTGGTATGGTGTGAGTGTTTGATCGGTGCCATGAAAAAGGAGTGGGGTGCCGTGCGTTTTTGATCGGCGGCAATTAAGGGGCAGATTGGGTAGGGCTAATTAACTCATTTAATTCAAGTATAATTAAACTAGACCCAAAGTACAATCTAAAGACTAATTTTTGTACACTAATACAAAGTACAACCCAAAAGGGATCCAAAGAGAACCCGAAATAAATTAAATGTTTAAACCGAACAAATCGGAGTTGCATCAACTCTAATTGCCGATATTTCTAGACACATGATAGAGACCAGACCGCCGTGAAAAAATGATACGGAGTATATATATGAGATGGGAAATAAAGGCGATTACCATGTTAAAAAATCTGCACGTACGCTCGATGCCTGAAACTAACATCTCCTGCATGATTCAATATATTCAACCGTTAATGAAATATCCGGAGTAATTTCTTGACTTAACTTAGCGAGAAACATAAACTCAATAATCAAGATATATAATTAGGTCCAAAGACTTGCCTTCCTCTTGGAATTATATATAAAAAGGAGCTCTGAATTTGTGTTCCGCCTTGATGAACGACCTCTTTATCAAACAATTTACTGCAGACTCACCTAGCTTCCTCCTGGGATTATATAGTAGAGTTCTACTTATAATTGAGATTCCAACCTCCCAAGTTACCTATTTGAGAGAACATATTGAATAAGGAAAGAAACAAATGGGCATTATAAAATGGAAGTCAACAAAGCACCTATTACGTGATATATCGTGTAATCCTCTATCCATCAATAAGCTAAATTTTATACTATGTAACATATATCTAGATAGATTGGGATATCGTTTGATCTCGTTCCAGTTTTGACGACGATAACACTAGCTTGTGTATGTTTTATTAATAGCGCTTGATTTTATTATTTAATAATATTATATAATCATCAAAGTATTTTAATTATCATTAAAAGTTCAAGTTATACACCGCTTAGGTTGACCTAAACCTACACAATAAACTGTTAGGACCCAACCCAACTTGACTTGTAACCCAATTGATACGAACCTGTACTAAGTCCGAACTCGAAATGACTGAACCCGAATCCGTCTGAACTAACCTGTTTAACAACTCTAATAGGTACCCATACTTTTATTTGGAAATTCTTTTTGGTACCCTTATGATATCGACAATTGTTTTTGGTGCCCTAAGGAAAAAAAAAATCTTTTGCTACCCTTGTGGCTTACATATTTTCCATATTATAACCAAAACTCTATCTAAACACATTTTTCATCCAAAAAATATTAATTTACTTTTAAAATATAAATAAAGCCCAATTAAGATATAAACAATTAAAAGAAACAAAATAACCCAACAAAAAAATAGGAGAAACTAAATCACTATCATACTACCGTGAGAAGAAACTAAAAGGACTTATAAAACAAATAAGGAAACAAAGAAAAGGGCCAAAATGTCAAATGGGTATTAAAAATACCACTTTTGGACACTTGGGTATTTAAAAAGCATATTTGGACAAATGGGTATTACAAAAAAAATATTTGGACATTTGAGTATTAAAAAAGAAAAAAATTGTCATTTTAGTACAATTTTATGTAAATAATCAAATTTACATGCAAAATGGACATTTTATTAAGGGAAATTCCTCTTGGTACCCCCGAGGTATCGACTATTCCTTTTGGTGTCCCACGGAAATTTGTTTTCCTTTTGGTACCCCGTACTTTATAAAATTTCCTTTCCGTACCCAAAAGTGTTTAAAAATCATATTTCCATCCAAAATAATTATTTTCCGTTTAAAAAAAAAAGGTAAATAAAACTACTTTATATTATTACTATTTTATTACTAATTACTAACATATGTATATACCCTTATACATAAAAATAAGAAATAAAATAAAATAAAAACAATCTCGTTATGCAATTTACATAATCAACATGGGTTACCCAATTTACTAACATATGTAGGAGTATTTGAATTGTCGGGAACAGTTGGATCTGTTGTGTAGCCTTCACATTGTCCCAGTACAACCTCATCATCGCTTATGGGTAGTACTGATTGAAGAACCTGAATGGCAAATCCAAACCGATGTCCAAATTTTGTAAATAGATTTTCACTTGGATAGGATCTCTTTACCCAATTTACATAATCAAAGTGGGCTTCCTTCAAGGGGCATGCATCTTTGATCATAGGATTCATAGCACTTTAAATGTGTTTGGATTACATGAAGTCATGATAATGCATTATCCCATGTAATCCAAAGGGCAAAGAAACATATACGGTTGAACCTCCATAAGTTAATCGATAAATTAATAAACACGGTAAATTAATATTTTTCTCCGGTCCCGACTTGGGTTAGTGTAAAATTTTGCAATTTTCGATAAGATAATAAGATAATAAATTTTCAAAAAACCATTATTGAAATATGAGGTCCCAATAAAATCATAAATTAATAATTATATGAAAATTTACATATATATATATATATAAGTAAGAGATCTTTCAAAACTTAGTAAAATATGATTCTATTGTAGTTGGTATTATTTTTGGTTCAATGACAATATTTGGTATTATTTTAAGTTAATTTTCCTAAATTCAATTTAGTTACATAAGATAATACTTAATTGGAATATTTCTATCACTAAAATCTCTATAAATTAATAAATATTAATTTATCGATGAATTAATATCTCTATAAAATAATAAAATACTCTGGTCCCGACCATATTAATTTATAGAGGTTTAACTGTAAATCATGAACATAGTGAAAGACCAGCGAGTTTAGAAACATGATTATATGAATAACAACACCTAGTATAAGCTGAGCAGGAAAATAAGTAGAAATGATATATGCAAGCGAAAGAACACAGTTACCTTGACTTTTTCATCCTGAATATGCTCTGGTTTCATTGAAACAGGCTTTTCCATAGCAGATTGTTTTTATTTTATTTTATTCTTATTTTTATGTATAAGGGTATATACATATGTTAGTAATTAGTAATAAAACAGTAATAATAGAAATTAGTTTTATTTACCTTTTTTTTTAAACGGAAAATAATTATTTTGGATGGAAATATGATTTTTAAACACTTTTGGGTACGGAAAGGAAATTTTATAAAGTACGGAGGTACCAAAAGGAAAACAAATTTCCGTGGGACACCAAAAGGAATAGTCGATATCTCGGGGGTACCAAGAGGAATATCCCTTTTATTAATTTAAAATGCTATTAAAACTAGTTTTTCATATATAATTAATAAAACTATAATCAAATTGTACTTGAAGAAATCAAACATCAAAGTTTAAAATGCTTAAACATATAATAAAATATTTAGAAATAAATTTTTCCAAGCAAAAAAGAGTTTTATTTGCTTTAAAGCATAATTTGATTATTTCATCATAAATCATAATGTATCTATTGGTTGTTTAAGTGGAAATAATATCTTTAATATTGTTCATTTGCAAAGACATATATAAGATACATAAGAATAATAAGTTCATCAAATTGCTCTATTACACAAACAATTAAAAACATATTTCATTAAATATTTTCAATTATTATTTTGATTTACAAGTAATTTTGAATCGATATTTATTTAATAATTTGTGTAAATTAAATTAATAGTATCTAGCTTACTTCATTCGAAATTTTTAAGTTGAAATTTTAACAAAATTTGAGCAGTAATTACTTGGAAAGGATAATTACAAAAATCAATTTCAACATATAAATAAATTTTGAATGAGATCAATATTTTATTTTAAAAATGCTTAAATGAATTATTTTGGTTTTTTTAATGCTCAAATATCCAATCTTTACTTTTTTTTAATACCTAAATGTCAAAAAGACTTTTTTAATACCCAAATGTCCAAAAACAACTCATTTTAATACGGTATTTTGGCCCAAAGAAAAGTTACATTTTTTTTTTCCAGCATAAATGATGAAAGGCTATACAGTAATTAGGAAATTAATGACCACGTCAATAATGCGACATTTAATTTTTGCAAGAGGGGATCACACATGGAAATTAATCAAATCAAATGCATCATCTACACTTTCTTGCGTGCAAAGTTTGCCCCATCATGACGATTATGATTCTTTTATCCAATTAGGCCCTTTTAGGGGACTATGTGAAAAGACAAGAAGAGCCGGGTCTAAAATTACTATTTTTTGTATAGTTGTCTTCATATTTGTTCATTTTTTTATTTTTTTTGCCTAGGTTCTTTTGTTTCTTTTAATTTATTTATTTATAAAATGAGTTTTATTTAAATTATAAAAGGAAATTACAGTTTTTTGATGAAAAATGTGTTTAAATAAAGTTTGGTTACTAAAAGAAAAATTTGTAAACCACAATGGTACTAAAAGGAAAAATTTTATTCTTAAGGCACTAAAAATGAATTATCAATACATAAGGATACTAAACAAAATTCTATTTCTAGTAAGTTGTAATTTCCGCTACTTGCTATAAGATCTCAAGCATTAACTTACTAAAGCCAAGAAGTTACATCTACTCACGGTCATACATTATAATCTGACTCACACCATTATTCTCGACACCTTTTTTCCAATGGTATGGAGCTGCATCAACAGTGGATATATAGTTATAGACGAGGCCCGCTAACGGACGTTGGAGTTCATCTCTTCGCTTATGCTTTAGACTTTTGCTGAATCTAAAGAAATCCATCGATAGTACGTTGTCCTCTGAAATTCAATTTGCTGAATCTAGCCACAAACTTACAATTTTGTAGAATCTAATCACCTACATTATATATTTATATAGATCGATCATGGGATTTCAATTCTTCCCATGCACATTCTATTACGTTATTTATTGCTAGTAGATAGAGATTACTATAGACCACGGTACGAAAATGATGAGCTGGAAAATAAAGGAAATTTACTTATATATCAGCACGCGCAATGCCTGAAACTAACACATCCTGCATGAATCGGTTCAACCGTTAATCAAGTACCCGGAATAATTTCTCGACTTAACTTGGCGAGAAACATAAACTTAATAATCAAGTTAATTAGGTCCAAAGACTTTCCTTCCTCTTGGAATTATATATGAAGATTGAAGAGGAGCTCTGAATTCGTGTTCCAACTTGACGGACGACCTCTTTATCAAACAATTTACCCTAGACTCACCTACCTTCCTCTTGCAATTATAAAAGTGGACTTCTACTAATAATTGAGATTCAAACCTCCAAGTTAGCGATTTGATAGAACATATTAAATGACGGAAACAAATGGGCATTATAAAATGGAAGTCAACAAAGCATGAAATCACCTATTACGTGATATATCGTGTACTCCTCCATCATCAATAAGCTGTTGGTGATTTTAGTGTTATTAATGGTTGATTCCTTAGGGATCAATGGTTTCTGATGTATCAGTGCCCTAGGGATCAATGGTCTTTTAGTGTTATCGGGATTCAAGCGATCGACTTTACGAGGTTCTATTTAGCTAAATTATCATAGGTTTGGGGGCGTGGAGTACACACTTGTGTAAATATATTTGGGCTCTAGTGGGATATATTAAGGATTAGTTAATCTGGGATCAGTCGTTTAAAGAATAAGAGTTCTGGTTGACTGGTACCAATGAGATCAATCGTTTAGCGGTTTGGATTTTGGTCACACGGGTTAACTGCTAATATAACCGTTGTATAACTACTTGAGTAACCTTCTTTTATCATTGGTTTCTGATGGGCCACGTGTCTCTCTAGGAGAGAGCCGTTGGAGGCGAAGGATCAGCGGTAACCGCCCTGGTAACCGCCCATAACTTGTAGAAACCGCTCCCAAGGTTTTCCTATGACCTATATAAGGATAAAGGGAGATAGGGTCGTGGTTGGCTGATTGGTTAGACAATCTCACGTTAGATTGAACCAAGTCGAAGTCATACATCTATTAATACATATTCTATAGTTTGATCCTTACCATAAGTCTTGGAAAGGATCAGTAGATTTGTCTTATCTCACTTCAGATTTTGTGGATTCCCTAAGGCTTGTAAGGGGCAAAATTCTGATTTCGGAAAGTGTTTACATGATTCAAATCTTATCCCAAGACAGACATCGTTGATTACTCCCTAGGTTTTCTGCATTCATGAAGAAGAAGGATCAACAGACGCAATCAGTGCTCACTGGATCAACGCAGAGATCAACACCAGAATCCAATAATAGCTAAATTTTATATTATGTAACAAATATGTAGATAGGCTGGGATAGCATTTGATTTCATTCCAGTTTTGATGACGATAACACTTGTGTACGTTTTAAGTATGTGCTAAGTGTTTTAGGAACAAAACGATGTAGAAGCATGCCAGATGATCAAATATGGGAAAAAGTCTAAGAAACAAATAGATAGCTCGTGTTGCTTGTTGATTATCGATGGTGGTATTAAGAGATCAACACAAAGATGCAAAAGCTATTTATTGTTAGACTAGATGAGAACACGCATGCGTATAAGAAACTTGCCTATTTTTTTGTTAGGCGGTCGAAGAAGCCACTTAGGGTTTAAGTTACCTTTAGTTTAAGATAGATTTAGTTTATGAAGAGTTTATATTTGTATAAATAAAATCTATGTACTATCTTAATTATTTATATAGATAGAATTCATCTAAGACATGAGTATAAATAAAGAAGGGTCCGGATCCGGTGAGAAAGTGCGGTAAGATGGGAAATAGGAACAAATATGGAGTGTTGATCACGGCCCAATAACAGGCGTAAAAATTCTGCCAAAAAATACTCAATTCATACGAACAAATTGCGTTCACACTCTTCCTCCAGGCAAAACACAATCGCATTCACACACAAAATCCAGGTTTGAAACATTCTACAATTCCACATCAGATTTGTTACTTGCATTGATCGATCTCTCTTTCGCAAATTCTAGTATTGATTTTCACCTTTATACATTCAAACATTCATCTAGATTTGAATTTGTTAAGGTTTACAGATTTGAGCAAATCTGAATCTGGTAAAACGCTTTTCAACTACAAAAACTCAAGCCGAATCTTGTAAAGCAAAGATTTTAAGTAGATCTGAGTTTGGATTTGGATTCCAACAATGAAGAAAGCAATGGAACCAGGTAGTTAATTGTTTCTTTAACTCTCTCGTACAAATTCATTATGTTGCTCGAAAATTATTTTTTGTGTACTCAAAATTGTTTGTTGTGCTCGAAATTGTCATTAGAGATGAACAAATATGAAATAGAGGTGAAAAAATTAATAAAATCATATTGGTGGTAGAAAATTGGCACCAGAATTGAACAAAAAATATTGAAGGATGAACAAATTGAGGATATAGTTGAACAAATTGTGAACAAATAACATATATGAACAATTACGCGTCTGAGTTGAACAATTCTCCGATATGGTTAAGTACATTATGATGATGCGTGAGACAGACATCATGATTGCGTGCACTTGAACAAATCAAAGAATATGGATAAACAAATCGGCATTAGAGATGAAAAAATATTGAATAGAGTTGAATAAAGTGTTTATTTCTTACCTTTGGCTTTTTGTTGGGTTATGGAGCCTGATTTAGGAAGGAGATAGAGAAACGGAAATTACTTGGAGTACAAGTAAAGGAGTTCCTAGGGTTTCTATCTTTTGTCTGATAGAATATCTTTTTGCGGTGGAAAAATATATTTATAAGGATCTAAGTTCGATATATACTCAACTTGATTATTATAATTGGTGTGCTTTACCATTGAGAGAAAATCATACAGAGAGATTAAGAGGTTAGGTTAGGAAGATCTTGATCAGGGTAGATCTGAATATCAGTTTCCTTGTAATTCTTGGAGGGAACGTGGTGGACAGGCCCGTTTTACTAATTTGGATTAGTAACTAGACGGTGGCAAAAATTTATGTAGTAAATAGGCGGTATATAAGCTCAGCCGGCCCACTTTTTCCATTCCCACTCTCTCTCCTCTCTCTCTTCTCTCTCTCCCGACGATTTCTCGCTCGTCGTTCTCATCGATGCAGATCGCTCATCGATTCCTTTTTCTGGTCTGTCCATGGATTCGGATCCGAATCTCATCCGCTACGCCTGCGTAGCACACCATATCGGCGGCGGATCACCGACGATTCTGGCGGAGCACAACTCCGGCGACTCGTCGCTCCAGATCTGGCGAACGAACGCCTCCACACCACTCAATCGTCTCCCACACGATCCACAGCTGCTCCTACACCTTCCTAATCGACGATCCGTTCATCTATTTCGCCGTCTCCGATGTCGGAATTGAACAAGAGGTGGTTCCAAGCGTCGTCGAGAGTCTCAAGGTATTTCTAGGGTTTCTACTCCCTGGTGTTCAATTTTATGTCCTTGTTTGTGGTTTAAGTTGTGAGTTTCGAGTTCTTTGTATAGAAATTGCTTGTTGAATTTTGCTTGAATCAAATCGTTAGTTTGACATGGATTTGAGCTATATATGGTCTTGTTGTGTAATTTAATTTTCAGCCATTGCTTGTTGAATTTCATGGCCTTGGCACCATTCAAAGACTGTGTACGTACAATCTGTGCTCATTCTTGATCATATTTGTGAGACTCAACTTTAAAGTCTTGGCTTGTAGCTAGTAGTTCTGTATCACTTTCATATAATTGATGGGTTTTAATTTGTGTAGGCTATGATGGTAGTAGTACATGAATCTGGTTTTGAATATATCCAAGATATGTGAGCTATAACATGGTTGCTAACTAAGCAAATTGGAATCCTATCATGTAGTTGTAAAAGTCCTCCCCTCATGGTTGTTGTTAAAGATAGCTATATCTAATTTTCATACAACATACTTCACTTACACAAAGAACTGAAAAGGTTACAGTGAAAATCAATTGAAAGTTAGTGTTACAGTTCGAGCAGAGAACTGATGTGTATGACCAATAAATATGATTAAGGGAGGTGACAAGTTTTTTTGGTTTATGGATTTTGTCGGTGACAAGGTTTTTTGTTTATAGGTTTTGTCGATGACAAGTTTTTTGTTTACGGATTGTGGTTAACCTGTTCATATATTAGTTTTAATTATGGCCTATTAGCTCAAATAGTAGAGCAACGTGCTTAATGCACGGTAATGTGGGTTCAAATCCCGCATAGGCTCAATAACAATTTTTGATAATAAGTTTAGTCTATGAGGTGACAAGTTTTTTGTACGTGGTGTTTTTGTGCGTGGTGACAAGATGTTTGTATATGGTGATAAATTAGGGTATGTGTGATAAGTCTTATGACAAGATTTGACGACAATTTAACAAATGACAAGGCTTATGACAAATTCGGTGATATAAAAATAGGTGATAATACATGAAGAATGACAAGATTTAACCACAATTTAAGCGATGACAAGAGGACGAAAAAATAAGCGATGACAAGATTGATAGTAGACAAAAAATTGGGATGAACGGTAATAGGATGAACGGTGACAGGATGACAGGATGAACGGTGACAGGATGACAGGATGAACGGTGACAGGTGACAGGGATGAACGGTGACAGGTGACAAGATGGTCGGTGGGACGCAGTGGCACGCGCGTAATTTTGGACATGCGGTTGGACGCGGTGGCAGGCCGTAATTTTTTTTTTTTGCCAGGGGTAATTTTGGAAAATCGACTAGTTGTTACATTTATTTGTGGGACGGGCCTTCTGCTTCTTTAACTTTTCTCCACAGCCTAGTTAGCCTTTTTCCCCTAATTCTTGAGTCCTCAAAGTTTCTAGTGGAGAATCCCTATCTTGGTAGTGTTCCCAAACGTAGTCCTTGAAACGAATTAGGTGAACAAATCTGTTATCTTTGTCTTGGTTGCTTTCTGTTCCATCTTCTTGTAATATCCGGTTCCGTAGCGATTTCCGTTTCTCGATTGGTAAATTTATTTCGGATCTTGATGATAAAATGAATTATGCCGTAAAAATAATAATATCAATAATTAAATAAAAAGTAAATAAATCTTAACTAAAAATCCTATCTCGTACGAGAAGATAAGATCAAGTTAAAAACAAATTCACCTAGCAAATCTATCTAATTAAACTAAATAAATCTATCTTGTTACAATATGGTCAAACTCGTATGGCTTATATAGAGTTAGCTAGGCTTAATGAAAAAAAAAAAAAATCAAAGAACGTAAAAGAAAGCAAAGAGGGCAAGTTGTGGTTGTAGTTCCGCCATTCTCGTCGAACCGTCGGTCGTCGCCATCGCCGGTAAGTCGAGTCCGTCTTTCCTTTTTCTTTTTCCAGTCGGTAGCTAGAGTCGGGGGTCAGGGTGAGCGTAAGGGGCCGTCGTCCTCGGGCTAGGAGGGTCGGCTGCGGGTCCGGTGTCGGGAGGGGTAGCGGAGTGTGCGAGCGTTTCGTCGGGTTTGGGCGTCGTCGGGTCGAGTCGAGCGTCGAGCTGTTCGGTGGCAGGGACGGGAGTATTCCTCTCGGGAGGGTTCGGCAGTCAGCAACCGGGAGCAAGCGGATGTGCTCAGAGAAGGAGGGCGGCGGGCGTGGGGTTTCAAGGTGGTGGGTGGTCGGTCGGCGTCGGGGCAGGGTAGCGAGGGTGAGCGGGCCTGTTTGGAGTGGTCGGCGAAGGGAGTCGGAGGGAGAAACGAGGCCAAGAGGGAAGGTGAGGTCGGGCGAAGATAAGGGGCTGAGTAGTTTGGGAAAGAAGGAGAAGTAGGGGACCGAATTGAAGAGAGGTCAAAGGAGATTGACCATTGGGTTGAGATTCTTTGTGGGATGTTGGTTAATTAGCAACCGTTTTTCTATTGTGTGTCCTAAGAACACATGATAAGCATATAAAAACAGAAATTAAAGCCCTAAAATGGAAATAGTGAACCCGTCACAAAAAAGATTAAAATCTCAAAAATTTAAAATTTATAAATTCTTTCCATTCTTAGGCTCTTATAGTGCCCCAAGGGCATCTTAGAAAAATCCAATTAGCAATTGTTAGGAAGGAGGTTCGTTCGTCGTAGCTGTCTTTTGTTCGTGGGAGAGTGGGACCGCATAAGACTATAAGATCGAGTCAATAGTGAGGTTGGTCAAAAGTTTGACCAGAGTGTGGAGGTGTTTGGCTATTTAGTATCGGATTAGATTTTTATGGGCAAATCGTGTTAGTCGGGTTTGGTTTTGGAATTATCCGGGTCGTATAATTCTTTTATCAAAAACAATCGTTTTAATTTGAGAATGTAATTAATAAAAGTAATTATCGTCTTTAGGAGATTGATTTTGCTAAGCCGTTGTCAATTGTCATTCCTCGCTCGTAAAGAAATTTCATCGTCTTTCAGGTAAGTCGTTCTGCGACTTGCTCGGCTAGGTGGTTCCATTCAATTCTTGTTGGATTGCATGCTGTGCTGGTAGGATTGGTTTTGGGGAATTAGTCCCTAAAAAATATTATATAACTAAAATGTTTTATTATTGTATGTGTGTGATCGTATGTGTTTATGTGTGGAACTGGTTTTCAAAAGGATTTTATCGTATGAAAAGTTTTCATGTGTGTTCTGTGTGATAGCATCTACCAGTACGGCATTGTTCTCGGATTTTCGAGGAGAAGGGGACTTCCAGAGGCATGGTCGTATGGCAATGAGAGCCCTTCAAAAATTTATAAAAATGTTTTGGCGAGTGCTCTAGTAGGGACTCGACCGGGGGTTGGAAGTGTGTGTGGAACGGAGATTGGCTGGAGGATGCCTTAGATACGGGTAGTGTGGGTGGAGGCCGTTAACACTGCGCGGGACAGTGCACGGTGGAGGCCGTTAACACTACTCGGCGCAGGATAGAATCTGTATAGTGTGTGTGATAGTGTGTGTGTGTGTGTGAGAGAGAGAGAGAGAGAGAGTATGCGTGTAAGAGGAGTTGAGGATGTGATTATGCTAGTGACTTGAATATGTGTGACTAACTGGACTTAGGATTGGACTAGAGCTATTTGTGTGATTGCGGACTTGTTTGCTGACCTTAGAAACTCGTTTTGAAACGTTCTGCTAGTATTGTATGTTTTCTGACTTGGATTAGGATAGTAGCTGACCCCTCGGGGAACTATTTTTCAGACTCTAGGTATTCAGGAATCTGTGTAGGCACTTGGTAGATTGGTGGTGCGAAGCGGCGATGCGTGTCATAGAATGGTTTGGATGTTTGGGAAGGGTTGTTGTTATTTCAATTCATGTTATGCTTTGAATTATCTTGTATAGTTTTATATCGTAATTTTTAGTCTTGTGTTGAGTTGGGATCATTAATTGTTTTGTAAAAGTTTAATTTCGTAATACAAGTTGGATGTTTTCAATGTTTTCTCGCCGTGCCTGCGTTGCAAGATCCGAATGTTCTGTTGTCGAACCAGCTTGGTAGCGCCTAGTGAGGTCTACTACCGAGTAACGCCTTGTCAGAAAGACGGGGGTGTTACACTTCTGTAGGAATAATCCTTCGAATTTTCCCAACACTTTTCTTACTTAGTGTTGATGTTTATTTGCACTAATGAAGGCAAAGCTGAAGATGAAAAGGGATTGAAGATCTCCATTTGTCCTGAAACACTACGTAT